>JAEUYN010001943.1:0-20848 GCA_018257835.1 Euura lappo
ACACTTGGAATTTTCAAACGCTATTTTCTCAGCCAAAACACATTCGATTGATGTGAAATTGATATCAGTGACGTAGAAAAACTCAATGAAGGGCCTCCCAATCGTGGATTTTCAAAAATCGAGACGTAATAACAGTTTTTTAACAATATTGTTCTGTAATCCAAGGAAGTGCTGCCTCTCTCCACGAGGGGCAGCACCTCCTTGGGTTATAGAACAATATTGTTACACAAAATTCTGATTATGTCTTTCGATATTCGAAAATCCACGATTGGCAGGCCCTTCATTAAGTTTTTCTACGTCACTGATATGAATTTCACATCAATCGAATGTGTTTTGGCTGAGAAAATAGCGTTTGAAAATTCCAAGTGTAAATCATATAGAGGTCACGTTACTTTCATTTCACCTTAACTCCGGTCAGTCCCTTTGGACGATTTGGTACGTATCTGCAGGACCACTCTGCAGAATACGAATTTAGCTTGAATTAAAAACTTAGAAAATTTTCACTGGTCTTCCATATTTCAGACTACGGTCTTTATCATCCAGAACTGTTCAAGATATTAGTGATACCATGAATAATCGCAAAAATATCTGCTTAATCGGAGTAAACGATGGTGATAGTGACCATGACGGATTATAGTGAGGACTCCGACTAACCGTTATAACGTGCGGAACGAATTTTTATGTAAATGAGTAACAACTCATTACCAAATTAACAAATTGCGCTCCCGGGATGCGGTAAACCTTCGAAGTAATTATCCAGACACGATGCGCGTTGATTTCGGTATACTAACCGAGAGAGGAGAGTTTGATATTAACGGTTTTTGGTTACGTGTCACAGCGAAATTGCGAGCTCAGCGCCTCTCGCGCGAAGCCTCTGAACTGCACCAGCAACTACGTTTATAGTAAACTTTACATGTCCGTGGTTACGTGTGGTAGTGACGATGCGAAGCTGTCGCTTCATGATATTCTCGCCGTTTCTCGTCGCGATTATTTTTTAGATCAATTCGAGAGTGACATCACAAGTTTCGTGAAGATAGCAGCCGCCGCGCGCTGGTTCGTTTACCATCGTGTGTCAAGTGGAAATGCCGGAAATGCCATAATACTTTTCTCGTGTCGGTGTATAGTCAATATGGCGGCGACAGCTGATTTTTGCTGCTTTTTGGAAATACATTTTTGGTTGCTACGGGAGCGTGCCGTGCAACTTTGTGCGATATCTTGACTGACGCCGCTCCGGCCGGACGCAAGCCAACCGTGAAGTTGCGCAGGTTCCGCACCTTCAGCGGGACAGCTTTCTGACCACTAGTTTGCTGATTTGGGAATAGAATTTTATTACAGGTTCTTTGTAACAAATGAATAAATGAACAATTTTCATTTATTTTTATCGCCCCTAGTTTAGAAGTTATACGAAAAAAACGGGAAAAACACAGTTCCATCTGTTCACCATTCTATCATTCGGTTTTGTAGAATTGATCAAGATACTCATATTTTTAAAGAATTTTTCAAATCATATATTATGGTTATTCAAGTGCGTAATGAACAATCCTTCGAATCAATGGTAAAAGAACATGATTTTTTATTTATAGTTTATACAAGTTTTACTACGATTTCTATTGATCAAGATTTCCGCGCGACGAAGATTAATTCCAAAACTTTTCACTGTCCATTTCCCGAATTCCCTGACTTTTTCCTGACTCCCCGGTTTTCCCTGACCAGTGGCCATCATGTAAATACTTGAAGTATCGCAAGTCCTACTGCGGTTCCAGATTTCTTTGAGCGTAGCGTAACTTCTAATCCCCGGAATACCTGTTCGTCCATCTTTGCAGCATTCCGTGGCCACACGACCCACGATTCTTTCGTGTCTCTTGAGCAAGATTGCTGAGACGCTAGGGAAATCCATCGACGAGCAGATCGTCTTCATTTGAGTCTGACCTATTGGGATGTTTGACCCAATACCGGCATCGATGATTGCTGTACTAATAATGGTAATGAAACATGTTCGAATATAGGCTTTTTGGATATCATACCTACACACGCACAGAAAGTAACGTTGTGTGGCCCTTCGCTGCCCACCGACAAATGATTTCCAACAGCGCACAGTGGGCGGAATCGACCAAAAAGGCGCGCATAACTGAAAAAAATAAAAATCGTCCAATCTGTCTGCAATTTGGTTTACTCATTCAAAAGACCTTCACGAAGAGAAAACAAATATTATGGCATTCAAATCTTCGATCTAAGTCCTTATAAAATGTCGTTGAAATTGGTGTTTCCATAACACAAAAATTATCAGCAACGTTCTATTATTTTCGAGTTTACTCTGCGCTAAATAGAACTAGGCAGGAGGTATAATAGCATTATATTTTTGCATGTCCGTTCACACTATTAAGAGAGCTTCATTTTGGTTGAAAAACCATTCAATTATCTACGGTCAATCAAAAGATATAGCCCGTTGAAAAAAATTACGTGGTGCATTGAAAAACAAACGAAAAAAACCAAAAAAGGCGTGCATCTTTTTTGCCTTACGGAGGCTTACGGTGAATCTTGTGGGAACTTGTAGATTGATTCTCCGTGAAAAAAGTGAATCCAGTCTTATCTGCGGGGATTTGCGGGTGTCGATGTAATCTAAGAAACAATACCTTAAAGTGCGAGAAATCTCATTTTATACATATCATTTACTCGACCTCAGAGATGTATTTTTCCATTCTCATGAGCGAAATGTTCGTCATGGTAAAACACCATGACAAAAATTGTGTTATAAAATTACTCGCGAATTGCAAAATTGACGGATATTTTCGATAATTCCTTATATCACGTCTGTGAATGAGGAAGTATCATTAATTTATTTTGTCCTCTTATCCAGGAATTTACTGATTGAAATTGATAAAAAAAAACTTGTTGCGCCTAATTATTGATCGCTGGTTTTCATGTAAATCAAGTTTTTTTAAAATAACGTTCGAATTCTGTGGTCACGTGTGACGGTACCAAGTACCCTGCTGTGAAGGAAGGCAGGAGGGTCTCAGGGTATATTAACGAAGACCGGGATATATATCATACCGTGTTTATTATTATTATGTCCGGCGAGTACAACGTCCCGAGACACACTGGCTGCCACAATGTCTGTAACCCGTGTACCACAGATAATCCATCACTATCTGTGAGTGTATATATCCTATATCTACGGATACCGCATACCCTTTACGCACAAATTTATCGTCTGATGACACTACGGACAACTATGGTCAAGAGAAGAACATGGCGGCCGAGGTACTGCGTGTCGTCACGTACACTGAAAGAAATTTTATTACACTATTTGCTTTATCGCGTACCAAAAAGTACAATAAAATATAGCATTTTAGGGACAAACGAGGTACAGTCGTAATAATTCCTATAATTATAGGAGATTGTACTATGTCTATATGTATTAACATTATCTTGAGAAGCAAAAATTACTATATTATCTTTGGAAACATTGCTATTCGGCTGTTGGAGAATGGACATTGTGAATAATGGTAGTGATTCTTTGCAAGTTTTGCTAAGATAATTCGAGGAACTTGCTATTTTAAACAACATAAGTTGCAATAGATGTATGAAACTTTACTATTCTCAATGAGAACGCGCATTGAAGTCAGAAGCACTCGTACCTTCTGCAACTTAAACCTTAGGGAAATTCTAAAACACTATTGTAAAAGTTGCCGAATATTCTCGAGCTGACCCGAATTCGGCCGAGGAATAGACCGCCGGTGGCCGCCATTGCATTTGCTCCCGATTTTTACAAGTTGAGATAGTAAAAATACGTATCGGGTATAGGAATATGGCGGGCACTCTAGTGGCTAGCAGTCAGTCACCCGCTGTGTGGTACCGTAACGCGCCGATAGATGGTTGGCAGTGGTTTTCGGATCTCGCGAGTAAATTTGCACCGTGCCGGCTACACTTACGTGTCACCACACGATCGGAATTGTTCTCGACTTTAACGTCGTCTGGTGGACACCGGACGGTGGTCTACGGAAGCCAATATTGTTGCGTGCGACTAGTAATACGAACACCCATTGGTACATAGGTTGTCTAACCTATAACTGATTGGTTTACGAAAAAAACAAACGAACACACATGCATCCTCGAATATAAGTCAGGATAGCCTGCAACACCGGAAATAGCCAGGATTCAGATTAAAAAACCGGCCCGTCGACTACTCGTGGATAGCAGCATTAACCCACATTTTTATAATCGAGGTTTAGAAAGATTGCAATGCCCTAATACCAAACCCTGCAAGATCCTATTTTAGGTATTCGTTGCAAAGCACTATTGTAATTTTAGTTATTCGAGCTCAGAAAGATTGTTATAAGTTGACCGAAAGATGAAACATCCTTTCTCGCTATTTGTAAAGCACTATTGTAATTTTTGGTAGTCCAGTCTATAGCAAATTCTGATATAGAGACTTAGAAATACCGTTATTATTCTTAAGTAAAAGTCCAACATTCTTCGGAGTTATTGCAATAGAAGATATTAACTCCGCATTTTGGTACTCACTATTGGACTTTTCGTAATCGTACCTCGTTTGTCCCTAAAATGCTATATTTTATTGTACTTTTTGGTACGCGATAAAGCAAATAGTGTAATAAAATTTCTTTCAGTGTACTGGAATTAGAAAGTTGATCATTTAAAATTGCTGTTTACAGTCGACAAAAGTTGATTCTATCATTTTCATAGTTTTTAAAGATTGTCTTCAATTATCACGCACCCATTTCCAATGGACATTCGTTACTGCAGTATAATATGAGGAAACTTTCCTATTGCCGATTGAGGTTTTAAAATGACTGAAAGAGCTGGATAACTGCAATAGGGACAGCAGTGGGGCTGAGGACGGTGAAATTAATAAATAAAATCTACAGATCTTGCATGTAACGCAAGCAGCTGATGCATTGAAAATGTCCTTCGTTATCTCAGTTTCCGTGCATTTTTTCATCCGAAGTGGCTATTCGTCCGGATACCGTACGAATAAGCTCAAAATTATTCGTCCGGCAACCGTACGAATAGGCTACTATCAGACCAGTTGCTATTCGTCCGGCAACGATAAGTAGGCTCAATAATAAATGTCCGTCAATTTCACGAGATCATACCGTATTGTGTACCACCGGATAGCGACGTGGGCGACGACTGATGAAGACCGTTCAGCGCTATTATTATTGCCATCTATGATTACACTACGAATCATCATTTGCACCGTGGAATCTACATTACCGAAATTTCCCTCGCTCTATTGTTTTTGTTCATGTATTTATTTATAAACTTTGTTTCACGCAGCGGTTAATTAGATGCTGCGCTATTACTATTGCCATCTATGATTACACTAAGAATCATTATGTGTACAGTGAAATCTACATCACCTAAATGTCCCTCGTTCTATTGTTTTTGTTCTTTTATTATTTATTTCTTCAACTTTTCATTACGCACTTCCGTTGCATCGCTTCCGTTGGATCATTTCAAGATTTGATCCCACAGACCTCATTACTGACCCGAAAACGGAAGCATTTTCAATGCTAAAAACTTCAATTAAATTGTTCCTAAACTTTTCTACCTGCGATACAGAACAGATATCTGTATTTTTTGTCATAATCATACGTTCATCTTATTGTAAATAAACTAAAAAATGCTAAAATGAATTTATTTGTTTGATTCTGATTTTGATGAATAACAAACTATTGTAAGTGAATGAATCATTCAACTATTTATCGGAAGTGATAGATTGTAGTTTAAGCTTCAATTTCTGTTCGCACAAAAATCGAATAGCACGTATGGTTTCGTAGTTATCAGCCGATTTCAATTATGCGCGCCTTTTAGGTCGATTCCGCCCACTGTGCAGCGCTGCTCCAAAATTGAGGTTCTGCGGTCTGTACATGATATTGAATGGAATCACATTTATTTGATCTCGCGCGATTACTAAACTCGAAGGGGAGGTGAAAGTATGAGTTGATATCGCACTGCATGCAATTATTCACATTGTCATATAAAATAATTGTCCTGATAAGAAATTTTCGCATTTCGACCATCGCATGCGCGTCACAACTGCTGCGAAAAGTGTTTTCACGGTAGTTCCGAAGCGAGTTGCGTCAAGTGCCACGCCCACATCACGGTTCGGAAACAGCAGGCGTTGAAAAGTCAGTTGGAAGAGGCAAATCCAATCTGTTCGTCCCAGTTTCGTATGAAAAGAATCGTTTTATTTACTAACTTGGAAAGAAAACTCCTTTGTCACCTTGTAGTATGAAAATGACAACATCGTTGCTTTGTTTGAATTCTTTGATGACGTTCATTCGCTTCCTGAGATGATCTATTCCACTTCATATCATTGGGACTATTTCATGATTTCGTGATGTATACCTATCGGGGTGCCGCTACCGTTAAGTTAAGTCGAATCTTCCTTCGGTCCATGATTGCAGACCACAGCGTAACCATAAATGAGGTCCAGATTTGAATCTGCTCGGCTCTATGTATAATCTTTGCTACTGCATGGAAATGCGGTCTCAGTCGATCTATAACCGCCGAAGCCGTAGCCGTCGCACCGCTGACCGCAGTCGGAGAATATCGACTTCGGTCTCATTCCGTTTCACACATCGATCCTTGCGTAATACGCTTTATTATATACGCTTACTTTATTGGAAACAGCATGGGATCTCGCGAGATGGTCTTATTGGCACTGGCGATAGCGTCCGCTTTTCCATTTCTCTCCACCACGGGTGCAACTGAAACTGCATTTGACGCGGATTCATGGGGTAAGCGCCAATTTTTCAATTTTTCTTTGGCGGTTACGAACTTCTACTTTTAATTGACCGAATATTATATTTCAACGTTTATAAACGGATCTTCGGGTTTTCATCCCAAAGACAATACACAAAATACATACGACCTTTTGCCGTTACGAAAAACAAAAAGTCGTATAATGGCGCTTACGTCGTTACGTCATTAGACACGAAAACCGGAGAAACCCCAATTCATCGAAGACAATGATTCGCTTTTTTTTCACAGTTTTTGATAAACTGCTCCTCGTTGGTCCAAATCAATACGATCCGCGGAATTATCTGCTACGTTTTACTATACGCATTGCGCGGAAATTTTCAGCATCGTCGATTTTCGTGAAACCTTGATGATCTTGATAAAAAAAAGCCAACGTCCCACAACGATGTCTATCTCAGAAAACCTATCAAAGTTCATATTAATTGTGTTAAATTTTTCTGAGACACTATTAAATTTCATGAAAAATTGTGCTCATTCGTCAACTTTTACGAATGAATCCGAACATGTTAAATAATTTCCGCAAAATCAGACACTGTCGTGGCTTGTCCTTTCAATTTCATTTTGTAAATTCATCATTTCGTCTCTGGAGAATTTAGCTATACAGTAGAACCTCGATTAATCCAAACCTCTATCATCCGAACCCTCCGTTGTCCGAACTGCGATCGATGAAAAAAAAAATGGTAGCATTTCCATCCCACGATAAGACTATGACCAAACGATGTGTTTTCGAGGCCCTGATTTTACGCTAAAAAAAAACAGCGATTTAAAAAATGTCCATCTTGATGATGATATTTGAGGTCACCATGCGACCTTCAAAAATGGCGGAAAAAATTTAAAAAATTAGAGGCATCATTTTTTACCAAAATGAACCAAAAAATCCATTGGGCATCAAAATTCCAGGGGGTCACGCTCATGAGGGGTCGGTTTGACGTGGAATGCCCCGTATACATCTTCTTTTTCTGTTTCATTACACACATAGTACGTATCTATTCTAACGACGGGGCGAAAATTTTACTGGTAGTCTTTCTTTAACTCCAGGAAAACTCGGTTGATTGCATAGTCGACGTTCTTCCGTAAAGTAGTATCTATGTGTGTTACATGTTTCTTCAATATTTCCCAGGACCAACATTACCGTTCAAGTATCCGAATTTTCGATTATCCGAATTAGGCCCGGTCCCAATTGGTTCGGATAATCGCGGTTCTACTTCATGTATATGGTGAACGTTCGCAAGAAATCTCTATTCATAAATTATTCATTTTGATCATAAGAAAAATTAATTTTATCCTCAGAGTTTTATCAGTCCGGACGTAACAAATGCACAGAATTCTGCGGATAAGACTAGAAAATAACAAGAAGAAAGAAACAGCGGCATTTCCCAACTTTTCGGATTTCGTAATTTTTTTTATACGTGTGATATCATATTTTTGAGCTTGGCTATGGACCACAAAAGCGTATAACATCAATCGGAATATATTTTGTACGAAATCATACGTCTTACGCAATACGTGTGTCCAGTTATTACTCGACGTGGCGATTCCTTATCTTGCCCTGGTTTCATCATATTTTAACGGTCATTTTGGCAAAATAAACGTTATCGCATTCGGTAGATATCATTAATTAAAAACCTAATGATGGGAATAAATTGCGTCGGATTGATAAGCAACAAAGTTCCACGAGAAGACGGCGCGTGTTGAGATGAAGAAGAAGACTTGAAGATACTATAAAAGTGATAAAAACAACTTTGGTCCATTACAAACAGCAATTGAAAATGATTGGTTCTGATGCTGCATTTAAAGCCTTCATTCACGCGAAAACCAACGATTACCAATCAGGCGCGATACACTTTTGTCAATCGCAATCACCAAATTATCGAATAAGAAAAACGGAATGAATATATTTCTATGCTACTTCCACCGTAATAAACAAGAAAAATTTTATTTCATAGAATGTCCATGTATGGATTAGTTGGGTAACGGGATATCCGTATGTATTTCCAGAATGAAAAACAAATTCAGGTCTATCAGCTCGAATACTTTGGGCGAAATTCCCAATAATATTCCGTCGAATGTTATACGAATGATTGAGAATTTATTTTGTTCTTGAAATTACTTTTGATTGGATAGATAAGAAAGAGTTGGTTGAATTTGAAAAAAAATCGTTGCGAGTCCCTTTGCCCTGCCTGCACACACGGCGCAAGTTGAAATTCGAAGATGGGCGTGGAGCGAAATTGTGAAATAATAATCTTTTTGTTACAGATATGATTGTGGCCTATAATGATGGAATTCATTTCTTCAAGAATGATACGGAGATACGAAAATCCACAGTGGCGGACATCCGTACGATAACTGGTCTCGCTTACGACAGTGTAAATCGTACTTTGTATATAAGCAATGTATTTGATATCCGTCGCGGTGCGATTGAGAAAAACCTGGATTCAGAACACCCGTTCGATCGTATATTGTGTAGGTAGATAAACGATACACTGAAAAGTCAGACAATATGATGCGTCCAATTTTCTGTTGTTGTGAAATGAGCCGAGAAAGAAGTGAAATTGAAAGAAAAAAATAGTATAAAATTCACAGATCTTGCATGTTATGCAAGTATCCGAGTCATTGAAAATGTCCCCTGTTCTAATATTCTTTTTCATTTTTATTTGTCTACTCTTGATTTGTTGTGTTTTCAATTTGTTATAAATAAATGTTTCCTACATTTTTTTAATATTTAATTTTTTGATTCATCATTCGTCATCATCTCACAAGATATTGTAAACACTTTTGATTTTGATTCGGTTGCTCGCTGTTTTACGTCGACTAATGTTGAAACTTTCAATTTTGATTGAGTTTCTTTGTCTTTGAGGTCGGACTGTTTGTGAAATACATAATTCAACCAACATTATTGATGAAGAATAGATGCGTAGACTTAAACTCTCGTTCGTGGTATCGTATTGGCCCGCAGTTGTAATAGCTGAGCCCGATGGTAGTTGAACAATATCATTCTTTTTTCTTCTAGCTGCACGACATAATTGCGTACGTTCTGCTGAGGTTGAAACTTTTAATTTTGATTCGGTTTCTCGCTGTTTTACGTCGACTGAGGTTGAAACTTTTAATTTTAAGTGGGTTTCTTTCTCGTCGACGTCGGACTGTTTGTGAAATACATAATTTAATTGACATCATTAATGAAGAATAGATGCGTAAGACTTGAACTCACGTTCGTATTATCGTGTTTGTCCGAAGCTGTTATGGCTGAGCCTGATGGTGGTTGAACAATATCATTTTTTTTTCGTTTAGCTGTACGACATAATTGCATACGTTCTGCTGAGGTTGAAACTTTTAATTTTGATTCGGTTTCTTGCTCTTCTACGTCAGACTGTTTGTAAAATACATTATTTAATCAACATTATTCATACAGAATAGATTTTTTTATACTCAAACTCACGTTCGCAGTGTCGTATTAGTCCGAAGAATCCATGTATCTATTTATTATAACCTTTTTTTTCGCAGCAATCACCGAACTACTTCTTCTTCTTCTTCTTTCTTAGTGGCTATATCTCATTTGTGCCTAAACACGGAGTAAGTGCCAAAGATAAATGAGATAATATCCCTCAAGTACGCATAAACTTTCAAGAATTGCCTGAGCCGCTGGTATTTCACAGTGTCTAACCTTAATTCCTTAAAATCATTCAGCGTTTTTGTTTTTATATCTATTTATTCAACTTTTCATGACGCACTTCCGCAACATCGCTTCCGCTACAACATGGCCTACCATATTTCGCGACTCGCGTCCAACATTTGAGATTCACCCCACAGACCTCGCTATTGACCCGAAAATAGAAGCATTTTCAATGCTAATATTGTGCAACGCGTGCGGGAAGTTGGCGATTCTCGATGAGTGAGAGTATGGCGCACGAGTCGCAGGCGAGTTGTCACGAGCCGTAGACGAGTGGCGACATGCTCGCACGATTCGGGGATCGACAACCCGCACGCGTTGCACACCATACTTTTTGCAACCCCTTGCAAGGGGTAGTTCGATTTCACCGCCGCGGCACTCGGTACTCTAACCTGAGCGTGGCGTAGAGCAGCGCACGTGATCGCAGTTACCAAGTATCCCGTCTGATGGCGCTGGCTAACAGAGTCTCGCTGAGACTAGCGTGGAATAATAAATATTACTCAACTTTGAAACCGTCGTCTGCTATATTATTTCACGCTCTCCGCCCAGCGCAGTAATCGACCGCTTCGCGCACTTTCCGCGGTGCGCGAAATCGAACTTCCCATGCAAGTGTTGCAAAAAAAGAACTTTTGCGTTGAACTGCTCTGACGTGACCGTTTTGTATCAATAAATTGACCGACAACTCGTTTGCTTATTTCAGATACAGCTGGTGACGTGGTCATTTGGTCAATGGTTTTCGATCCAGTGACGAGGACTCTGTTCTGGGTCCAGTCGGAATCTTTAATGAAGATGGAAGTTGCGTCTTATGGAATCGATTCTTCGCCAAAGATAGCAAAATTACTTGATTCGTCAGGCTCATTAGATCTCACGCTGGATATTTGTCACAGGTATGCCGTTGCGTTTATCCACAATTATTCGAGGTAGAAACGAAGTAATAAAACAAATTTCAAAACGTGTGATACTATTCGAGTCGAACTCTATTTTCTTCAGATTTATATACTGGACGAACGACTGGAGATGCAGTATAGAGAGATCGAGACTCGACGGCACCGATAGAAAAGTAATACTCACAATTGATCCGCCGGTTCGCTTGAGTGGCTTGACTGTCGACCACTATGGTGGAAAATTATATTTCGTATCCTCGGACGATAATACGTTGAAAATCGAGGAAAGCAATTTGGACGGGACGGACAGAAGGGTCGTAGGGAACATTAGCGATAACAACTTAGCCGTGCCGATTCGTCTGGCGGTGGATGACACGGCGGTGTATTGGACTGCAGCCTTCTCGGAAAAGGAAACGATCTGGAAGGTGTACAAGAATGGAACTGCGATGAGAACAGTAAACGAACTTGACTCGCCGAAAGACGGGTCTCGTCCGACGAGAATTTTAACTCGTCACTCCGTCGAAGGCGTCGATTGCAAGGCTGTGCTGGATAAAGAACGAATCACAACTCCGGAGCAGCTGCCGGCTGAGAGTCAGGTCGCTGCCAGGCTCGAGCAAATATCTATCAAGGTGGATAAACTTTTGACGAATCAAAATCAGCTGTTTCTTGCCCTGATCGGTCTCCTGGACGATGCTCGTCTTACGCACACTGCCGCGATTTCGCGAATCGACGTGCTCAAGCCCAGAATCTCGGATAAGGTGCCGCATCCGGAAAACTAAACTCGTCGCATCGGCATGATAACGCAAATGAGGAATATGTTATCATCACTCCGCGTGTCGAATAGACGTTTGAATATAGGTAATGAGATGGAATGAGAATTGGGCTGTGAGACATTCCTTGCTTGAATATTAATTTGCGTTGCTTGATGCTTCAATGCTGTTGCGAAACTTTCACGTTTTCCTACAGCCACTGACGTAATCTCTACTTTTTCCTGATAAATTTGCTCCCCATATAAACCCTGTGCAAAATATGTGTCACGTTGTAAAAAGTTAATAAAAGTTTGCAATCAACGTACACTGATGATTCTATCCGGAATTGATCATTTTCCAATTCCAATACTACCTATTCACAGATCGCATGTTACCTACACCCTGTGCCGCCGAGGGGTTTCTGGTTCATCTATCGTTCATTCAGTTGAAATACGATCATCATTTCATTTCGTTACGATTCACAGTGGTCCGAAATCCCGAAAAAGCGGACAAAAACCGATTTCATTTTTATGTTTTCTAGGGTCTTTTAATGGTGCCCCTACCCCTACCTAGTACCCCTACTATCTGTTATGACCGTTAGGAAAGGGGAAGCGTCGAGCGATAGAAAATAGGGGGGCAAATCCTCGGAAAAATGCGACTTTTTTGATCGATTCTTGACCAATCTCATATGTAATCAATCTTTTTGCTAATTATTATTTCTCGGATATTCCCATTTTCAAGGGCAGAAAATCGCCCACAAATTGACCTATGTGAAGTTGGCCCGCGACTTTCGAATTTCCTAATGATTTTGATATCAAACAATTGCTCCTTAATTGCTCCTAATTGCTCCGTTGTTTTTATTAATTGCTCCCTCACCGTTTTTGAGAAAATCAAGAAAAACAAAATTGGTCCTATTTGATACGGGCGACGCCATTGCAAATTCTTATTTTGACTACTAGAGTAAAAAAGCGATGTCAAGATGATTGCTCCCTAATTGCTCCTAATTGCTCCTGAGTTTCTCCTAATTGCTCTCCAATTTTCATCAATTGCTCCTTCATAGTTTTTCAGAAAATCGAAAAAAACCGTACGTGTGCTATTCTGGGCTCAAGTGAGTTCCAATTTAAATTGAGATTACGAATGAATGGACAATGATTGTAACGAAATGAGGATTGCTCCTAATTGCTCCCCGATCGCTTATAATTGCTCCATGATTTATATGAATTGCTCTCTTATCATTTCTAATAAAAATTGAGAAAAATGTGAGAATTTTTCATTTCTAGGTTAGATTGACCAGCGGTAAATTTGAACCAATGCAGTATGCGTGATGGAATTGAACCCGTGTTTTAATCGAATGGATTTTGCATCGGACGAACAATGAAGTAATACTGATTGTCAATCAATCGGTTGTGTTGCTCCGTTATTTTCCTCATTTGCTGCTTCGTAGTTTTCAAAAATATTGGCAAATACGGGAATGACATATTTTATAGGTTAGATCTACGGCGATAGACTGGAAATCTCCTTACGTTGAGAAGAATAATCATTCAACCAAGGAGACGATCGATTCCAATACCCAGTAAATTACTCGTAATTGCTCTATAGTTTCCATTAATTGCTTCCGCGTTACTTCTGAAATTTGAAGGGAATCTGCGAAGCGTAATTTCTAGGTTAGGTCAGCTGGCGGCAGATTTGAATTAGTTGGATATGCACACCATGTAATTGAACCCGTGTTTCGAGTCAACGGATCATGATTCTATCACAGCATTAGATGATTTCAGTAGCTCATTAATCGCTCTAAATTGCTCCATCGTTATCATCATTTGCTCCTCCGTAGTTTTTGGAAAGATTGGGAGATACGGGAGTGACATATTTTATAGGTTAGGTCTACCGGCGATAGACTGGAAATCTCCTGACGATGAAAAGAATGATCATTCAGCCAAGGGGACGATCGATTCCAATACCCTGTAAATTACTCTTAATTGCTTCCGCGTTACTTCTGAAATTTGAAGGGAATCTGCGAAGCTTAATTTCTAGGTTAGGTCAGCTGGCGGCCGATTTGAATTAGTTGGATATGCACACCATGTAATTGAACCCGTGTTTCGAGTCAACGGGTCATGATTCTATCACAGCATTAGATGATTTCAGTAGCTCATTAATCGCTCTAAATTGCTCCATCGTTATCATCATTTGCTCCTCCGTAGTTTTTGAAAAGATTGGGAGATACGGGAGTGACATATTTTATAGGTTAGGTCTACCGGCGATAGACTGGAAATCTCCTGACGATGAAAAGAATGATCATTCAGCCAAGGGGACGATCGATTCCAATACCCTGTAAATTACTCTTAATTGCTTCCGCGTTACTTCTGAAATTTGAAGGGAATCTGCGAAGCGTAATTTCTAGGTTAGGTCAGCTGGCGGCAGATTTGAATTAGTTGGATATGCACACCATGTAATTGAACCCGTGTTTCGAGTCAACGGATCATGATTCTATCACAGCATTAGATGATCTCAGTAGCTCATTAATCGCTCTAAATTGCTCCATCGTTATCATCATTTGCTCCTCCGTAGTTTTTGAAAAGATTGGGAGATACGGGAGTGACATATTTTATAGGTTAAGTCTACCGGCGATAGACTGGAAATCTCCTGACGATGAAAAGAATGATCATTCAAATCATCGATTTGATCGATCGATCAAATAAATTTATTTCATTCCAGTCTGTGACGCTCAGGGTAATATCGAATTGAATTTCACAAGTCACGATTTATCCGTATCCGCTTTATATCTATTATCTAAAGTGATAGTAGGAAATACACTTGATTCCGATTGTCACTTTTAGTGTAGTAAATAAATTTATTTCATTCCAGTCTGTGACGCTCAGGGTAATATCGAATAGCAACTTTTCTCGCTTGTCGTTTTTCGCGTATTTCGGATAGGGTTCATAATTATCGTTTGAACCGTCAAGTTGTGAATTAGAATCATAATGATTAACATTGCTAGAAGGACTGTCCGTACCTGGGTCTTCCACTGTATAGTATCTTGGGCTATATTTTTCAACCTCTTATAAGTTGCTAAAACGTTGTTTCTATCTTGTCTGCCGTAATGATACAAATATACTGGCTTCATTGCATTGTTCCACTCCTTACAAATAAGCGTCCATACTTCATCCTTTTTTGCTTTCAATTCTCCATCCGTGCGGAATATGTCGTATTTCACTAAAACCTCTATTATGATTGTGTCTGCGACGGACGGCGTTGCACCAACCATGATGACGATTATCGTTATGTTTCATTAAATGTTTATGTTCGGTAAATATATTTTATTGAATCATTAAATATTTCAATTACTTCACTCATACTTGATATTGTCTGGAAATTGAAACTCCCACTAGCAGCAGAGATTCTTATTACTTTGTCTGTACTTTCGTTTGTTATGATTTGTTTTGGCTAACAAATTTTCTCTCTGTTCGATTTCCACTTTTTAGATTCGAATGTTTGGGCCGTTCACTATTGCCGCATGTGTCGGTTTTCTGTACGACGTAATTGGGTACAGTACCTAGTGTAAAAAAATAATCACATCGAACGATTTGTAATTTTAGTTGTCGGCAAAATAATATCCATCTTTGTCTTCCCACTTTCAGTAAAAACTTCCGGTTGAAACGAGTCAACAAAATGTTGAGGCACATCTGACTATCACTTATTAGCCATAATTTTGGGCGTCTAATGGAGTTGAATTTCACAAGTCACGATTTATCCGTATCCGCTTTATATCTATTATCTAAAGTGATAGTAGGAAATACACTTGATTCCGATTGTCACTTTTAGTGTAGTTTCGGGCATCGAAGGAAATACGTACTCTTTATGCAGGTGTAATTTAGGAACACGGCAGCACGCGCTAAAAGTTTGATTTTGATTGAGTGGAAAACATTCCTCCTCAATTACTTTAATTCGTCATAAATTTCTGATAATGAACTCGGAATGAAAGAGGTGGCGACCACTAAAATTAAGGAAGAATCAGTACTGTGGTACACGTTCCTATTCGTTTTGTGTCACACGAAAAACATGTACTGACCTTGTGTCCTTATATCGATAATATCGATTATCTGTTGAATTCTCAACTTACCTGTGCATTTTTTTAATTGATGTATTGATTTATTAATTTGTCCATGGGCCTTCCTAAAATTATATGTAAGGATTCTAGTAACATCACCAATACAAAATGTGTTTCATTTATTTTTCCATATTTTCAGAAAACCATAGAAGAGTAATATTTGAAATTTGAGAAGCAAATGCAACGATGGACAATAATCAGTAGCGACCAACAGCTTAGTCAAATCATCATCAGTTAATACGAAATACAATTCCAAATCGATCGCCGGCAGAACTAACCTCCAAAATGACATGCTTTTATGTTTCCCAATTTTATGGAAAATTACGAAGGAGCAAATGATGCGGGTAACGGAGCAATTAGAAGCGATTAATGAGCTACCGATATCATCCAATGGTTCGTTCGAATCATCATCCGGTGGTTCGATTTACGAGTTCAAATACATCG
The DNA here is from genome assembly GCA_018257835.1 of Euura lappo. NCBI lineage: Eukaryota > Metazoa > Arthropoda > Insecta > Hymenoptera > Tenthredinidae > Euura > Euura lappo. The sequence goes on from JAEUYN010001943.1 coordinate 16,636, forward strand.
TCAATATTCAATCGGTTCGAATCTGCCGCCAGCCGACCTAACCTAGAAATTACGCTTCGCAGATTCCCTTCAAATTTCAGAAGTAACGCGGAAGCAATTAATGGAAACTACGGAGCAATTAAGAGTAATTTACAGGGTATTGGAATCGATCGTCCCCTTGGCTGAATGATCATTCTTTTCATCGTCAGGAGATTTCCAGTCTATCGCCGGTAGACTTAACCTATAAAATATGTCACTCCCGTATCTCCCAATCTTTTCAAAAACTACGGAGGAGCAAATGATGATAACGATGGAGCAATTTAGAGCGATTAATGAGCTACTGAGATCATCTAATGCTGTGATAGAATCATGATCCGTTGACTCGAAACACGGGTTCAATTACATGGTGTGCATATCCAACTAATTCAAATCTGCCGCCAGCTGACCTAACCTAGAAATTAAGCTTCGCAGATTCCCTTCAAATTTCAGAAGTAACGCGGAAGCAATTAAGAGTAATTTACAGGGTATTGGAATCGATCGTCCCCTTGGCTGAATGATCATTCTTTTCATCGTCAGGAGCACTGAAATATAATATAACTGGAACAAACGCCAAGGCGGCTGGTCCGAGCCGAGAGAGATAGCTGTTCGCGACAGCTGTTGGTATTCTCCTCTCTGTCCGTACAGTCAAGTCCAAAAGTTGACCTTACTCATGATTACTCAAAATTTAACCTACCGTGTATAAATGATTCTCTCTTCAAATTATCGAACAGCGATATAATAGGTTTCAATTATAAATGAAACTCACAAATTCAATTCTATTTCAGATTGTTTTGATTATTATCAAAGTGAGCAGGCCGGACTAACTTTTTGCAGATGCTTTACGATACTTGGATGTGCGCGTGCGCGACGCAGTGAGACAGAGAGGAGGATACCAACCAGCAGTGTACGGAGCTATCTCTCTCTGACCGCGGCCTCTCTACGGAAAGGATGGGTGGCGTTCGTTCCAGTTATATTATATTTCAGTGGTCAGGAGATTTCCAGTCTATCGCCGGTAGACCTAACCTATAAAATATGTCACTCCCGTATCTCCCAATCTTTCCAAAAACTACGGAGGAGCAAATGATGATAACGATGGAGCAATTTAGAGCGATTAATGAGCTACTGAAATCATCTAATGCTGTGATAGAATCATGATCCGTTGACTCGAAACACGGGTTCAATTACATGGTGTGCATATCCAACTAATTCAAATCTGCCGCCAGCTGACCTAACCTAGAAATTACGCTTCGCAGATTCCCTTCAAATTTCAGAAGTAACGCGGAAGCAATTAATGGAAACTATAGAGCAATTACGAGTAATTTACTGGGTATTGGAATCGATCGTCTCCTTGGTTGAATGATTATTCTTCTCAACGTAAGGAGATTTCCAGTCTATCTCCGTAGATCTAACCTATAAAATATGTCATTCCCGTATTTGCCAATATTTTTGAAAACTACGAAGCAGCAAATGAGGAAAATAACGGAGCAACACAACCGATTGATTGACAATCAGTATTACTTCATTGTTCGTCCGATGCAAAATCCATTCGATTAAAACACGGGTTCAATTCCATCACGCATACTGCATTGGTTCAAATTTACCGCTGGTCAATCTACCCTATTGAAAATATGGACGTCGAATCGACGTGATTTGAGACGTCGATTCGACGTCCGAAATGACGTCCGAAATGACATGCAAACTCCTACGTGTGAAACGACGTCAGATACTAGGTGTGAATTTGGGATAGCAAATGACGTCCGAAATGACGTGCAAACTCCTACGTGTGAAACGACGTCAGATACTAGGTGTGAATTTGGGATAGCAAATGACGTCTTTCGCGACGTCGTTTCTGACGTCTTTTACGACGTCCATTTATACATCACGATCACGTAAGTTTCGACGTCGTTTACTACATCGTTTACGACGTCGCTTACGATGTATGTATGATCGTACGTTTAATCAGCTATTTAGCTCGAATCATCAGCTCGTTAGCTGGTAAAATTTACGAAATAAGTTTACTCATTATTTATAATCAATTTATTGTTTTCAGGAATATATATTCAATTTTTTTTTTTTTTTTTTTTTTTTTTAAACCATCAGCTATAGGTTGTGTGACTTATGTGCCAATATATTCAATATTGATATTGATAATTCATATGAGTGTCATAACTGGAACTAAATTTGTTCCCGCTGACCTCCGTCCACTATGCGAAGTGGAGGAGGATTCCGACTCTGTGGTGACACGTAAGTGTATAAGCCAACACGGTGCAAATTTACTCGCGAGAACCCGAAAGTCTTGCAACCATCTGTCGGCGCGTCACGGTACCCGATATGTATGTAGCGGGTATAGGAATATCGCGGATACCCTAGCTGATCGGTAAGCCGTTGTGTGGTACCGTAACGCGCCGATAGATGGTCGGCAGACTTTCGGGTTCTCGCGAGTAAATTTGCACCGTGTTGGCTTATACACTTACGTGTCACCACAGAGTCGGAATCCTCCTCTACTTCGCATAGTGGACGGAGGTCAGCGGGAACAAATTTAGTTCCAGTTATGACACTCATATGAATTATCAATATCAATATTGAATATATTGGCACATAAGTCACACAACCTATAGCTGTTGGTTTAAAAAAAAAAAAAATAATAAAAAAAATTGAATATATATTCCTGAAAACAATAAATTGATTATAAATAATGAGTAAACTTATTTCGTAAATTTTACCAGCTAACGAGCTGATGATTCGAGCTAAATAGCTGATTAAACGTACGATCATACATACATCGTAAGCGACGTCGTAAACGATGTAGTAAACGACGTCGAAACTTACGTGATCGTGATGTATAAATGGACGTCGTAAAATACGTCAGAAACGACGTCGCGAAAGACGTCATTTGCTATCCCAAATTCACACCTAGTATCTGACGTCGTTTCACACGTAGGAGTTTGCACGTCATTTCGGACGTCATTTGCTATCCCAAATTCACACCTAGTATCTGACGTCGTTTCACACGTAGGAGTTTGCACGTCATTTCGGACGTCATTTCGGACGTCGAATCGACGTCTCAAATCACGTCGATTCGACGTCCATATTTTCAATAGGGTAACCTAGAAATGAAAAATTCTCACATTTTTCTCAATTTTTATTAGAAATGATAAGAGAGCAATTCATATAAATCATGGAGCAATTATAAGCGATCGGGGAGCAATTAGGAGCAATCCTCATTTCGTTACAATCATTGTCCATTCATTCGTAATCTCAATTTAAATTGGAACTCACTTGAGCCCAGAATAGCACACGTACGGTTTTTTCCGATTTTCTGAAAAACTATGAGGGAGCAATTGATGAAAATTGGAGAGCAATTAGGAGAAACTCAGGAGCAATTAGGAGCAATTAGGGAGCAATCATCTTGACATCGCTTTTTTACTCTAGTAGTCAAAATAAGAATTTGCAATGGCGTCGCCCGTATCAAATAGGACCAATTTTGTTTTTCTTGATTTTCTCAAAAACGGTGAGGGAGCAATTAATAAAAACAACGGAGCAATTAGGAGCAATTAAGGAGTAATTGTTTGATATCAAAATCATTAGGAAATTCGAAAGTCGCGGGCCAACTTCACATAGGTCACAAATTGGGACTGTAGTCAGTATCTCGAACCGATCGTACGTACGCCACACACCTACGTGGCGCATTCAAACAAAAATCGTATCCATGAGTACCCCGGCGGTACGGCAGAGCGCGATGGTGAGCAGACTCACAGATTTCCAGGCGATTATTTTAAAATGGAACACCTACTTTACCGACCGGAGTGTACCGGCGCGGCGGTAAAGTCTTGCAGATTTCTCAACCGCATTATCGCGCGCGCGAGATCACAACAGATTTCGTACGCCACGGGGGCGCGAAAAGAAACCGTTCGCAAAGTCAGCGCACCACCGCTACTCGCGCGCTTTCAAATGGTCACGAATTTGAATCTCGAATCTCGATGGAATGAATTTTGCGAGGACACGTATCGGGAGACGATGAACGAAGAGGGGTCTATTTTTTCTCGTCGACGCCCCGTTGTCGGACTCGAGTTTCTGAATTTTTCAATTTTCAATTTTTATTCATTCTTTAATCAAAGACGCAGGATCGCATGGTCTTCAATTGCGCCGGTGGCATGCTATAAATCTTGAAACTAATTATCAAGAATACTTTGTA
>JAEUYN010001944.1:0-20390 GCA_018257835.1 Euura lappo
GAACCTCTAAAAAAAGTTTCAGCCTCCACAAAAAACATGGCCGGAAAATCTGGGTGAATCCACGCGGATTCGGCCAGATGTGATTGCACTAGTCAAATCCCAAGCAGCTTCCGCATTATTGACTGGATGAGCGGGTCTTTTCAAGGAACGCAATATCCCGTTGGAGGCGATTTTTAACGCTGAAACTCAAACTGACTTCGAGAAGTATTCATCTCAGATCACAGCCGCTAACGAAGAAGTACTTGAATCTTTCGAAACCCAAATTTCCTAGTTAACAATAGACTGGTGTTGGGTTATATAACCTAGATAAGCTCGTATGTAGGTAGTGTAAAAAACACCGCCCCAGTTAGTCGTAGTGTCTCCGTTATTTAACGAGCCGGTACCGTCTGGTACATATTTGATGATGGATTTCTTCCATGTTTCCGGATCGCTGATTCGAAACCTGAGAGTGGAAGTTCAGCTTCCAATTTAAAATAAGGGATCGTATGTGCCTTATATGTCGGAGTTATTCCAAGAACTAACGCATCGAATGACTCATTTTTAGCCCGCTCCGCTCTCAATTTGGCCTCTTCACAATTAATACAGAGTCCTTGAAATTTTTCAACCAATACGGTCATCAATTCGGTGTTAATCAGCTGAGCCATCCTCGCTAATTTTCGACGCAATTTTGCTATTTGGGGGTTATTTTTCAGGTTCAATCGATAGAGAGACGCTCAAATCTACGAAAACATTTTTGGATGCCTCATGTGGCCTGTCAAGTGATTTCAAGAAAAAAAAGTCAATTTTTCGTGGTGGTGTAATGAACATTGGATAAGATATTAATGATACGTAAGTGCTGATTATCCTGCCACGAATTGAATATCATCATGAAAATGTGATGGCGCTATAAATTGACCATTTCAGAAACGCATTCGTCACGACGGAAATAATTTTTCCACGTTCCTGTTGCTTACCTTGTAATACAATTGAAAAAGCTTTCCGATAAATTCCGGAGTGACAATTTTTTCTGGAGCATTGCGTGAGCTGCTTTATTCGCGAAACCGTTGGAACTATGGATCGTTGAAAATACGGTGATTGAAATATTATTTTATTTCACTCCGTGCGTAAAGTGCGACTTTACGCACGTGAGCGTCGTCTAATCGGACTTTACACGCGTTTGTGATATAAAATTTGGTTCAATACATGTGCGAAAGTTGTTTTTCCACTCGTGAGATTGTAACCCTCGCTTCGCTCGGGCGACAAACCTCCCACTCGTGTCAAAACAATCCTTTCGCACTCGTATCGAAAAGTACTATGATGCCGTCCTGGTTGTCATTGAAATGACCTCCGCAGGAATTTCGATAACGTGAAACGATCGCGTGAAACGTGTCGAGGTATGTGGGTGCAGAAGATGGAAGGCTTTCATGATTAATCAAGTCTTTGAATGTGCAGAAAAAGCGAAAAAAGCTCACCTGCTACAGTCTCGGACAAACGTATCTGGGACCAAGGTCGACTGACATAACGAGCTCAGACCGCATCCGAGACTTTTTCAGTTTGACAGGATGCTGACATAGTGAAATTGGTCAACTTAATCTAGAAGAAATAGTTGAAAACAAACTTTGGGCTTCCAGTCGGGACAGAAAAGAATAAATAACGAGTCCATTTGAAAAAGCTCATAGGTGGTATTAAAATTTGACATTATAATCGCGTTTTTATCGACGTGGGGAAGACTTTTCGAATGGTACGGGGTTTTATACTAAACGGTTGGTGGTATGATGTAGAAGAATAAAAAATGAGCTCGTGCAAAGGAGATAACCAACATGTCATAAAATGTTCTACTGACCGTTTTTAAACCATTAAAATAGTCCGTTTTTAATGCTTCGGTTAATGTTTCTGACACGATACTTCATGTATGTACATTGCATTAACATTTAAAACTAATCAATGAGCCTTTCCCACACAGAACACTTACCAATTTTATACGTATATGGGACGTAATAATTTAGACGTTATATGTCTGATATACGAAAGTTGGAGGTTTACGTTCGGGATAGAAATAGGCTAAATGACCGGCTAAAATCCGTGTAAGGAACGAATACAAAACGTCCGCTAAGATGTATAGAATATGTATTTTAGAGGTACAAGGAACCACTGTAAGACGTATATCGAAACGTATATATTACGTAGTTTTCCCGGCGCTGTACGTCAATTTACGTCCAATATACTGATGCGATACGTATGTCTTTCGTACTGTTCATGATTGTGAATACGTGTATACTATACGTAAATCAAACGTATATGTATATATGCATAACAAATTACGCTTTTTGTGTATAGAGAACACATATGGGTAGAATATTTATACGTATAGAGAACGTGTGAGATACGTATAAGGAATTTGAAAAAAAGATTTTAATAACGTAATAAGTTATTTTTTAACCTATTATTGGATGTTTCCGGTGTTTCAGGTTATTTTCATTTATAGTAGAGCACGCTTGTCACTTAAAACGCATTCTGCGATCACTTGAATTTTTCGCTTTTCTAAGACCTAGCCGGGGTTTGAACCGAGTACGCTCGCCACTCTTCGTATCACTAGTCGCACGCCCTAACCACTACGCTAAGCTGCCGCTTGTCCAACCATGCAGCGTTTCTATACATGATTTTATCAGGGACAATGATACATTCTTCAGTAATGTAAGTTCACTAATCTCTGTAAAAATCTATTTATGACTACACTCGATCGCTCAATAGTGAAAGAATATCGTTGAAGCTGTCAAATGTGCTGGCAACGTCTGGTGTACGTATATCGTACGTATACCGGAAACACGGTGAAAATTTGCATTTGGCCCACTAAACTAATAAGTCTGGTTTACGTATACGAAACGTCGAAATCAGGCGAGTCTGCAAACCGTGTCCTGTTGTATGCTGTACGTATAACATACGTATGACGTATGACGGAAAAGAGGTAGCTTGGTGCGTTTAGCCTACTGAATTAATACGTCTGGTTTACGTATACGAAACGTAGAAATCAGGCGATTCTGCAAAGCGTGTGCTGTACGTATGTCTATCGTATCACTTTGGTTAGGTTAGGTTGTGCCAAACGTCAAGATACACACATCTGCCGTACGTATACCGTACGTAGAACGAAAACACGGTAAAAATTTGCATTCAGGCCTACTGAACTAATAGGTCTGGCTTACGTATACAAAACGTCGAAATCATTCAAGTGTGCAAACCGCGTGCTGTACGTAAGTCTTTCGTATTCCTTCGGTTGTGCCCGACGCCGAGATACACACATCTGCTGTACGTCTTCCGTATGTACAGTAAACATTTAAAAAGCGTTGTTTTGCGTGACGTGAAAGATACGTACATAATGAGTATAGGCTAGGTTTCTTAAAACATCTGAATAATCACCAATTATATACGTTGATGGTACATATAATAAAAGTCTTATGATTGTCATAATACTATACGCAATATGAATGTAATTTATACATACATACGTACGTAAAAAAACGGCTTCGGCATTGACGCGAATGATACAAGTGTTATACGTATATACTTCGTATAGAAAATACGTCTTGATTGTATACATCGCGTACACGTATAGTATACGTATCATTTTAGCTGTATACGTAAACAGACGTTAAAACGTATTTCATGCGTAAAATCAACTAAGTGTTCCGTGGGTCTCTTGCCTAGGAAAAGGATCCTCTGCAGCACAGATAACGATTGGTGCCGGTTCGCCAAAAATTCAACAGGCCGAAGACTTGCTACGCGACGGCTTACGAAAGGTTGCTCAATCTATTGAAGGTGAAGTCCTTGCCATCCTGAATGACAAATCTAAAAATCTCCCTATCAACTCTAAAGACGCCGAGTCAAGAGCGATGGCCGCGGAAAAAGATTCGTTGACTACGTGCTTGGCTGCAATTCCGCCGACTGTGGAAGCGATTGCGATCTTCCAGACCCAATTGAACATTCCAGGAACTGTAAATTTCTTGAACGGCCTACTGAGGAAAACTCATGGAAATATTTGGCTGACAGTTCAAACAGTTCGCGACGCTACGGATTATTCCAAGTCACAAGCTGCACTCGCAAACTTGCTCGCTACGCAGGAAGTCACAAACCGGGCTGCTATTGCTGGGTTGCTCAATGTGATGCTCGATGGGACAGCAGTTATTCGAGAAAAAGACAAAAACATGATTTCAAGTCTCAGCTCACAGGCAACTTTTCAATTACTAAGTGGAGCGGCGGGTATTTCCAACGATCTTAAAATCCTATTGGAGGCGATTTTCAAGGCCCAGTCTCCAACTGACTTCAACAATTATTCATCTCAGATCGCGGCTGCTCAGCAAGGGGTGCTTGAATCTCTGCGACTCGGAGTCGTCGCCACGTTCAGCATACTGCGAACCCTGTTATCTGAATAAGAATGGAATAGTGACTGGTTTATTCGTCAACTCTTCAATCCATCTCTGGGAATCACACAACCCTCCAACTTGTTACCAACGTAGAAATTCAAGTTTTGGTCTAATGTTGTTTCGATTGAATTTAAAATGTGACAGAAATTTCGAAGATTTATTGTACGTAACAAGTAATTGACGAATTTATGTATCACCGAAATGTAACCCGAATGAAAACGTCCGATTAACGTTTCAGGAAAATATTGTTAACAATCTAATTTCAATAAAAATTTGAACTATTACTAAAGAACTAGAAGACTTTATTCTCTCACCTGAATTTTCGATTGTCAGAACGTCGTAAGTGCCGGAATGTACCCCTTTTTGAACCTAATTACGAAAAAGATAATCAGGTCAACTAATTCTAGAAGATCGTATAAGTAACATTATGCGACTTTCTTCGCCTTTGGTGAAAACAAGGATACCGACCAACTTGGAACTATAAAATTCCGAAATTCAAGTCAGAAAGTTGAAAATACTGGCAGATACGACCTTCTGTTCTCAACGTGTTAGATAAAAGTCATACCGCTCAGAGTTCATAAGATCACAGGCGTCGAAGAGTCACTTTTTTACGACTGTTCTTGATCTGTAAAGTGTCACTTTATACCGCTGAGTTCCAAGTTATGCTATAAAGTCTATTTTTACGTCAATTTTTGATGCGGATATATAATAGGAAAATTGGCATGAAAAATGTAAAATGAGCACAAAAAAAAAAAAAAAAAACTGAATAACTTTTTCAGTTCTTGCAAGATAAAAAATTTCCATGCCCTTTGATAGAGGCATCGTTTATGAACAACTTGAGACCAAAATGACCTGGATCGGTCCCACGGTGCTGCTGATTCCCTGCAAGAACCGACTAATTTTGTATTCTTCTATATATGGCGAAACTTCTATTAGTTGAAAGTAATACCTCATGTAAAATGTGGATAATTAGTGTTCAACCCTCCTCTAACATCGTGATTTTTGTTTGTATTTTTTTCCAAGTCTCCAATTCGAATAAAACAAAATTATTCCTTCCCAAGCGTAGAGGAATATGTCACTCAAAAAAATTTAGAGAGGCATGAATAACTAATGTATGGACGGATTTGGGCGTCGAGTAACAGGATAAGCTCGTGCAAAGCAGATTAAATCTACTGACCGTTTTAAACCATCAAAATAGTCCGTTTTTGATACTTCGATGAATGTTTCTTACACTATAATTCATGTACATTGCATCAAAATTTAAAACTCATCGATGAGCCTTCATTACAAGGTAAAAAAGACGATAACGCCCAAGTATCGAAGCTTCCGGATGTGCATTAGACTATATAAGCCGAGCGACAGTCGGGAAAATGCAGACATTCAAACAAAATGGACAGCAAAAACTAAGTATCCTCCTGTTTCTTACGACTTTGGCGGGAAGCTCTCTTGCCCAGGGAAGTGGATCCTGTGTAGCAGAGACTAAGATCGGGGCAAGTTCGGCAAAAATTCAACGCGCCGAAGAAGCGCTACTCAAGGGCTCAGCAAAAGTTGCTAAATCTATCAACGGTGAAGTCCTTGCCATCCTGACTGACAAATCCAAAGGACTCTCTATCAACTCTAAAGAGGCTGAGTCAAGATCGGACGCCGCGGAAAATAAGCCGTTGGCTGCATTTCTGGTTGGAATTCCGCCGACTCTGGAAGCGATTGCGATCTTGATATACCCTCGATCCGCGGACGCGGATCAAGCATAAATAAATACATCCCTTTGCCCAGGGTACCACTTCCTCTAGGGTACGTAGGCATATTTCGGGTATATAAGGACCGGGTCCTGGGCTCAAACGTTAGTAGTACTGGGTGTTGAGCCAGTAAGCTAGCCGCAGGTAGACTTTGTCGCGAGTCCTCTAGCCTATCTTTCTCTCGCATAAAACTCACTCAGAGGCTCCCTTGTCGCGGGGTGACCTCAAACTCTTATACACCGCCAAACAATTAGCAGTTCATTAAAATCATTCATCAGTCTTCAAAACGAGTGTCTTGAACTACCGACCCCGACCCTCCTCCTTCGAAACCTTCGCCCTCGAAACCTCTCCTCGTATCTTGGCCCACGCCCTGTCGCAAGCGTCCTAACGCTTCGGAGTTTCATTTCGGGATGTCCGGGATCCACGCGGCTTGCCTTCCTTGAACCTAACCCGTCGCAAGCGCTACCTGCGCTTCGGGGACACGAATCACGATCACTGGGGGGTCGACATTCCTCGTACCTGTGGCTGGGCCCCACAAGCCACCTCTAATTTGAGCAGGAACCCGTTACTCCCCTGCCGTCTCCTCGTACGTCATCCCCGTCGCAATCCCACCATCGCCGAAACCCGCGGACCGCGAAACCCATCGTCTCCGCTATCAACCTTATCCCCTTCCCTCACCCCCGTCCCGTAATACGTCTGGACCCAAGTCTCAGAGTCTTAATCTTCCAGACGAAATTGGACATTCCAGGAAATGTAAAGAGTTTGGTAAGCCTACTGCAAACAACTAATGGAATTATTTGGCTGGCAATTGAGGGAGTTCGCGACACTGAGGATTATTCCGGGTCACAAGCTGAACTTGCAAACTTTGTCGCTTCAATTGTTGTTGTTCAATGCGATGCTCAAAGGGACCGCAGTTATTCAGAAAGAAGCCAAAAACGTGACTGCATGTCTCAGATCACAAGCAACTTCTGAATTCCTAACTGCAGCGGCGGGTATTTTCAAAGAACTTAATATCCTATTGGAGGCGATTTACAAGGCTAAGTCTCAAGCTGACTTCAAGAAGTATTCATCTCAGATCGCGGCTGCTCAGAAAGGTGTGCTTCAATCTCCACAGCTCGGAGTCGTCCACACGTTCAGCTTACTGCGAAACCTCTTATCTGAATAAGAATGGAATCGTGACTGGTTTATTCGCTCTTCAATCCGTCTCTGGGAATCACACATCCCTCTAACTTCTTGCCAATGTAGAAATTCAAGTTTTGGTCCAATGCACAGTGGGACGAAACCCCGAATTCGTGCCCATAATTCCGAAAAGTGAATTTTGGATTCGGGGAATTTTGACCCTCGGGTGGGGTAGAAAAATGATTGGTGCATTCGAACCTCGAAGGGTATGGTCGTCCGTTCCATACCTGGCTCGATACATTAGTTCAAAGTCAGCCTTCGTTGAGAGTCCACGCGGCGAGTGAAAACGTAAGGTAAAACAGTGAATCAATAACTCGGAAACTATTTAAGCGATTTTGATTTTTCAAAATGGATTCTACTCCTGGAGGTGTGTAGAAAATATTTCTGTATGAGTTAAATTGAAAAGTCACGTTCATCTGCTTGAAATCCGACCATGTTTGGTACCCCGTGAAAACGATATGATTTTTTTTATTTCTACTTTCACATGGACAAAAAGTACATTTCTCCAGGTATCTCCACCTTCGTTCAAGTCTTAGGCTCTAGATTAGTCTATCAGCTGTCGAAACCAGCTTAGATTGCCTGCGCGATCCTGCGCGAAAGTGTGTTTTTAGTATATCGTGCGCGGATACACAGCGCGCTATAGCTACCACGCTGTGCGCCGGCCGTCCGCGTCCGTCCGGGTGCGGGTCTGTCGGGTGTTCAATAAGTACAATAGGGAACTTATACCTATCTTCAACGTATATAGGGTGTTCGTAACAAAGTAGTACAGTTCTTCTAGAGTCACATTGTTGATGATGAATTTTATTGATGATTTAGTCAGATAGAAAATTAATTTCAGAAAGAATTCAGTTTATCCAATGAGTTTCATGGTATTTTATTAATTTTAGTTTACGTTAAATATTGCAAGTTCTCATATGCAAATCAATTTCTAATCTTCTGTTGCTTTATTACAGGGTCTAGTACCGACGACAATTTACTATACACCCGGAGGGAGGTCTTCGTTATTGTGATTCGGATGAGGAAATTGTATTCCACTAATTTTATAAGCCTTCACATTTCATGACATTAATACTGAAAAATAAAAAGTCTTTATTCCTGTATATGCATATGCCTAAACATTTCCCACCATTTTGTTTTTGAGATTTTTGACTTTGGATTCGTCATCAGCGACCCCAAAAACCCCCGAGTACCGACTTTCACTCGAATCCATTAGGTTTTTCAAGAAATTTGTTACCGTTTTTGGTCCGCCATTTTGTTTTTGAGATTTTTGACTTCGGATTCGTCATCAGCGACCCCAAAAACCCCCGAGTACCGACTTTCACTCGAATCCATTAGGTTTTTCAAGAAATTTGTTGCCGTTTTTGGTCCGCCATTTTGTTTTTGAGATTTTTGACTTCGGATTCGTCATCAGCGACCCCAGGAACCCCCGAGTACCGACTTTCACTCGAATCCATTAGGTTTTTCAAGAAATTTGTTACCGTTTTTGGTCCGCCATTTTGTTTTTGAGATTTTTGACTTCGGATTCGTCATCAGCGACCCCAAAAACCCCCGAGTACCGACTTTCACTCGAATCCATTAGGTTTTTTAAGAAATTTGTTACCGTTTTTGGTCCGCCATTTTGTTTTTGAGATTTTTGACTTCGGATTCGTCATCAGCGACCCCAAAACCCCCCGAGTACCGACTTTCATCCGAATTCATTGGGTTTTTGAATTATGGGTACAAATTCGGGGTTTCGTCCCACTGTGCAATGTTGTCTCGATTGAATTTAAAATATGACAGAAATTTCGATGATTTATTGAACGTAACAACTAATTGACGAATTTATGTGTCGCCGAAATGTAACCGGAATGAAAACGTCCGACTAACGTTTCAGGAAAATATTGTAAACCAGCTAATTTCAATAAAGGTTTGAACCATTGCTGAACAATTAAAAGACTTGATTTTCATTTTCTGACTTCAATTCAAGATAACGAAGTTTCCGGAAGCGAATACCAGTATATAAGCTGCCAATCGCAACTTGGGACAATACAGACACTCCGGAAAAATGGAGAGGAAATTAGGCATCCTCCTGTTGCTCACGACTGTGGCGAAAAGCTCTCTCAGCCTGGATTCGGGATCCTGTGCGGCGGGGACAACGATCGGGGCTAAATTGGCAACAATTCAATTCGCCGAAGACACGCCACGTATCGGATTAACCAGGTTCGCCCAATCGCTCAATACTGTAATCAGAACCATTCTGGCTGAAAAATCGGGCGAAATTTCCACTACTTCTGCCGAAGACGCTGACTTAAGAGCGGAACTTGCTAAGGAGGAGGGAACTACTGCAGTTCTGCTTGGATTTCTCCCGTCTCTAGAGGCTTCTTAAGTCTTCCAGACCGCATTGGACATCCCGGCTTTCTCAATTGGTGGCGCGGGTGACATCCTGAAAGAGTCTAATGAACTTTTTTGGAAGGTGATTGGAAAAGTTCGCAATAGCGACGATCATTCCGAACCAAAGGCTGCAATTGCAAACTTATCAAATTTGGCAAGAAACGGAGCTTCGGCTGAGATTGGCGGGTTGTTTGACGGTATGCTCAGCGGGACCGCAGTTATTCCGGAAGAAGCCAAAGATGTGATTGCGTGCGTCAAGGCACAAACGATTTCTCAATTACTGGCTAGGTGGCAGCTCTTGTCAAACAACTTGATATATTGTTGGGGGCAATTTTCAACGCAGGAACCCGAGACGACGTTGAAAATTATTCACATAAAATCGCTGCCGCTCAGGAAGAAGCGCTTGAATATTTAAACCTCGAAGTTATCAACAACGTCAGCGTACTGCAAAACCTCGTGAGAGCCGATTATCTGAAGAAGAATGGAATCGTTTCCGGTTTATTCGCTCTTCAATCCGCTTCTGGAAACCGATTTCTCTAACCGGTCGCAAACGTAGAAATCCAAGTTCGTGAATCTGTTTATGAATCTGTGTACGGATCTATGAAAATCCACAGAGTCAGTGGCGTCTTGATTGGTTAAGAAAAAAAAAAGTACAACCGAATTGAGAACCTCCGCGGTTTTGAAGTCGGTTAATAAAATAGGCAGGAATTTCAATGAAAATTTGAACCATTACCTGTAATAATTGTTTATAAATTGAATAAATATGTGTGACCTAAAAGATTTTTGAGTTCTAAAGGTCGTGAATTTTTAATGAATCAACGTATACGGAATAAATAATCAATTCCTTTTATTTTCTTCCGTTTGGTTCGTAATCGTTTCATATATTTAACAAAATTCATTATCCCCACTCATTGATTCTTGATTGATTCATTCACACACATAGAAAAAATATACTTTTAAGAAAATCTGTCTACAATTTTTAGTATAATCTTGATGCAACGTATTTGTAAAAATGTTATCTTTGCTTTTCTTTTTTTTCATGATTTGATTAAACTCTATCAAATTCGATGAAATTCAAGTCAAATTCTATCCATTTCTACCACGATGTCGACTTTATCAAATCACACAGTGGTAATTTGAAAAAAAAATGTCTGAATCTCATCAAAATCGATCGGACTTCATAAGATAATATAAAATTATGTTCATCAGACCTAATGAAATTTTATAGAATCATACAAAATTGGGGAACGTAACTTTGTCGTCGATTCGGAAGTTGATATCGAATCAGTCGATTAGTCGATCAATGGTGATCAATTGGGAAAAAATTTGCCGCCTGACGTTCATGCAGTCACATGACTTGGTCACGTTTTTTCATGTATCGTGATTTCATGCGCACGGAATATTAATGACAGACAACACGACTTGAAATGTTTTAACGATGGTCTTCATTTTTTTAACGATGTAGTTTCAGTAGCCTTGTGAATATCGCGGCTGACACGACAATCCATAAAAAAGTTCCATTCCGGAACTCACCCGGAAGCTTTTTCGAACTTTATTACACGATAAGCGACAAATCAACGCAAGTTATTCCGAAACGACGCAATAATTTCGTACCTGAACGTCGTTTTTCAACGTTTGTGTGCAAATCGTGGAAACATACTTCGCGAATCAATTGCGTCGAAGCTGTATATTTTCATGGACGACAAATTTTTAGATAAAAAAGAGCGTGCTAATCTACTCAACTGACGGTATCGAAGTAACACGACAATCCTAGTCCCCAGATAGCAGAGTTTCCGGAAGTGAATTCGAGTACATAAGCCGAGCCCCAGTCGGAAAACTGCAGACATTCGAACAAAATGGACGGCAAAATGGACTTTCTGCCTTTGGCAAAAACAAGGATACCGACCAAATTGAAAATACGAAATTCAGAAATTCGACACAGAAAGTTGAAAATACTGGCAGATACGACCTTCTGTTCCCAACGTGTTAAATAAAAGTCATACCGCACAAAGTTCATAAGATCGTATCAGCCACACAAATCGCTTTTTAACGGCACATGCATCGAAGAGTCATTTTTCGACGACTGTTCTCGACCCGTAAGGTGTCACTTCATACCGCCGAGATCCAAGTTGCGGTATAAAGTCTTTCTTTATGTCAATTTTTGGCGCAGATAATAGGAGAATTCGCATAGAAAATGTAAAATGAGCAAAGAAAAACTGTAGAAATTGAATAACTTTGTCATTTCTTGCAAGATGAAAAAGTTCCATGCTCATTTGACAGAGGCATCATTTCGCGTGTCTAATGGCATAAGGTCGTAAGCGCCAAAAGCTCGATTATGGTGGCAAAAGGTCGTATAATTTTTTTTTTTTTTGAAAACGGTCAAAACGTATAGATCAATTGAAATTACGAGGTCGAAAAATGTAAGTGCAGAAGGTGTTCGGCCACTATGGCGCCTTAGAGTGACGAGGCCTTGCAGTAAAGCAAGCAGGACGGATTTAGCTATGACAAAAAACAGACCTGCATAGACCACCGTAGTATACGGCTCGCTAAGGGTTGGTCAAGGGTCTTCAGCTACTTTGAAAATGCGTGAACACGTGCGTACGCTTAGCTTAAAACTCCAAGGCCCCGTTCCCGAAGACAACGTTAACATCTCGGGAAGAAAACCTGAGTGGTCAGAAACCACCCCCTCACTCGCACATACCACCCTCACTGAGAGTTAGAAACAGTCCGTTGAATAGAAAACACATACCGCATACATACTTATACACATCTTGTAAAATATTTCAAATATATATTATGAATAGTAATTATAGACAACTGCGTCGTAATTATTTTTAACCAGTGTCAGGGTCCTCACGTTACATCCCGACACATACAAACAAAAGGTCGTAAGTTGCGCGGATACGACCTTCTGCTTTTAACTGCGATTTATTTTATCGAATTTTTCTAAACGACGTCGATTTCGATTTCTCTTTACGTTTCACGAGTTTTTACAGCTATTTTGAAAAATCGTGAAAAATTGAAAAAAATCAAAATGGCGCTTACGACCTTCTGCTTTTAACTACCAATATTTTTTATCGAATTTTTTCAAATGGTCGTTCTTTCAATTTATCTTTGCGTTTTACGAGTTTTTACAGCTATTCTAAAAAATCGTGAATAATAAAAAAAATAACAATGGCGCTCACGACCTTCTGCTTTTAACTACCAATATTTTTTATCGAATTTTTTTTAAATGGTCGTTCTTTCAATTTATCTTTGCGTTTTACTAGTTTTTACAACTATTTGGAAAAATCATTAAAAATCATGAAAAAAATGGCGCTTACGACGTTTTGCCGTTACGTTGTTTTTTATTTTTCACGACGTATCCGCCCAACTTACGACCTTTTGCACTTACATTTTTCGATCTCGTAATTTCAATTCATCTATACGTTATTTGATTCGAACGGCGTCGAACGTTCTCAGTCGGAATCCGGAAAAAAAAATTGTTCGCCCCTCCGCCGTTAGAAACGGCAAAAGGTCGAATAATGGCCCTTACGACCTTTTGCCAATAGACACGCGATATATCAATGACACCGTAAATGTATTGAATTCATCCAATTTTCTTCTGACCTGAAAATTAGACCTTCTACTTCTTTTGTTTACGCCGGGCCTTGGAGTCTTTAAATGTGCAGAAAAAGGGCGAGGCGTGGCTGCACCGGCGCCAAAGGTCTCGTGAAGAATTGGCGTAGCTGTTGCAGAGGGGATCCTTGGCCGGGAAATAGGTCAACGAGAGCGAATTATCTCACCTGCCACAGTCTCGGACAAACGTATCTGGGACCAAGGTCGACTGACATAACGAGCTCAGACCGCATCCGAAACTTTTTTAGTTTGATACGATGCTGACATAGCGAAATTGGTCAACTTAATCTAGAAGAAATAGTTGAAAACAATCTTTGGGCTTTCGGTCGGGACAGAAAAGAATGAATAACGAGTCCATTTGAAAAAGCTCATAGGTGGTATCAAAATTTGACATTATAATCGCGTTTTTATCGACGAGGGGAAGAGTTTTCGAATGGCACGGGGTTTTATACTAAACGGTTCGTGGTATGATGTAGAAGAATAAAAAATGAGCTCGTGCAAAGGAGCCCACACAGAACACTTACCAATTTTATACGTATATTGGACGTAATAATTTAGACGTTATACGTCTGATATACGTAAGTTGAAGGTTTACGTTTGGGATAGAAATAGGCTAAATGTCCGGCTAAAATCCGTATAAGGAACGAATACGAAAAGTCCGCTAAGATGTATAGAATATGTATTTTAGAGATACAAGGAACCACTGTAAGACGTATATCGAAACGTATATATTACGTAGTATTCCCTGCGCTGTACTTCAATTTACGTCCAATATACTGATGCGATACGTATGTCTTTCGTACTCTTCATGATTTTGAATACGTGTATACTATACGTAAATCAAACGTATATGTATATATGCATAACAAATTACGCTTTTTGTGTATAGAGAACACATATGGGTAGAATATTTATACGTATAGAGAACGTGTGAGATACGTATAAGGAATTTGAAAAAAAGATTTTAATAACGTAATAAGTTATTTTTTAACCTATTATTGGATGTTTCCGGTGTTTCAGGTTATTTTCATTTATAGTAGAGCACGCTTGTCACTTAAAACGCATTCTGCGATCACTTGAATTTTTCGCTTTTCTAAGACCTAGCCGGGGTTTGAACCGAGTACGCTCGCCACTCTTCGTATCACTAGTCGCACGCCCTAACCACTACGCTAAGCTGCCGCTTGTCCAACCATGCAGCGTTTCTATACATGATTTTATCAGGGACAATGATACATTCTTCAGTAATGTAAGTTCACTAATCTCTGTAAAAATCTATTTATGACTACACTCGATCGCTCAATAGTGAAAGAATATCGTTGAAGCTGTCAAATGTGCTGGCAACGTCTGGTGTACGTATATCGTACGTATACCGGAAACACGGTGAAAATTTGCATTTGGCCCACTAAACTAATAAGTCTGGTTTACGTATACGAAACGTCGAAATCAGGCGAGTCTGCAAACCGTGTCCTGTTGTATGCTGTACGTATAACATACGTATGACGTATGACGGAAAAGAGGTAGCTTGGTGCGTTCAGCCTACTGAATTAATACGTCTGGTTTACGTATACGAAACGTAGAAATCAGGCGATTCTGCAAAGCGTGTGCTGTACGTATGTCTATCGTATCACTTTGGTTAGGTTAGGTTGTGCCAAACGTCAAGATACACACATCTGCCGTACGTATACCGTACGTAGAACGAAAACACGGTAAAAATTTGCATTCAGGCCTACTGAACTAATAGGTCTGGCTTACGTATACAAAACGTCGAAATCATTCAAGTGTGCAAACCGCGTGCTGTACGTAAGTCTTTCGTATTCCTTCGGTTGTGCCCGACGCCGAGATACACACATCTGCTGTACGTCTTCCGTATGTACAGTAAACATTTAAAAAGCGTTGTTTTGCGTGACGTGAAAGATACGTACATAATGAGTATAGGCTAGGTTTCTTAAAACATCTGAATAATCACCAATTATATACGTTGATGGTACATATAATAAAAGTCTTATGATTGTCATAATACTATACGCAATATGAATGTAATTTATACATACATACGTACGTAAAAAAACGGCTTCGGCATTGACGCGAATGATACAAGTGTTATACGTATATACTTCGTATAGAAAATACGTCTTGATTGTATACATCGCGTACACGTATAGTATACGTATCATTTTAGCTGTATACGTAAACAGACGTTAAAACGTATTTCATGCGTAAAATCAACTAAGTGTTCCGTGTGGGAGATAACCAACATGTCATAAAATGTTCTACTGATCGTTTTTAAACCATTAAAATAGTCTGTTTTTAATGTTTCGGTTACTGTTTTTGACACGATACTTCGTGTACATTGCATTAACATTTAAAACTCACCAATGAGCCTTTATGGCAGATAAAAAATACGATAACGCCCCCGTATCGGAGTTTCCGGGTGTGCATTCGAGTATATAAGGCGAGCCACAGTCGGGAAACTGCAGACATTACAACAAAATGGACTGCAAATTAAGTATCCTTCTGTTTCTGACGACTCTGGCGGGAAGCTCTCTTGCCCAGGAAGATGGTTCCTCTGCAGCACAGATAACGATTGGTGCCGGTTCGCCAAAAATTCAACAGGCCGAAGACTTGCTACGCGACGGCTTACGAAAGGTTGCTCAATCTGTTGAAGGTGAAGTCCTTGCCATCCTGAATGACAAATCTAAAAAACTCCCTATCAACTCTAAAGGCGCCGAGTCAAGAGCGATGGCTGCGGAAAAAGATTCGTTGACTACGTGCTTGGCTGCAATTCCGCCAACTGTGGATGCGATTGCGATCTTCCAGACCAAATTGAACATTCCAGGAACTGTAAATTCCTTGAACGGCCTACTGAGGAAAACTCATGGAAATATTTGGCTGACAGTTAAAACAGTTCGCGACGCTACGGATTATTCCAAGTCACAAGCTGCACTCGCAAACTTGCTCGCTACGCAGGAAGTCACAAACCGGGCTGCTATTGCTGGGTTGCTCAATGTGATGCTCGATGGGACAGCAGTTATTCGAGAAAAAGACAAAAACATGATTTCAAGTCTCAGCTCACAGGCAACTTTTCAATTACTAAGTGGAGCGGCGAGTATTTCCAACGATGTTAAAATCCTATTGGAGGCGATTTTCAAGGCCCAGTCTCCAACTGACTTCAACAATTATTCATCTCAGATCGCGGCTGCTCAGCAAGGGGTGCTTGAATCTCTGCGACTCGGAGTCGTCGCCACGTTCAGCATACTGCGAACCCTGTTATCTGAATAAGAATGGAATAGTGACTGGTTTATTCGTCAACTCTTCAATCCATCTCTGGGAATCACACAACCCTCCAACTTGTTACCAACGTAGAAATTCAAGTTTTGGTCTAATGTTGTTTCGATTGAATTTAAAATGTGACAGAAATTTCGAAGATTTATTGTACGTAACAAGTAATTGACGAATTTATGTATCACCGAAATGTAACCCGAATGAAAACGTCCGATTAACGTTTCAGGAAAATATTGTTAACAATCTAATTTCAATAAAAATTTGAACTATTACTAAAGAACTAGAAGACTTTATTCTCTCACCTGAATTTTCGATTGTCAGAACGTCGTAAGTGCCGGAATGTACCCCTTTTTGAACCTAATTACGAAAAAGATAATCAGGTCAACTAATTCTAGAAGATCGTATAAGTAACATTATGCGACTTTCTTCGCCTTTGGTGAAAACAAGGATACCGACCAACTTGGAACTATAAAATTCCGAAATTCAAGTCAGAAAGTTGAAAATACTGGCAGATACGACCTTC
The DNA here is from genome assembly GCA_018257835.1 of Euura lappo. Classification (NCBI taxonomy): domain Eukaryota; kingdom Metazoa; phylum Arthropoda; class Insecta; order Hymenoptera; family Tenthredinidae; genus Euura; species Euura lappo. The sequence goes on from JAEUYN010001944.1 coordinate 17,106, forward strand.
TGTTCTCAACGTGTTAGATAAAAGTCATACCGCTCAGAGTTCATAAGATCACAGGCGTCGAAGAGTCACTTTTTTACGACTGTTCTTGATCTGTAAAGTGTCACTTTATACCGCTGAGTTCCAAGTTATGCTATAAAGTCTATTTTTACGTCAATTTTTGATGCGGATATATAACAGGAAAATTGGCATGAAAAATGTAAAAAGAGCACAAAAAAAAAAAAAAAAAACTGAATAACTTTGTCAGTTCTTGCAAGATAAAAAATTTCCATGCTCATTTGATAGAGGCATCGTTTATGAACAATTTGAGACCAAAATGACCTGGATCGGTCCCACGGTGCTGCTGATTCGTTGCAAGAACCGACTAATTTTGTATTTTTCTATAATATATGGCGGAACTTCTATTAGTTGAAAGAAATAACTCCGTTATAAAAGGGTCAGAAGTGATGAAAAACCTATTGAAAATATCCGTTAGATTCGAAACCGTGCATAGTTGCAAAAATATTGCCCTCCAACACTGTGGGCAATGTGCAGCGAACCTGAGCATCACGCACCGACCGCGTTTGCGCGCAGGATTTCGATGTTTCATAATCGTTAAAAATCATTTATTCCTAAGGTTGCTTTCAATATAGAAAGCCTGTATTCGTCGGTCTATAGAGCCGATCGATTTTTTACCAGTACGCTCTATGAGCTCTCCTTCTGGTCACAAGTTCGCTGACTTTGATTCGCGAAAAATTGAATCACTCGTCCAAAATGCGCGAATTCGTGTCCAGACGCTGTGTAGCGTACGCAGATGACCTTTTTCTACTTTTCTACACTCTTCTGGTCACAAGTTCGCTGACTTTGATTCGCGAAAAAATTGAATCACTCGTACAAAATGCGCGAATTCGTGTCCAGACTCTGTGTAGCGTACGCAGATGACCTTTTTCTACTTTTCTACACTCTTCTGGTCACAAGTTCGCGACACTGGTTTCTTCGAAATTCAATCACTCGTCCAAAATGCGCGATTTCGTGTCCAGACGCTGTGTAGCGTACGCAGATGACCTTTTTCTACTTTTCTACACTCTTCTGGTCACAAGTTCGCTGACTTTGATTCGCGAAAAATTGAATCACTCGTCCAAAATGCGCGAATTCGTGTCCAGACGCTGTTTAGCGTACGCAGATGACCTTTTTCTACTTTTCTACACTCTTCTGGTCACAAGTTCGCTGACTTTGATTCGCGAAAAATTGAATCACTCGTACAAAATGCGCGAATTCGTGTCCAGACACTGTGTAGCGTACGCAGATGACCTTTTTCTACTTTTCTACACTCTTCTGGTCACAAGTTCGCTGACTTTGATTCGCGAAAAATTGAATCACTCGTACAAAATGCGCGAATTCATGTCCAGACGCTGTGTAGCGTACGCAGATGACCTTTTTCTACTTTTCTACACTCTTCTGGTCACGAGTTCGCTGACTTTGATTCGCGAAAAATTGAATCACTCGTCCAAAATGCGCGATTTCGTGTCCAGAAATGGTTTGCCATACTCAGATGACCTTTTTCTACTTTTCTATACTATTCTGGTCACAAGTTCGCTGACTTTGATTCGCGAAAAATTGAATCACTCGTCCAAAATGCGCGAATTCGTGTCCAGACGCTGTGTAGCGTACGCAGATGACCTTTTTCTACTTTTCTACACTCTTCTGGTCACAAGTTCGCTGACTTTGATTCGCGAAAAATTGAATCACTCGTACAAAATGCGCGAATTCGTGTCCAGACTCTGTGTAGCGTACGCAGATGACCTTTTTATACTTTTCTACACTCTTCTGGTCTCAAGTTCGCTGACTTTGATTCGCGAAAAATTGAATCACTCGTCCAAAATGCGCGATTTCGTGTCCAGACGCTGTGTAGCGTACGCAGATGACCTTTTTATACTTTTCTACACTCTTCTGGTCACAAGTTCGCTGACTTTGATTCGCGAAAAATTGAATCACTCGTACAAAATGCGCGAATACGTGTCCAGACACTGTGTAGCGTACGCAGATGACCTTTTTCTACTTTTCTACACTCTTCTGGTCACAAGTTCGCTGACTTTGATTCGCGAAAAATTGAATCCCTCGTACAAAATGCGCGAATTCGTGTCCAGACTCTGTGTAGCGTACGCAGATGACCTTTTTCTACTTTTCTACACTCTTCTGGTCACAAGTTCGCTGACTTTGATTCGCGAAAAATTGAATCACTCGTACAAAATGCGCGAATTCGTGTCCAGACCCTGTGTAGCGTACGCAGATGACCTTTTTCTACTTTTCTACACTCTTCTGGTCACAAGTTCGCTGACTTTGATTCGCGAAAAATTGAATCACTCGTACAAAATGCGCGAATTCGTGTCCAGACTCTATGTAGCGTACGCAGATGACCTTTTTCTACTTTTCTACACTCTTCTGGTCACAAGTTCGCTGACTTTGATTCGCGAAAAATTGAATCACTCGTCCAAAATGCGCGAATTCGTGTCCAGACGCTGTGTAGCGTACGCAGATGACCTTTTTCTACCTTTCTACACTCTTCTGGTCACAAGTTCGCTGACTTTGATTCGCGAAAAATTGAATCACTCGTACAAAATGCGCGAATTCGTGTCCAGACATTGTGTAGCGTACGCAGATGACCTTTTTCTACTTTTCTACACTCTTCTGGCCACAAGTTCGCTGACTTTGATTCGCGAAAAATTGAATCACTCGTCCAAAATGCGCGATTTCGTGTCCAGACGCTGTGTAGCGTACGCAGATGACCTTTTTCTACTTTTCTACACTCTTCTGGTCACAAGTTCGCTGACTTTGATTCGCGAAAAATTGAACCACTCGTCCAAAATGCGCGAATTTGTGTCCAGACACTGTGTAGCGTACGCAGATGACCTTTTTCTACTTTTCTACACTCTTCTGGTCACAAGTTCGCTGACTTTGATTCGCGAAAAATTGAATCACTCGTACAAAATGCGCGAATTCGTGTCCAGACATTGTGTAGCGTACGCAGATGACCTTTTTCTACTTTTCTACACTCTTCTGGTCACAAGTTCGCTGACTTTGATTCGCGAAAAATTAAATCACTCGTCCAAAATGCGCGATTTCGTGTCCAGAGACTGTGTAGCGTACGCAGATGACCTTTTTCTACTTTTCTACACTCTTCTGGTCACAAGTTCGCTGACTTGATTCGCGAAAAATTGAATCACTCGTACAAAATGCGCGAATTCGTGTCCAGACTCTGTGTAGCGTACGCAGATGACCTTTTTCTACTTTTCTACACTCTTCTGGTCA
>JAEUYN010001945.1:0-296460 GCA_018257835.1 Euura lappo
AGACGGCGTGCGTTTCGCCGGCACGGTGGCGCTTCCAGCGGTGGCAGTTCGACCTAGCCGGGCCTTTCGGCCGCTCGGTTTTCGCCGTGCCCTTTGCTGGCGACGAGGTAGATGGCGCCCGGGGGGTGAGGTGGTATTCAGCTGCCCGGGGGACCAGGCCGGGTCTTATGCGTGTGGCGGAGGCGAGGATTCGTTTTTGCAGCCCTCCCCGGGGTGTAGGCGAGAGAGTACTTCCTTCAGGGCACGACTACTAGCTCCGCAGCTTCCAGGACACCGGCTAGGTGTTGAGGCGATGCGGCGAAGAGTCCCTCGTTGCTGGGCGGTGTCTCGAGGCGGGAGAATATGAAATATAAAATAAAAGGCGGCAGTATCTGAGGCTATTTAAACGCTAGGATCCCTTGAGCGAGCTTTGGTGATTCCCCTCCTAGGCATGATTATTTATCCTGTGGTCGTTCCCCGGGTAGGTGGAGGCGAGGTCCCGGAGTGGACTAGTCCACTCCGTTACAAAGCCCCCCCCCAGACGGAACGTGCGGGCCTCAGAAGGAGGAGCGCAAAGCTTCCGCAACCACGACTCCACCGTATTTAAAAGCCTTTTGGCAATATATCAGGTACTACTAATCGACATTGAGTCGTCGTGGCTCGATTCGGGACTAATAAACACCATAGCTCGCTCTCAGGTATCCAAGAGCACATAACATAGCAAAACATAGCAAAAATTATACCATAGTAATAAAAAAAAACAAAATAAAAGGGATAACTACAAAATTTTGGCTTGTATAATGGTCACTTCATACTCTCAAACATACTAATTCATTCATACTTACACATATCTATCAAACCAATCACACCATAGTAAATCTAGTAGTAGGCCGCCGAGCCATTATTACTCTAGTGACTAGCATCAATACTTTGTACTATATCACAGTCTTATTCATAATCACAGTCAGTTAACAAAAAAAAATTCTTTTAAATTTTCTCAGTCAACTATTTTCATACCATATCATAATTAATTTCATCAATTATATAACAAAGTCAAACTTGAACTTCCAACTTTAACCCAAAGCTTCATAGCTTAATATCACAGTATCATTTTACTGTTATAATAACAACATGAATAGACTCTTTTAACTGGTAACTTGGCTGGCGGCATTCATACTCACATTCTCACTTATTCAAACTAATTCATTCACTCCGTCGCTGTCTCTTAACATTCATTCTCTCATTTATTCGGTACGGCAGTATAGCTTCTCTCCCTTCACTGTCCTCCCTGGTTGCCGGAGCCTTGTCGTAGCATCTCCTGTAGGAACTGCATCACTGCTTGGACCAGAGGGTGATCGGGTGTCACCAATGGGGGTCTAGCCGGTGGCTGGGGGGCCGGCGCTGGTGGTTCTTCCCGCTGAGGGGGCATCCTGGGTCCTTCTTGGTTGCGTTCTGCCCGTGGGTGGTGTGGGCCGAGGAGGCCTTGTTCCCACAGGGGGCCGCAGCGGGGGCAGCTTCGGGTGGTGAGTTCCCAGGCGCCACATCCATAGCAAAACTTCTGCCTCGGCAGGGGACACTGAGAGTAGTGGTGCCCAGGTCCGCCACAGTTCCAGCACCCACTGGTGAACCTCCCGATATCCGTGACTTGCGGTGGGGGCAGGGGAAGTGCTGGTGGCCTAACCTCAACATCCTGCGGTACCCACTCTAGTGCGGCGAACCAGCCCTGAGAACCGAGGTTCACGGGGCCCCTGTCTACGAATATGCCGGGGGATCGTAGGGGGTGCTCCACGGGTTGCGATGGCTCGAGTGTGGGTGGTCGTCGTTCTTGTGGCTCCGGACCGGCTCGGGTGACTGCTTCCTCCTCTGCGTCCTCGGGCGACTCCCTTAGCGGGGCTGTCGTCCGGCTGCTGCGGTGGCGGCGGCGGTTACGCGGGCGCCTGCGTCGGGATGGCACGACTCCGCAGGTTGTAACTGGCTGCAGGTCTTGCTTCGGCCTGGGTACTGCTCCCCGGTCGGCGGGGGCCTTGGACGGGGCCAGGCTCGGGCGTGGGCGGCGTCGCCGGTCGTCCTGCTGCTCGGCTCTCCTCACTTGGGCTATGGAGTCCGCGATGTACTGGAGGGATCGCTCTTCCGCTTGTCTTGAGCGGGCGACCTCTTCGGCGGACGGGCTTGGTGGGCGTGGTAGAGCGGCTATCCTCCGTTCCTCTTCGGCCAGGAAGTCGCTGACTTGTCCCGGTGCGAACGCCGGAGCGGTCTCCTCGGGGATTCGGTCGAGAGGCCGGGAGCGGACCCTGGGGTCTCCCCTCCGCCCCAGGTGCCAGCGGCTCGACGGACCCGTCGGCCGGTAGGGGGGAATCGTCCTCTTCATCCTGCGGAGACGGGACGGGTATAGGTATCGGTACGGTAGCGAGCACAGATCCATTCACTCTCTCAGGCAAGGTCTCAGTCTTCTCGACTTCAGGCGTTATTTCCACATTCTCATTCTCAACCACACGCTCATCATTTTCAACGTCAGATATACTTTCATCGGCATTCAGACTGGTGGTCTCTAGTGGACCTACCAGCGGAGAGTGAACGGGTTTTAGATCTTTTATGTGGATTTTCGTGATAACTTTACCGTCGTCGTTAGCGATTTCATACACGACCGGAGACAATACGCGATGGATCCAGAAGGGACCGCTGTACTTAGGGGCGAGTTTTGAGGCTATGAAATTTGGAGCGGAGGACAGAACGTGCTGCCTACGCCACACCGCATCACCGGGTTTAAATTTCAAATCTTTTCTCCCCTTATTATAGTACTTGGCCTGACGAGCCGAGGCGTCGGCCAGGTTTTTCGCGACCCAATCTCTCAATGCATCCAATCGTCGCACTCGACTCTCCCATTCTTCCTGCGGCAGCGGCACGATGACCGGAGGTCCTTCCTCCACCCTCCTCAACGTGTGAGGGTGACGGAGCTCGCGACCGAAGTTCAAGAAAGCCGGTGTGATTTTTGTCGCGCTGTGGACGGCGGTATTTACTGCGAAGCGAAACTCGGGCAAATGTTTATCCCATTCACGGTGATCTGACTCAATAAACGCAACAATCATAGTCTTAAGGACTCGATTTACCCTCTCAACGGGGTTGGCCTGGGGGTGATAGGGAGGTGTCGTGGTACGTACTATCCCGAGGTCATCGCAAACGGCATTCAAGACTTTATTTATAAATTCCGTTCCGTTATCGGTAAGGACAACTTCCGGAGTCCCCCAGCGGAAAATGACTAATTCTTCTAACGCTTTTTTAATCGTCGGACCGTTCGCCTTTCTCATCGGACAACACTCGACCCATTTCGAAAACAAATCTTGGATAACTAGAACATATGCGAAACCCGATTTGCTAGGGGGAAACGGACCCATTACATCCGCGGCGACGAGTACCCAAGGTTGCTCGAGGATTCTACTACCCATCATACCCCGTGGACCGGTCTGTTCCACCTTACAGCGCTGACAAACTTGACAATTTTTAACAAATAAAGCGGTATCTCGATGAATCCCAGGCCAATAATATAATAATCCTACTCGTGCGTAAGTCTTCTCCACCCCCAGGTGTCCGGAGGTCGGTACGGCATGACATTCAGTTATCGCAGCTTCGCGACTTTCTTTCGGCAGTACTAACTTCCACGCATCCAAATCCGGCAACAACGGATCGGCCAACGAGTCAGCTCGGTGACAGTATAACCGATTACCTTCGACCTTCCAGTCAGGGTAATCCGCGGGATTCTTTGACACATTATCGCGACGTTCAATATACCATTGGTCGGTGGTTTCCTCGATTAACGCGACTACCTCGGGGGCTTCGTCGTCTTCAAACGCGCGCGAGAGGGCATCAGGCACGTGATGAAGAGCCCCTTTCCGGTGTACTATATCAAAATCGGACTCTAAAAGCGATAATCTCCACCGTTGGAGGCGACCCGCGGCATGTTTGTTGTCTAATAACCACGTGAGGCTATTATGGTCGGTGATCACGGTGAATTTATACCCCTCTAGATACGGTCGGAACTTATCGATAGCCCAATAGACCGCCAGACATTCCCGCTCCGTTACCGAATAATTACGTTGAGCCGAATTCATGATTTTGCTCGCGAATGCAATTACGTGTTCGGTGTCTTCTACCTCCTGGGTGAGGACAGCACCGAGCCCAGTATCGCTGGCGTCGGTCTGTAGGGTGAAGGGAAGCGAGAAGTCGGGACAGGATAAGGTAGGTGCGGAGACAAGAGAATCTTTGATCGCCTGGAACGCGTTTTGCTGCTCGGATCCCCAGGTGAATCGACGGTTTTTCTTGAGGAGTCGCGTCAACGGTTCGGACATTGTCGCGTAGTCATTGATAAATCGTCGGTACCAGGAGGACATTCCGAGGAAACGGCGGAGCTTACTCACGGTAGTAGGCGTCGGGTAGTTTATAATCGCGGCAATCTTTTCAGGGTCGGCGCGTAAACCTTCTTCGTCCACTAGAAACCCGAGGTATTTAACCTGCCGGCGGCAAAAATGACTTTTGTCGCGGTTGATCGTTAAGCCCGCGGCCGCTAGAGTATCTAGTACTCGTTCGACCCACTCTAGGTGCTCGTTGAAGTCGGAGGTCACGATAATCACGTCGTCGAGGTATGCAAAAACGTGTGGTTCCATATCCGTGGTGATCAGTTTATCCATCAAACGTTGGAAGGTCGCGGGAGCTCCGGTTAGGCCAAACGGCATGCGTTTGAAGTGGAACAATCCGCGGCCGGGCACGGTGAACGCGGTAGCTTCCCGGCTTGATTCTTCGAGCTCGACTTGAAAATACGCCTGACTTAAATCCAGAGTCGTGATATAACGCGCTTCGCGAAGACGGTCTAAGATAGCGGCCATGTACGGTAACGGGTACGCGTCCTTCTTAGATCTTTTATTCACGTCGCGTAAATCAAGGCAGAATCGATATTTAGCCTTGGGACTTTCCACGGCAACGGGCGGCAAGGGATGCATCGCGGGTGCTTTTTTAATCATGACAACGGCAGAGGACCATTCGCTTTTCGACGGTTCAATGATGCCCGATGCCAGCATTACATCCACCTCCTGTTGCATGGCTTCCAAGACTTTAGGCGAGATTCTACGGTATTTGTTTTTGACGGGTTCGTGACCCTCCGTGTTAATCCGGTGTTTTATCAAATGGGTTAGACCGGGCACCTTCGACGGTGCGGGGACTTTTGTCGCGACGAAATGCTCTACTATCGCGGCTTCTTCCGGGGTCAGCGGGTGTAGACCCGCTCCGGCTTTTCGCGACTCCGCGGGTTGAGGTTTCTCGCGAGACTCAGACGCAACATTCATACTAAAACTAACTGGCGGGACGGCAGGGAGCTCATCGGCTTCCTCCTCGTCCTCAAGCTCAACCAAAACAGAAACGGCGGGTAGGGTCTGCCGACCCTCCCGCGACGGACACGATCGCGGCGGCGTTTCCCTCTCGAACCGACCCCACAGACCAGACGCGAGCGTCCACGTGTCCACAACAAAATCCAAACAAAAACCGAATGCGCGAGCGAAATCTATTCCCAGCACACATTCATAGCTAAACGAGCGGGCGAAACGCACAGGCAGACTGTGGCTCGCATCCCCAAAAGCAAAATCTAAAACTAATTCACCCGCGGTTTCCTCCGCGATTCCATTCGGGAAAAGCACCTTCGGCTTGCGGCAGGAGCCCGCGCGGTTTAATTCATTAACAAAATACCGAAAAGCGGGTCCGCCGATGTAGGTACGGCAAGACCCGGTATCGAAAAGCGCGTGAATCGGGTGACCGTTCACTAAAACATCAAGAAAATAACGGGGGTCTTTTTCCCCAGATGAGACCGGACTGCAAAAATCGACAAACTCATGAATTCCGGTGGACAGGGGAGCCGGAGGGGAAGCAGAGGCGACCCTAGCCTCTAATTCCCGCTCGCGTTTCCCTGATTCGCGACGGCATCACAGTATTCGCATTCCCGGAACGTTATTCCATCCCGACCGCAGCGGTAGCAATAGATTCGCGTTTGGGGTAACGGGCATTCGCGATGACTGTGCCCGAAAGCCCCACAATTCCAACACCCTGGAGGAGGGCGATACGGCACTTCCGACGCGGCATGGACTGGCGGCGGGGCCGCATTAATGTGTGGTCCCGGCGTGGCTGACGTAGCCGGGTCGGCGGCTGGTCTTGGAGGTCCGCGGGAGGCTGGAGGCGCGGTAGCTGGCGGAGTAGGAGCGACTCCGACTGGTCCCGCCGGTGGACCGCTGGATGGTTTTGGGCGATTTCCGTTCTTTCGCCCCCCCCCTCCTTGACTCGAATTTAGCGCTGGTTCGGGTTTCGGGGGCATAGAGGTACCCTGAGGGGGTGTCTCGCTGCCCAACGCAGCAACCCTTGCTCTACCTGCGGTTTTTCCCGACTGACAGGCGTATTCCGGCAGTACCGACTCCTCGGGAGACGGAGGCGGCACATACATTTGATTTAGGGCCTTCGCGGACTCAATAAGACCCCCCGCGCGCTCGAGTTGGTCAAAGGACCAGAAGTTACTCCGTGGAATCGCGGTACGATAACTAGGATGGAGGTTAATATACGCGATTTCTAGCTGTTCGTCCAAGGGTAGCGTAGGCGACAGACTAGCAAAAATCATCTGCAGGCTGAGTAAGTAATCCGCGATAGGCTCATTAGGGCCTTGGGTTCGCCGTCTGGCCTCGTCGCGGATACGTAGCTGAAAGTTTAGCCCGCCAAATCGGGCTCGGAACGCGGCAGCAAATTCGGGCCACCCCCTCCATTGGTGGTGATTCAAACGGTACCAGTACAAGGCTAGGCCAGTAAACAGGAAGGGTAATGCTTCCAATATTTCATCGTCGTCGAGGCGACTGCCGCGGCGACATTCATCCAAGCGGCGTAAGAATTCCTCCGCACTATGTTCTTTCTGGCTGGAGAATTTCAAATTCCATTTCCCCACGATCTCGGGGAGATTACGCGGCGAATTTCCTTTGGGGCGCGGTGGGTTAAAGGCAGGATCGGCCGCGTACTGCTGTGGGTACGCGGAGTAGTGAGCAGGAGCGAGAGAAGTAGACGGGACGGCATTATGATACGCGTGAGGCGCGGGGTCTACCCCGTACGAAGCAGCGACGGCCGGCTGAGGTACGTGCAACGGCGCGTAGGTAGGCTGCGGCGCGGGGTACGGGTACTCCGGTGCCGTAGCACTCGCGCGAGGTACGGCATGATATAGTCCAAACGTAGGTACTCTCTCCGGAGCGCTATAGTGACCGACCGGCTGACGCGTTGAGGTAGGGAGGCATGGTGGGGCGACTGGTGTCGCGTACCCGGACTCTACAGTCTGCGGCATCGATAGCGGAGCGGAGCGAGGAGGGGGGACGCGCGGCTGAGGTACCCACGGGGTAAAGGACAGCGGCGGTTCGACCCTCTGCGGCGCGACCGTTGTTACGAAGTTGGCCGCTTCCCCCTGCGCGGTTTCGAACGAACCGACCGACGTACTGTTACCCCCCGGAGACGAGGCGCGAGCTTCCCCGGCCTCCAAGGCCTGGCGGAACGTTACCCGCGGTACGCCTTGGTTGGCCGATCGCGGTGACGGTATCGGACGCGAGGAGTTCGAAGCTGGTGAGCGCGGAGGTGAAACGGGTCCCCCGCGGTGGGAGACAACTCCCGCGGCTGAAATCTCGACCCCGCGGCGGGGCCGTACGGCCGACGGACGACGAGGGGACGGAAGGTCCAGCGGCTCATTTGGGTTGTCCGCGAACGCGGGTGGAGGCGCCAATTCGTCCTCCGGTCCCCAGGACGCGTTCATTCCGCGTCGGCGCTGGTGGTAACGCAGCAGACGCCACCCGCAGCCCTCAATCCCCCCATGCGCGCTAAGCCCGAGACGTTGGAGTAACTGCACCGCTTGTTCCAACGATAAATTTGCCAACCGATCAATAAAAACTTCCGTAGTATCAAGACCGATATCGTTAGTTAACTCCTCGAGCATCCACGGGAGCTCGCGTTCCGGTATTCCGGGACCCTCCAGAGCCATGAGATTACCCCCGTTATCCCCCTGCGACCCCATCGTTCGCGAAATATCCGGTAGATGATCTGGCTGGCAGTAGAGTCACGTAAAAGTTTTGGGAGGACGCCACGCGGCGAGGCAATCTCGTGCGTTTGACCCGCCCGGTATACGAAAACAACAACAAGGCTCGAACCCACGAAATATTCACGAGATCAAGACCTTCACGTATTCGCAGTTAGCGACAGGCTCGAACCCTATGCGTCGAACGTTGAGCGGCTAGCTGTCCTTGAGCCAGCGCGATGTACACAGTACCACAAAGCGAAAATCAAACAAAGGCACTCAACTCAGCACACAAGCATACCTCATACACACCACACACCAAGATTCATAACGGCAAAATTTTCAAAAAAAAAATAATATAGTTGTTCTCTAGCGATTAACAAATTTGTTACTTTGGCGCTTTTTGGTAAAACCATCCCCGAGTGCAATCACTCGGGCCCCACGTTGGGCGCCATTTTGTAACGAGACTATTATTAACGCCGGGGATAAAGCATCAATTAATACTCCCGCCAAATTAATACCAAATCAAGTAAACTCCAGCGATTACAAAAGACAGGGCGCCAGGCACTAATGTGCCGCTGAAAAATTACAAAAGGCAAGAGAAAAATCAAATTCAAGACTAGGCCGACAAGCCAGCGGGAGAGGGGAACGAGGGGTCACGGTAATTAACGCTCATTCAGTCTCAATTCAAAGCAGCTAAAGTTTATTCGAAAGATAAGAAAGCGGTATGTACGAGTGAGAAGGTAAATACGGAATTTGATAATCCGACAGATTTTATACAACTTTACAAGTCCAGAGACCGAAAGAAAAACTTATATGCTAGAGAACAACAAAGTCAAAGCTACGGACTAAACAGCAGAAGGCTGGGTGAGGGGGAAGGAGGACACCCGAGGGCCGCTCACTTCCTCTCGCTCGCTCTCACACATTCACTCACGCATACTAGAGACAGCGGACTCTCACACACGCAATCATACGGAACGGCAGTAATCTATTAACTCAAGAGATCCATTCAGATAACAAAATCATACAATACAAGCCAAACAAAATATCAAGAACAAAAGAAAAGCAATAATCAACGTTTTAACGATCCACGACAACCCGTGACGAGGCTAACGTCCCCCTACGGCGACGGCTACCTGTGGCTCGGACGGAGACACAGGGATAATCTAACAAGACGGAGATTACACGGGGTGCCGGGGTAAAAGCGAAAGCCTACCTTACTGATGCCCCTCGGGATAAAACAGGCCCTCGGTGACGACCACGGCACTCACAAAAAGAGAATAACAAAGCAAAGAAAAATACTAAAGAAAATTTATCAAAATCTTAAGATCAAAAACAGACAGCGCAATGTGTCAGCGTTAAGCGCTAGGACAGGAATGGCGATGCCCAGAGACGGCGTGCGTTTCGCCGGCACGGTGGCGCTTCCAGCGGTGGCAGTTCGACCTAGCCGGGCCTTTCGGCCGCTCGGTTTTCGCCGGGCCCTTTGCTGGCGACGAGGTAGATGGCGCCCGGGGGGTGAGGTGGTATTCAGCTGCCCGGGGGACCAGGCCGGGTCTTATGCGTGTGGCGGAGGCGAGGATTCGTTTTTGCAGCCCTCCCCGGGGTGTAGGCGAGAGAGTACTTCCTTCAGGGCACGACTACTAGCTCCGCAGCTTCCAGGACACCGGCTAGGTGTTGAGGCGATGCGGCGAAGAGTCCCTCGTTGCTGGGCGGTGTCTCGAGGCGGGAGAATATGAAATATAAAATAAAGGGCGGCAGTATCTGAGGCTATTTAACCGCTAGGATCCCTTGAGCGAGCTTTGGTGATTCCCGTCCTAGGCATGATTATTTATCCTGTGGTCGTTCCCCGGGTAGGTGGAGGCGAGGTCCCGGAGTGGACTAGTCCACTCCGTTACAATATAGACAAATAAACAAAACATTGCGATAAAATAATTTAAAAAAAGACGTAGGTAACAGGTGATAAGTATAATAAAACACTTTACAAATGGTCATCAGGAATATTCTAAAATAATATGTTTGGCTTTACCAATAAATGTGCCTAGGGGCATGCAAAAAACATCAAGCCATTGACTGTGGGTATTAGCTAGGTGGCTCAGCCTCGGCACAATAGCCCTTTTATCAAAATCACCGGTCAACAGCGGGACCTCGAAAATGGCATTACCGCGTCTGAGAGCAACGTTAGGAACTCGGATGTTAAATAGCCCAACCAAATCGTCACAGTCAATAAGCCCATTCCATAATTTATAAAGCAGAAACGAATCATTATACACCCGCATCGACTGCAAGCTGCACACCCCGGCTCTTCTAGCAATCAGTTGGTAATCATGATCAATACGAGACATCGGTTCGCCGAACTTGAAAGAAAGATATCTGAGGAACCTGTGCTGGACTTTCTCGAGGTTATAAATGTGAGAGCAGGTGCATGGAGCCCATACAGACGATGCATACATCAGTGTGGATCTGACAAGACTATTATAAAGCGTCGTGACCGTTTTAGCAGACTTAAAGTCTAACGAGGATCTTATTACAAACCCAAGTGATTTCAAAGCCTTCTTGATTACAATGTCCATGTGCGGGACGAACGTCAGCCTAGTGTCAAACACAACTCCCAAGTCTCTTATAGTGCTAACTCTGGACAGTTTATGATTCGAGATGTTAAAATCAAAGACAACCACAGCTTTTGATCTTGAAAAGGAGATACACTGGCATTTCTTGAGATTGAGATTGAGGCCGTTAGAGCAGCACCACTCGCTTACCCTGTCAAGGTCCTTCTGAAGTAAAGCACTATCTGCAAGGGAACTAGTGCATTTGAAAAGTTTGAGGTCATCCGCATAGAGAAGAAACTTAGAGTTGTGTATGACAGTCGACAAATCATTAATAAAGATGTTAAATAATAAAGGCCCTAGATGCGAGCTTTGCGGGACACCGGAGATAGCTGGAATTGATTCGGATACGAAACCCTTGATTCTTACAAACTGAGTTCGATCCGTCAGGTAGGATTTAAACCAGTTTAGTAGTTTTCCAAAAACACCATAATCAGAAAGCTTATCAAAGAGCAGCGCGTGGTCAACGGAATCAAAGGCCTTGGAAAAATCGGTATACACCGCGTCTACCTGGCATTTCCCCTCAAGGTTGGAGGCAACGAACTGCTCGTAAAGTGCAAGATTGGTGACTGTTGATCTTTTGGGCATGAACCCGTGCTGCTCGTTGACAACCAACTTCATGAGGAGCGGGGACACTATCGAACATAATCTTGTCAAATGCCTTGGCCGCTACATTTAGCTTGGATATCGGTCGATAGTTTTGGATGTTAGCTCTATCGCCAGCTTTAAAAATTGGTGTAATAAAGCTCTCTTTTCAAAGAAGAGGGAACTGTCCTAAATCCAATGACCTACGCATGATTATCGCGAGCGGTGTGGCCAAGGCTGACGCACATTGCACAAACAACAGTGGATGTAGTCCATCTGGACCAGGACCGCTCGTAGGATCGAGGGAATTCAAGACTTTAGCCACATCGGACTCGTTAATAGTTACTTGACCCAGAAACGCATGTCGGATCGGAGCGAGGGTCGAAGAGTGAACATGGCCCGACGAGTAGCATTGACTGAAGTTACGAGCAAATAAATTCACAATACTCTGACCGTCATCACCTTGTACGTCATGGAGCACCATAGACGTTGGCATGCCATTGTCTTTTCTCTTGTTATTCACAAAACTCCAGAAACCCCTGATATTCATGTCAATTGCACTTTCGGTTTTGTTAACAAAATTATTGTAATCCCTGTCTGAAAGAGTCTTAGCTAGTGACCGAAGCCTCCGGAATTCTAGTCGGTCATTCTCCAAATTGAATGTTTGGGAATGGCCCACTGGCGCACAAACTAATGACGCACAGTAGTCATGGCGCACCGAAATTTGACACACCAATCCAAGTGGCGCACGCTACTTTGACACACGAGAAATATGACACACAAAACTTGAAGTCAAATTTCAGACTTAATTTTCCCGATGCGTGACATTTCGGCGCACGAGAAATGTGACGCACGACATTTCGGCACACGAGAAAAGTGACGCACGACATTTCGGCACACGAGAAAAGTGACATACGACATTTCGGCACACGAGAAAAGTGACGCACGACATTTCGGCACACGAGAAAAGTGACATACGACATTTCGGCGCACGAGAAATGTGACGCACGACATTTCGGCACACGGTACAAACGGCGCACGATGCAAACGCGAGTAAATATTTGGTATTGTCTGTAGAAGTCCGCCACAGTGCCCTTTCCTCCAAAATTTTTAGCAAATTTTCGAAGAACATTGATTTTTATGGAATTTTTGTTTTTCTTTAAACGAAGTGCCTATATACACAGACAAAAGTTTGGCCAGCAATCATATAACACAGACACACACACATGATACAACGCAGACGGTGTTCTAAGAAGGGTTAGAGAAGGTTAGGCTAGCCACTGAAGGTTAGAAAAAGTTAGGCCAGCCAATCATACAACACACACACACATGATACAACGCAGACGGTGTTCTAAGAAGGGTTAGAGTAGGTTAGGCTAGCCACTGAAGGTTAGAAAAAGTTAGGCCAGCAAATCATACAACACACACACACATGATACAACACAGATGGTGTTCTAAGAAGGGTTAGAAAAAGTTAGACCAGCCAAATTTTCATTGTCTCAGACACCTTCTATGTGCGAGTATTTTGTAGGATGTTTGTACCGTGTGCCGAAATTTCGTATGTCACTTTTCTCGTGTGCCCAAATGTCGTGCGTCACTTTTCTCGTGTGCCGAAATGTCGTGCGACACTTTTCTCGTGCGCCGAAGTGTCGTGTGTCACTTTTCTCGTGCGCCGATGTGTCGTGTGTCACTTTTCTCGTGCGCCGAAGTGTCGTGTGTCACTTTTCTCGTGCGCCGATGTGTCGTGTGTCACTTTTCTCGTGCGCCGAAGTGTCGTGTGTCACTTTTCTCGTGTGCCAAAATGTCACCCATCGGGAAAATTACCTCTGAAATTTGACTCCAAGTTTTGTGTGTCATATGTCTCGTGCGCCGAAGTAGCGTGCGCCACTTGGATTGGTGTGCCCATTTTTCGTACGCCTTTTTTCAGTGTGTCATTGCACCGTGTGTCAAACTTCGGTGCGCCATGACTACTGTGCGTCAATAGTTTGTGTGCCAATAATACCTTCTCGAATGTTTTTACAGCCAAGTGCATGCGTTTCTTATCGACTATGACCTTCTTCAATTCTTGGCTATACCACATGGGGTATGAAGAGGAAGACCTAATTGATTTCGGTATATACCAGGAAATAAGCGAACGTAGTTTAGTGACAAAGCGTAAAAGCGCAGAGTCCAGGTCCGGAGGGGACGGGAACTAGACCCAAACAATTCGCAAAAGCTCGGACGTAATCGATGCGTAATCACCATCTTTAAAATTATATGTTTCTTCTTTGTATTGAATACCAGAATACGACAGATCAAGCTTTAAAACGATCTCAAGAGGCGGGTGAAACTCATCTACCTTCAGCAACGGGCATTCACTAACCTTGAACTCAAGCACAGTAGCATTGGAAAAAACAAGGTCGAGAACATTACCGACAACATTGCGAAACGCGTTAAACTGCTTCAGTCCAAGCAGATTCAACTGATTGGTCAAGTCCGCTATGGTCTGAGACATCTTGCTACTACAATGATTACTCGTGGCAATGAGTACATCGTCGACCATTTCCCATTCAAATCCAGGCAAGTTGTAGTCACCTAAATCAACGACGGAAGTAGATAGGATAGGCCGGTTCTGGATATAGATCCCTGTTACCGACCGAGGGTTCGCATCCGTGCTAATTACCGACAGTGGGTAAGTTACCAACAGGCCGCCTGCCTTACCGACAGTGGGTAAGTTACCGACAGGCCGCCTGCCTGTTTTACCCTAGGAGTTTACCTGCCGCACACCTGTTTACCGACAGGGTTGGCCGCCTGCCTGTTTTACCCTAGGAGTTTACCTGCCGCATACCTGTTGGTCGATCTGTTTTACCAGCGATTCGCCCTGTTGGCCAATTAGCTCTGTTTTACCTACCGACCGCTCTGTTTCACCAGTGATCCGACCTGTTTTACCGTCGGTCGGTCAGTCCTGTTTTACCTCAGGAGTTTCGCGCGCCTGTTTTACCCCAGGAGTTTTGCGCACCTGTTTTACCATAGGGGTTGACCGCCCTGTTTTACCATGGGAGTTGACCGCCCTGTTTTACCGATCAAGTAGCTCTGTTTACCGACTGTGTCACACACCTGTTTTACCGACGGTCGGTGTGTCCTGTTTTACCCTAGGAGTGTACCGACCGCATACCTGTTTTACCGATGGTCGGTGTATCCTGTTTTACCATGGGAGTTTACCGACCTTATCTGTGATTATCAAGACTTCCTGCGAAAAACAGGCAGTATCCGGTCTGGACTTCCTGCGGAAAACGGGTGGTATCCGGTCTGGACTTCCTGCGGAAAACGGGTGGTATCCGGTCTGATTATAAGCAGGTAAGATTAACACGCGCGACAATTTTTCCTCCCACGGTGATATCGCTTATCGCGGGCTGCAGCCAGAGTCCCACTGTTTCATCCGGGCTCTCACTGTGATTATCAAGACTTCCGGTGAAAACAGGCGGTATCTGGACTTCCTGTGAAAAAACGGGTGATATCCGGTCTCGATTTCCTGCACAGGATATGTGGTATCCAGTTATAATCAGGTAAGATTATTATGTCCTATGTGGGAATTTTTCCACACCCGATAAAAAATTCACTTCCATCGCCTCCCAACAAAATTCACCTTCATCCGGTTCCACCCCTAAAATTCACCTCCCTCCAGCTGCGGCCGAATGTATATAAATCCAGAGCTCCCGAGACGGAGCCACACACAAGTGCTTCGACTTTACATCGAGTGTTAGGTTAACGCGTCATTCTGTTGAAACTACTTCAAGAACATCACCAAGTCATTCTGTTGAATCTACTTCAAGAACAAGTCATTCTGTTGAATTCGAGAACATCACTAAAAGGTGATTGAAAAAATATATTATATATACCTACAATTATTATTTCTGCGATGGAGATTTTAAGCAAATTTTTCATTTCTTGCAGCAAACAATGGACTTCGCCATGGATCTCACGTTCATCAACAAAGTTAGCCGCGCCTTGGATTTCTTGCCCAGCAAGAAGATGTCCGAGCTTGAAATTGGCAAGGCATATGCTGTGACGGAGCTGAAACTCGTGACCTCCAAGTTCGGGCAAGGTGTTGTCGCGACGATTGACGAGGAATTCACGATGTTCCTGCCCAAGAGAGTGATCAAAGTAACCCAGGATGCCTATCAATGGGAGAGCATTACTACTGCAGCGAAAAATAAACTGCTGTATTTAACTTATCATGGAGGGGAATATAATGATTTCTCGTTCTCCCTTGAGCTGCCTCGTGTGTAAAATATTGAATTCGGCGTGAAATAAAGAAAAGTCTATTATATATTATGCACTATTATTTTTACCCTCTCTCTCTCTCTTCCTGAACAAAAAAAAAATTATATTTAAAAATAAGAGAACCCAATAAAACAAACATTATAATTCTAATTTTTCTTGTATGCTGACTACCCTCCTTTTCTGTAAGTCCTGTTCTTGAGGGGTGTGAGTTAATTTTTTCCCTCGAAGTGGTGGGATGAAAATGCCTAAAGACCGACTATTTTTCGCTCACCGTGCTAAATACGGAAATTTATCGCTGCCACCTTCGCGGCGGGTTTCCGGGAACTTGATTATAGGGCCTTATCAACAATTTTCTCTCTCCATGGTCCGCACTCTTCATATACATTCGATTACACAGAATGTGGTGATCATTAACCATTCGTAAAACAGTGAGTACTCTCGGGAAAAATGATCAACGAACTGTGTGTGGAACTCATCAAGGCGATGGAGGAGGCGTACAGCTTGCTGCTTACGCTGAAACAAGGACCGGCGAGTGACCAGCTTATCGCAAAATGGATCGAAGTCGGACGGAAAAATATTGATACAATTAGTGGTTATTTGGAGTCGTGCAATCTACCCCCTGGTCAGAAGCAGCAGATTCAGGCTTCAATCGCACTGCTGCAGTCATGGGCTACAAAATTCCAGCAACACCAGCGAGTCATCGTTGGCGGTAGGGTAGGTGCTCCAATACCGAACCGCATTAGATGGGACGAGATTGCGAGCGCCTTCAACAGACGAATCCGGACGGGGGTGATTACAAATCTGGAGCATCGTGATTTGCAGGGATTTCTCACCGATGCCGGGGCGCTAACTAGTGATGCCGCCGAGACGAGACGAGACGAGACTCTCGTCGAGATTTTCGAGACTTCAGATATTTTCTGGGATTTTCCGAGTTTCTTCGAGATATTTGGAGAATACTGTTTTAAGGACAAGTTAGGTACACGTTATGAAAGAGGCATTTGGGCAAGGATGATAACATATCGTTTTATTCGAATTTCATTCATGGCAATATATTTCTATTAATTTAATGTAATGAAGGTTAAAAGAGTTATTGTCGGCAACTTGCAGAGACACGAGATAGAGTTGAGGTGGAGATACTCGCGGCGATCGCGGTAATTATTGCGATTGCCGCGAGTTTCGGACGAAGCGATCAAAAGATACGTCAGAAACTCGGGGTATAAGTATTTATTTTCGTTCTCTATTGTATTTCTTCGTGTATCTCCTGTTTGAATCTATTTGTTTCATCGAACGTTCTAGTTTTTCAGGCCTGCATGGGGATGTAGACGAGACTTTCCGAGACGAGACGAGACTTCGAGACGAGACCAAGTTCTCGTCTCGCCACCTCGAGACGAGACGATACCTCGGCAAGTCTCGTCTCGGCGAAATCTCGTCTCGTCTCGTCTCGCGGCAACACTAGCGCTAACTATCGAACATCTGCAGGATATCCAACGGAATGAGGGTAATATTCGCGTCAACGTCAATCTCTCTTGTAAATTTGAGAACGTCAAAGGGGGAAACGTGGATGTGGATATTAAATCATTCACCACCAGTAATAAAATAATTCTGCCCGCCACCGATCTCGCAAGCTGGTTCAAGAACGAGATCGTAAACCAATTGCTCGTTAAAGTGGAGGATTTTGAGCAGCGAGATTCGGGGTGGAGCATGCTTGAGATTATTAACTTGGTGGTGAACATCAACCGCTACCAACCCCTTGCCGGTGGTCTTTCAACATACGTTGCATTACCGTCGGATATCCTGCGAAAAAAAGCGGTCGTCAACGTGGAGAACAACGACGAAAAGTGTTTCCTCTGGGCCGTTACAGCGGCGCGTCATCCGGTGAAGAGTAATTCGAATAAAACCTGTAGCTATAGACGGCATATTAATGAATTAAATTGCACGGGTATAAAATTCCCCATGACCCTACACGGCGTGGAAAAATTCGAAAAGTTAAATAATATTAGGATAAATGTTTATGGGATAGAGTGCGAGGCTTTTCGCGATAGTGTCAAGGGTGGGAAAAGCGTAATTGTGCCTCTGTATTTGAGTAAAAATTCGACAAATCCAGATGCTGCTGCAATTCATCTCCTCATGGTCGAGTGTGGCGATAATGAGGAGATCGATGATTTAAACAATTACACTCCACGATTCCACTTTGCTTGGATCAAAAATCTGTCCCGCTTAGTGAGCAGCCAACTATCACGCCGAGATCATCAACAATTTCTGTGTGATAGATGTCTGTGTCACTTCACGGTGCAGAGTAGCTACGACAGTCACAGACTCGATTGCGTGCGTTCGAACAAGGTGCGAATGCTTTTCTCGGAGAAAAAAAAAGAACTTTGAATTCAAAAATTTTCGAAATAAGGGGCGGGTACCGTTTGTCGTCTATGCGGATCTTGAGTGTATATTGAAACCCGGTGCAAACGAATCCCAAGAACATACCCCGCATAGTGCGGCATTTTACGTGCACTGCTCGTATGATAATGCGTTATCGGGATATGCGAGTAAACGGGGGCCCGATTGCATCGAATGGTTCGTCAAGCAGCTTCGTGACTTGGCCGTTAACGTAGAATCTCGAATTAAAAATATCATTCCTATGAAACCACTGACTCAAGTGCAGCGTGATCGGCATGCACGCGCGAAAAATTGTTACATTTGCGAGAAACCGTTCTCACCGGGAGATAAAAAGTGTCACGATCACTGTCACTTTACGGGCGAATATCGCGGTCCCGCACATAACGGGTGCAATTTAAATCTCAGGGAAACACAGACGATTCCCGTGGTGTTTCACAATTTTTCCGGATACGACTCACACTTTATCATAAAATCTCTAGCTACATCTTTTCCCGGGGAAATCATCCTTTTACCTGTCAACAAAGAGAGGTACATTTCTTTCACGAAGCGGGTTGACGGCACCTTTATACACTTGAGATTCCTCGATTCGCTCCGGTTTATGGCCAGTAGCCTCGACAAGCTGGCGTCGTGTATCGACAATGGGGGTAAAAAGATAACTCACACTTTCTACAACGACCGCGAGGAATTTGAATTAATGATCCGCAAAGGTGTTTTCCCCTACGAGTACATCGACGGTTGGGGGAAACTCGACGAGTTGAGCCTGCCCGATAGAGCAAGCTTCTATTCAAAACTCAGCGACTCGGGCGTCTCCGCTGCGGATTATCAGCACGCAAAGAATGTCTGGAGTAAATTTAAATTGAACACCCTGGGCGAGTATTCAGATTTATATTTAAAAACCGATGTTCTCTTGCTTGCTGACGTTTTTCAAAATTTCCGCGACAGCTGTTTCCAAACGTACGATCTGGACCCCCTCCATTATTACACGGCACCCGGTCTAGCCTTCGATGCGATGCTAAAACATACGCGGGTAAATTTACAACTCCTGGACAACCCAGAGATGATTCTGTTTATTGAAAAAAGTATCCGAGGGGGCGTGGCTCAGTGCTCAAACCGTTACGCCGATGCCAACAATCGCTACATGCGTGATTTTGATCCGAGCAAAGAGGAATCCTGCATCATGTATTTCGATGTGAATAATCTGTATGGCGCGGCTATGAGTGAATATCTACCGTGTGGCTCATTCGGGTGGGAGCACGAATCAATCGATGTGATGAGCATTCCGGACGATTCACCGATTGGTTACATGCTCGAGGTCGATTTGGACTACCCGGTAGAGTTACACGAAAATCATAAAGATTTACCGCTCTGCCCCGAGCATTTCATTCCACCCGGTAGTAAAACGGCCAAATTGTGCACCACACTTCTACCCAAAAATAAATACATACTTCACTATCGGAATTTGAAGCAGTGTTTAGGTTTAGGCATGAAGTTAGCCAAGGTGCATAGGATTCTGAAGTTCGCACAATCTCCATGGTTGAAATCGTACATCGACTTGAACACCGACAAGAGGAAGCAATCTCGAAACGATTTCGAGAAAAACTTTTACAAGCTTATGAACAACGCGGTGTTCGGCAAGACTATGGAGAATGTGCGTAAACATAAAAATGTCAAGCTGGTCATGAAATGGGGTGGCCGGGGCGGTGCAAAGGCTCTGATTTCTCGACCAAATTTCCATAGCTGCACCATATTCGATCGAGATATGGTGATAATAGAGATGAATCGTTTAAATGTCTATTTCGATAAACCGATATATATCGGTGCGGCAATTCTGGATTTATCGAAGATTATTCTATACAAGTTCCACTACAATTATATTAAAACTAATTTTAGCAATAAGCAGGCGAAATTGCTGTATACGGATACCGATAGCCTAATTTATCATTTCACTGTACCGGATATTTATGAGATCATCAAGCGTGATGTTGAATCATACTTTGATACCTCGGACTATCCACGCGATAACATCTACGGCATCCCCCTGCGGAACAAGAAGCGTCTCGGTTTCATGAAAGATGAAAATAACGGCAAAATCGTTACGAAGCAGAGATCCATACGCGCAAAACTCCACGTGATGACAACTCAGGAGGAGGAGGGGGAGGTGGGTGTGATGAAGCGTGCCAAAGGTATCAAAGGCTCCACACTGAGGACCATCACGCTCGATGACTTTAACACGTGTCTTTTGAATCATATTAATCTGTACAGGAAGCAGTGTCTGATTGTGAGTAAGAAGCACGAGGTTCGCACCATTGTGCAGAACAAACTGGCCCTAAGCTGGTCTGATGATAAAAGAGTTTTAATACCCGGGCAAACAGACACTCTTCCTTGGGGTTTCCAGAAGGCGCCATAAATATCAGGCCTCGAGTCATCTAGCCGCCGTTTTTTACAATCTTCGAAAAGTTTGAGAAAATTTCAGAAATTTCAACGTTTTTTCAAGTTTTTCCAAGTTTTTTCAACTTTTGAAAGACGAATCGTAGCATGCGTATTTACATGTATAAGGTATAGGTAATTCTGGAAAAAGTTGAAAAACTTGAAAAAAGTTGAAAAAAGTTGAAAAAACTTGAAAAAACTGTGAAAAAGTTGAAATTATTGAAAATGAATTAAGATGAAGAAAAATTATATAAACTAGTACTAAGATTACTTTGGGTTGTATATAGGAAAACAAGGTGAATACGTATAATATTTATCCTAGTGTTATTGGAGATATATTTTTTTTTTTATGCAGATTATTGAAAATAAAACTGAATTAAGATAAAGATATAAACTTGTACTAAGATTACTGTTGGTATGTATATAAGAAAAACAAGGTGTATATGTATAATATTTATCCTAGTGTTATTGGAGATATATTTTATTTTATTATTATTTTTTTTTTTTATGCAGATTATTGAAAATAAAACTGAATTAAGATATAAACTTGTACTAAGATTACTTTGGGTTGTATATAGGAAAACAAGGTAAATACGCATAATATTTATCCTAATGTTATTAGAGATATATTTTTCATGAAGATTATTATTGAAAATAAAACTGAATTAAGATAAAGATATAAACTTGTACTAAGATTACTGTTGGTAAAGAAAAACAAGGTGTATATGTATAATGAGAGACCGGATTTCTAATGAATGTAACGGTACTTCCGCTAGCTCTACAAACCCGCAACTGTATGGGTAAAAGAGATAAAAAAATTTCATACTCGGTGTGAAAATCAGTCATTTCCTCTACCACCTATGCTGATAAGAGAGAACAATCCCACCACTTCCGATAGCCGGCTCTGTCGTCATACCCAAAAAAAAAAATCTGTTCAAGCTAAAGACTAACCATAACGCTCACTCACTTCCGCTGGCTATTCTTTTCTCCGGTCGAGCGAGATAAAAATTTCCGTACACGGAGAGACTTTTCCTAGCAAAGAGTCCAATAATAGCTAGTAATCTCCGGACAACCCTGCATTTCTTCCAATATTTCCTACCGCAACAGAGAAAGCTGATATCTTGACTACAATGTTTTACTATTTTAATGGTAAAACATTGTAGTCAAGATATCAGCTTTCTCTGTTGCGGTAGGAAATATTGGAAGAAATGCAGGGTTGTCCGGAGATTACTAGCTATTATTGGACTCTTTGCTAGGAAAAGTCTCTCCGTGTATTTAGCATGGTGAGGGAAAACAGTTGGTCTTTAGGCATTTTCATCCCACCACTTCGAGGGAAAAAATTAACTCACACACCTCAAGAACAGGACTTACAGAAATGTAAAGTTGTTGGGATTCGACAGTTCACACAACAGTTGGATAAATAAATCAGACATTTGAGGGAAAAATATGTATCTTTTAATGACAATAAAATGAATATTATACATACATACACCTTGTTTATTCTTATATACAACCTAAAGTAGTCTTAATACTGGTTTGTACAAAGAAGTTTTACTTTTTTTTCGGAAATTTCAACTTTTTTCAACTTTTTTCAACTTTTTTCAAGTTTGTTCAAGTTTTTTCAAGTTTTTTCAAGTTTTTCCAAATTATCCTATACCTTATACATGTAAATACGGATGCCGCGATTCGCTCCTCAAAACTTGAAAAAACTTGAAAAAACTTGAAAAAACTTGAAAAAACTTGAAAAAACTTGAAATTTCCGAAACTTTTCGAAACTACGAATGATCTCTGTCTCTTTTGTTCGCTTATCGACAGACTTCGACTACTTATGGCGTCACAGGCGGCCGGAAATACCAGCCATTCCAATGAAATAGTCTCGATTATTGAGGAGTTGCGCGAGGCTAAAATCATTTATCAGCATGAGATCAAGCATAAAATTTTCATTCACGCATTGACCGTCGAGCAATGAGCATAGACATATTCGGTCGTCAATTGACGGCGGGTGGAAAAGTGAGAAGTGTAGCGGGTATTCGCGGACCTCCGGGCGTGGGATTCAAGATCACCGCCGACAACCAGTACGATATAGCAAGCAAACGATTGTGTAATATCGCCGATTCGCAGGAGGAAAACGATGCCGTCTCGCTGAAAGTTCTCAATAAACGTGTACAGCGAGCAGTTGACAGTCTCCAGAACGTTATCAAGGACGCAGTTCACGCCATTGAGGTGAAAATCGCGAAAAATGACAAAGAAATTCGCGATGTTTTGACATCCGTGCCTCAGAGTATTGAAAAATTGAGGTATGATGTGAATTTGCTGGGGGAAACTATCGTTGGCATGCAATTGGTGGTCGATCAAAAGAAACAGTGAGTGCGGGCTCGAAGAGATGTCGGGTGACATGAAAAAGACAATAGCGAATGAACTTCATAGGCCGGCCAGACGTAATTATCCTAGACGTTATCAAGAGACTCGGTAGAGTCTCGAGCCAAGTAAATTAAAAAAAAATTTTTTTACGCGCGAGAGACTCAACGGCTCTATACCCGAGCGAACTCTGTTTCGGCCAAACGGCAATTTTCAAGTCGTGTTTATTCCGTCTTCGTGACAAATATCGCTTTTCGCATGCAAGGTTTTGAATCTGGGTGCGAAAAGCTCTCATTTAAGCCCAATTTGAACGTAATCAGTTAACTGTGAGCTTAGATATGATCAATTATAGATTTCTGATACCCCGTTTCATCGCCTATTTCGTTTCCTCCGTCAGGCGTCGTTTCCAAATTCTGAATACATAATACTATAGAAAGTCGTTCGAGTGATAGGGAAGTTACATGGTGCTGAAATATTACAGAGTTTCCGATCTATCTAGTATCATACATGCAAACAGACGAAACAACATTGTCTATGGCCGTTAAGTTACCGACCGTGCTGTCGAGTGTCGTCCCATGTCGGCTGCCAGTGCGGCTGCTAGATTAAGTGATTAAGTGAGGTTAGGTTCTGCTAGGTTGACGAAGTTGGTACATCGGCAGTGCCGAATAACTGTGGGGAAAAAAAAAAGGTTGACGAAGCGATCAACAAGAGTATTTATTACGAATTTGCGTATGAGGCATTCCATGCCAACTCGACCAATGATTTTCCCTCACCATTTTTAATTTCTTTCATAATTTTTTCTATGGTTGTCCTTACTCTCAAAAACACTGAAATTTTTTCAGATTTTTCTAAATAACCGTCAATTTTTTACGTATTTTCAAAACTCCAAACACATAGACATTTTTCAAAATTCTGATAAAATTCTCAAAAATACTTGGTTCCAACACCATCATTTTGGGACATATTAAAAAGTGGAACCAATTTTTTTAAATTTTTTTTCTTGCATATTTAAAAAAAACCTATTCGATAATTATGGTCCTATCGGCTCCGAAAAGTTTTAGAGTACGAATTACTCGTATTTTTAGTAAAAACGGGTTATAAAAATAAACGAGGCAAAGGTTTCTGTTGTAAGACATTTTATTTAATAATCACATTAAGATTATTAATAATAATTGATTTGATAAAATGTTTTATACACAGAAACCTTCGCCTCGTTTATTTTTATAACCCGTTTTTACTAAAAATACGAGTAATTCGAACCCTACAACTTTTCGGAGCCGATAGGATCATAATTATCAAATAAGTTTTTTTTACATATGCAAAAAAATATATAAGAAAAATTGGTTCCACTTTTTAATATGTCCCAAAATGATGGTGTTGGAACCAAGTATTTTTGAGAATTTTTTCATAATTTTCAAAAATGTCTATCTGTTTGGAGTTTTGAAAATACGTAAAAAATTAACGGCTATTGAGAAAAATCTGAAAAAATTTCCAAGTGTTTTTGAAAGTGAGGGCAACTATAGAAAAAATTATGAAACAAATCAAAAATGGTGAGGGAAAATCATTGGTCGAGTTGGCATGGAATGCCTCGTATGTTAACTATTGTTACCGCTAGACATATTATAATAACGTGACGTTATTTACGACTTATTTATGATGGGATAAGAAACAATGAAATTTATGATTCTCCACTGAAGTGAATATATGATTTCTACGAGAATGAGATAAGTCATTGAAATTTGGGAATACATAACCTATGGGATTGATCGTGCTACATCGTAATTGAATTGAAATAATACTCTAAGATGTTGAACGTTCGCATCGTGCTCTGTCTTGTGTAAAAATATTAATTCGGGCGAGCGATTTATTGATATTCGACGAGTCGTAAGGAATAACCGGAATAACAGACGTATATCTCGGCGGACAGTCTAGAGTAGACGTAACTCGGAATACGTCTCGAGGCGATTATAGAGCTCCGTACACATTTCCTACCCGGTTTCAGGAGTTACGTTTCAGTTCTAAACTGTCCACCGAACACGTCTGATTCCGCAGAAGTTATTGATATGAGCAATCATTCAATTGTTTTGGTTATATTTTCCCACGCCTAGTTATACCTCCACGGAGAAAATGTGTACGCTGCAGTATGCTCCGGAGGTTTTCTTCGATGACTTAGCTTTAAATTTTCACGTTCCGGAACAGCTCTTGGAGCACTCGAGTAACACGACGTCAAATCATCAGATTCTGACGATAAGAATACCTTGATGGACCGGAGCGAACGGACGAATCTTGCCATGCAATCTAATAACAGAAGTACTATCTCGGAAGACTTTATTGAGTGTTTATCGACAGTTATTAATTGATTTTGATATATTTCCATACTGTTATCATTTTTGTAGGAAATCATAAGAACATTATACTGGAGCATGGCAGAATACGGATTTCCACTTATGCTGAAGTTCATTGTCGGACAATTTGGAAAGTATTCATCCGGCCAACGTATTCCCTTGAGGGGAGACTTCGATGAAATTTTGTGAATCGCTATCAGATGTCAAATTAAAATTTTTTTCCAACAGTTCCTGACTAATGGTAGCATAGACCGTGCAAAAAATTGTCAGCCTTCTCCGATGAAGGTGTAAGCGCAAGAAACCGCTCGCAGAAGATTTTGCCCACCGCTGCCAAAATTCCTTGCTTCTACACTTTCACCGCAGGAGGGTTACAGTTTGTTTCCGCACCCTGCATACCGTATACAAAAGTACTGGACGGACTTTTTATATATACGTATATATTCAAAATTCAAATTCACAAATTTCAAAATAATGACATGACAGTGGCAACTAGTTATAACCCTGCGCGCAAGTAACTCCACCAATGCCGGTCCCAAGTCCGGATGAGAAAAAAGCAGGGTTGCACGCAGGGTTACACGTTGGGATTATTCACCAATTATCACACAAGGCATCATTGTGTCAAAAAACTGTTCATAATCATGCTCTCCACCAATTATGTGTGTACTTGAAAGCACGAGTGTTTATGGTAACGCGATAATGAGAGAGTGTGAGTCGTGGGATTCACTGCAATCACAAACCGTCGCATTTTCTCAGAACCGTTCGAAAAAAGTTACGTTTTTTAGTTCTATTTCTTATCGCTCGTGCTGCTGTATCTCTATAAATAGTTTGCTATTGACGATATAATGTTCAGTGCAACTAATCGCAGTTGACTGGGAACATATCACTGCTTCAGATCATTTCTGACTCTCTACCATTTCAAGAATGAAGACTGTCGTGGCCGTGGTCGTTCTAGCTTCTTGCGCAATCCAGGTAAATTTGACGATTAGACCCCGGTCGGACACATCTGGATGGGACACATCATAAATATTAATTTAATAAAAATCAAATTGGACACATCCGGATCGGACACGAGATAGATAGTGATTATATATCGCGTGTCTGATGGCATAAGGACGTAAGCGCCATTATACGACTTTTTGCTGTTCGTAACGGCAAAAGTTCATATTTTTTTTTTGTATTTGGGATAGAAACCCGAAGGTCAATTAAAAGGGTCAATTAAAAGCAGAAGGTCGTAACCACAATGTTTTTTTTTTTTTTTTAATTGGCGCTTACGTCCTTCTGCTTTTACCTTGTTTTTTTTTAATGAATTTTCGAAACGTTGTCGATTTTGATTTTTCTTTGCGTTTCACGAGTTTTTATAAATACTTGCAAAAATCATGACAAATAAAAAAAAAATGGCACTTACGACCTTCTGCTTTTAACTGCCAATACTTTGTATCGAATTTTTTTAAATGGTCGTTCTTTCAATTTATCTTTGCGTTTCACGAGTTTTTACAGCTGCTATTTGCAAAAATCATGAAAAATGAAAAAAAATAAAAAGCTTACGACCTTATGCTTTTAACTACCAATACTTCTTATCGAATTTTTTCAAATGGTCGTTCTTTCAATTTATCTTTGCGTTTTACGAGTTTTTACAGCTGCTATTTGCAAAAATCATGCAAAAAAATAAAAATAGCTTACGACCTTCTGCTTTTAACTACCAATACTTTTTATCGAATTTTTTTAAGTGGTCGTTCTTTCAATTTATCTTTGTGTTTTACGAGTTTTGACAGCTATTTGAAAAAATCATGAAAAATAAAAAAAAAATGGCGCTTACGACCTTCTGCTTTTAACTACCAATACCTTTTATCGAATTTTTTTAAATGGTCCTTCTTTCAATTTATCTTTGTGTTTTACGAATTTTTACAGCTATTTGGAAAAATAATTAAAAATCATGAAAAAAAATAATACGACGTTTTGCCTTTACGTTGTTTTTTAATTTTCCTTGAAATTTGTAATGCAAGAACGACGTATCCGCCAAACTTACGACCTTTTGCACTTACATTTTTTGATCTCGTAATTTCAATTGATCTATATATACGTTTTGACCGTTTTCAGAGCGAATGGCGTCAAAATAGTATATTACACACCTAGGGAGGGAAAGTAGGCTATTCCAAACTGCATGTGAGATTGACGGAAAGCACGACTTCCCGGTGAAGCCCGTGACACAAGAAAAGCCGTGTGCCGTGTGCGGCATCACCTACAGGCGTTATGGCAGCGGACCGATCACTCACACAGAGCGCGGACCAATCACGTACGCGTGTGAGTGTACGGACGACCTGTAGGTGATGCCACACACGGCACACGGCTTTTCTTGTGTCACGGGCTTCACGCAGTGGGCCGAAAGTCGTACTTTCCGTGCAGGTGTGGTGAAATAGTAGATTGTGTAACAAGGAGGCAAACTCGGTCTTTTCATGCCGAGCGTAAGTTTGCAATACAAGTCGTAGACAAGCGTGTACGCGAGCCGAAGGCGAGTGTACATGCGAGGCGAAGACGAGTATTGCAAATACGCGAGGCGAAAAGGCCGTTGCCTCCTTGTTGCACATTGTACTTTATGTAACAAGAGTATGATCTACGCGTTTTGAGGTTAGGTCGAACCGTCGAAGAATCTGACAGCGGACTCGCGCTGAGTACGATGACCACCACTTTTCATTCCTAGGACAGTCACTTTTCTAGTCCTAGGAGTCAAAGTTATACTTTTCTGTACTGTGTGCGCGCGCATTCGCAGCTCACTCCCACTGTCATGGAAACGGCCACTTTCTGTCCCGAAAACTACCATCGAAAAACGCGTGAATCATACTCGCGTTATATAAAAAAAATTATACGACCTTTTGCCACCAAAATCGCGTTTTTGGCGCTTACGACCTTATATGCCATTAGACCCGCGATGTATATAATATATGAAGGGTGGCACGGCAAAACGATGTAAGTGCCATTATAATGATTATTCAAGAGAGCAAAAAAACTGTCCCAAAATTCTACGAACTAATTTTTTTTTTAATCTGAGAAAGTACTTGGTAGAGTTTTTCGAGCTCTTTCAAATGGTGCCAGCACCGATTCAATACAAAATGGTTAGCGAAAGTCGATTTTTTTTTGTGCCAGTGTAAGTGCCACGATTCGTGCCAACTTTTTTTTTTACTTTGGATACTGATTAAGAACGCAATTACGATGCTAAAATTATGAAAAAAAATATGAATCGAAAGCTTAAACTTTAATGAACAAGATTCGGTTATAGATTTCCGAATTCGTATGAATTTTCAAATATTACAGGGCAAAATGGTGGACGAGGGAGGGACCGGGAACGGTGTAAGTGCCAAAATGAACATTATTTTCATACAAAATCGTAAAATTTCGATGGAAAAGATAGAAGAACAGTACGAACACTAGTCCGACTCATCGATATTAGATGTTTTTCAGCAAACATCTCCAAAAAAAACGTCAGCTCAGAGAAATAAACAAAGAGCACCGCGAAAAAAAACTTCTTCTCGTGGGCCGAAATGTCATGCGTCGGAAAAATTAAGCCTGAAATTTGACTTCAAGTTTTGTGTGTCATATGTCTCGTGTGTCGAAGTAGCGTGCGCCACTTGGATTGGTGTGTCAATTTTCCGTGCGTCACTTTTCAGTGTGCCATTGCACCGTATGCCAAATTTCGGTGCGCCATGACTACTGTGCGTCATTAGTTTGTGCGCCAATGGGCCATTCCCTATGGGAGAGTTGTCACTTAGAACGTTTTGCCGTGCCACCCTTCATATACATATGGGGCATTCCACGTCAAACCGACCCCTCATGAGCGTGACCCTCTGGGATTTCGATGCCCAATGGATTTTTTGGTTCGTTTTGGTCAAAAATGATGCCTCTAATTTTTTAAAAATTTTCCGAGATTTTTGAAGGTCGTATAGTGACCTCAAATATCATCATCAAGATGGACATTTTTAAAATCGTTGATTTTTTTTTTTGTAGAATCAGGGACTCGAAAACACATAGTTTGAAAATGCTAACATTTTTTTTTCAATTTTTGATTTTTCACAAAAATATCAAAAAAATTCTAATCATGGTTTTTTATAGTAAAAAATAAAACAAAAAGAAACTTTGTCTTGGTGAAATTTCATTTTCTTGTTGGTTGAAGAGTAAAATGCCAAAAACGATCGTTGATTGCGGTTTTTTTTTTGAATCAAGCATCGTTTTTGGCGTTTTACTCTCGAACCAACAAGAAAATGAAATTTCACCAAGACAAAGTTTCTTTTTGTTTTATTTTTTACTATAAAAAACCATGATTAGAATTTTTTTGATATTTTTGTGAAAAATCAAAAATTGAAAAAAAAATGTTAGCATTTTCATCCCATGATCGGTCTATGACCAAACTATGTGTTTTCGAGTCCCTGATTCTACAAAAAAAGAATCAACGATTTTAAAAATGTCCATCTTGATGATGATATTTAAGGTCACCATACGACCTTCAAAAATGTCGGAAAAATATAAAAAAATTAGAGGCATCATTTTTGACCAAAACGAACCAAAAAATCCATTGGGCATCGAAATCCCAGAGAGTCACGCTCATGAGGGGTCGGTTTGACGTGGAATGCCCCATATATAAATAAAACTATCGAGTATTTTGGTGACGCGCCTCATTTGGATCCCTAGGCACGATATTTTCACTAGATATGCTGGGTTGCCGGAAAAGGGGTAACGAAAAACTATCCCTCTAGCCAAAATTAGGGTAATTCCGGGAGAGATGAACCACTTAAGGGGAATGATTTTTTTAACTAATTACGTATTTGATAAAAAAATTTCTCTTCCACGAAGTTACTGTATGAAGCCTTGGTAATAGTTGAACACAAAAACTTAATTTTTTTTTCATCTTAATCCTGTTGAAAAACACGACTTCCGAACATGCTTTTGTCGGCCATCTCACCCTAGGGGTATGGGTGAGATGCCCCGAGGGGTGTGGGTGAGATGCCCAACGCGGAAAAGATGAGTAATTGAACATTCTATAAATGGAAAATCGTTTCATTGACGCTCGAATTGACGTGCCTTGGCTTTTGCGCCACGCTTTTTAAATTCTCACACATTCAATCATCTAATATTGTACATGTACGGACCTTGTTCATTTTTTTCTATTTTGACACAGTTCTCAAGACAATCACTGAATTGATCCTCTCTAGACCAATGCCACCGTTTGTAGACTCAGGCGAATGGGCACCTAAGCTAAAAATCCAGTGTTTTTCAATTGTTTATATAT
The DNA here is from genome assembly GCA_018257835.1 of Euura lappo. Taxonomy (NCBI): domain Eukaryota; kingdom Metazoa; phylum Arthropoda; class Insecta; order Hymenoptera; family Tenthredinidae; genus Euura; species Euura lappo. Next base: position 30,298 of record JAEUYN010001945.1, read on the forward strand.
CTGGGGCATCTCTCCCGATTGGGGGTGAGATGACCTTTTTGCAGTTACTTCGGTTCCCGTGTGTATTCTGGAGCCAATTTTGATGGTACATAAACTTCAACTATTTACAAGAATGTACCCATGCTCTTAGTCCACTTTGCATATTGATAAATAGTTGGGCATTATGCATGAATAATAGGCAAAGTTACAGCAGCTAAAACATTTCGAGTTCTGATCAGTTAAGGCCAATTATCGTGAAAACGAATTCATTTTTTCGTGCGTTTTTGCATTCCTTTTGTTATTTTGGATACAAACAACAATTTAAAAAATCAGTGCCACTACATGACCAATAGTTTATCAAATATCGAATTTCGGCCATGTCTCCCAGTGGTTCATTTCTCCCGGAATTACCCTATGCAATTTTAAATTCGACTTAGCCAAAATACGTCGGCAAAATTTGACATTTGAGACATCTGAGGATCACGCCAAGGAATCCCTGTCATCAAAATGACTGATTTATTTAATTTCACTTTGTTGACAGTCACCGAAATGACCAGATGTCATCAAAGTGCGATCCGGATGTGTCCGAAAAAAAATGTGTCCGATAATGCAGGTTTATTATTTTGTTTCCGATCCAGATGTGTCCGAACGGGCGTCTCCCAATTTGACATACGATGACAAAGTCGTGATGCAATTTTCCCTTTTGATATAAACCAAATCCAAAAAGTTCAATTCAATCCAGATGGATTATCGCAAATGTTCATCGATCATTTATCTTCTCTGACAATTTCAGATGGTGTTTTGTTACGGTAATTTGAATGGCCTCAGAAACGAAATAGACCGTGAAATAGAAAGGGTACAGAACACGGTGAATCGTCTGCAACGTTATAAGCGGGATTTTTCGGCCAATTTGAACAACAATCTCCACGGGAGCAAGATGGCATCCATGCGAGAGATAAACTCCATTGTTGATCCAACGTTTACGACGATCCAGGTGAGTTTTAATCGTGAAGATGAGGATCTAAAAATCTGTGCGAGACCAAAATTTCGAGCATGTCGTTAGAATTCAGTCTCCAATTTTTACAATAACGAGATAAATCTTTTATTCCATACATGAGCGGAAAGGCCGATTTCGCTACCTATTTTGGGGGAACGAAGTGCGGCTTTACCGACCGGGAACTCTTTCTTTCCGCTGGGAGCCTATTCGGTAAGAAAGACCAGTTTTTCCTCCCGCAAAGTCTTTCTTCCCTGAAAGTCTTTCTTCCCAGTTTTCTCTGCCGTACCGACCAGTACGGCTCGGTCGGAACGTCACATAACCTAAAATGTAAACACTGATCTGCCCGCGAAATCGACCTTTCCGTTCATGGTGGAATAAAATATCGTGTGCACCACGGTCCCCGGACTTTTCACTCCTTCGGTGGATGCCATCCCTCGCCTTCGGCTCGGGTGGCAACTCCACGCTCGGGAGCGAAAACGTCCTTTGCTCCCTTGGTGCACAATATACTATGCGCCAACAGGATGCAGCCAAGGAATCTACGGCTAAGGGTAAAAATGCAGCCCAGTGCTTAGAAACAGCCAGAGCTCTACTTGCAACCTATAGTCTAACTGAAGATAGGAATATAGAAAAGTGTTGCGTCGATGCTCTGAGCTTCGTCGATCAGGACGAAGACAACATGGATTCTGTCATCTCGGTGAGTTTAAAGTTCACACATAAAAGACTCAATTTATATTAGCTTCACCCAACTCATTTGGAGATGGCATCAACTTAAATGAAATTATTTTTCATTATTGGGAATTTGCGATCATCGAATCAAGAAAAAACCAAAGTTTAGGGTCCAACGTTTCGATGAGACATAATCAAAATCGGGAGAGAACCGAACAATTAATAACTACACAGATTATGTTCAAGTTTCTGATGAGGGTGAATTTCACTCGAGAAGCCGAAGAGCCTGCGCTAGGCTTGCTAGGCTCACTAGGCAACGCGCCAAGTACATTTAAAGAAACATCCACATTATTTCAGGCTGGCCAACAAGTTGTAAACTTTTACGACTCAATCTTCTCGTCCTGCTCCACCAGCAAACGACAACCGATGGAGTCTTGCATCAAAGACTTGTTACCAGAGGGTGCGAGGCGTGCTCGGGCGTTCTACACCAGCACGCGCAACGTCATAACCAGTTCAAGGTCGGCAGGGAGGACCGCTCGAGCGAATGCTATCAACCGCATGAAAATATCGGTCGACACCGCTCGCCGAGGAGCATCAGGAGTTCTACTCGAAGCCAACAGATGCATCGCCTCACTGTGACCTGACACATTAATTCATCCACCTCGCTGCATATTAAAAAAAAATTCAGCAATAACAAGATAACCTTATTTTATTCGCAAGAGAATCAATATTGTGAATAAAATTATAGGTATGCTGCATTTTGTGACATCATAGGTATAACTTAAGAGCCTATATAAATTTGGTGATCGATTCGAGATCTATTAAAATATTTTTACTACATTTTTTGTTCTTGCAGTCTTCGCATGCATATAAATTATTGAATCTGTTTGACTTTGTAAGGGGCCATCCATAAATTACGTATAACGCACTTTAGGGGAGGGGGGTCTGGCCGAGCGTTACGTAACGCAATTTATCGCTTTTTTCAGCTTTCCTCGTGAAAAGATCAAAAGATTATCACCCCAATGGCCCGGTTCTACTTGAAACTGAATTGATCGAACTAACTGTATTTTTATTATTTTAACGCGTATGAGAGTGAAACCCGGTGTTACGTTACCTACGGGGGGTCCGCTTAGCGTTACGGAGCGTTGCATGGGGGGGGGGGGTCAAAATTGCCCAAAAAGTGCGTTACGTAATTTATGGACGGCCCCTAATATTTTTTATCGATATTCCTCATACGTATTCAGCCTAACAGTATCACAAAAATGTTGTGTAGCTTGTCCAAAATGTGTCCTATGTTTCAACAATTAAGTGAAAATCGTTGTCAACAGATTCATATCTGAATCCCTTACTTTCAACTTACAACTCTTGCATTTGTTAACACTGAGTATTTGTAAAATTTTACTGATCGATACATAGAATAAAATTTATTCAAGTCTCTCAAGATTGTGGTAAATTTTTATTGATTTTTTGTTCGTGTTATTATTTTCTAACTTTTCAATAAACTTATTAATAATTAATATTACAGGCAATCTATAAACTAACGTACAGGTAGCTTTTACGCTGTGATCAACATCTTGGTTGACATTAACGAATAATTTAGCAACAAATATTTTTCTATCATTTCACTAATAAAGTAGATGCGACAAATTATAATTAATTTGGATTACTAGGGGCTCCGCCCCCGCGCGCTTCGCGCGCCACCCCCGGTCGGCGCTTCGCGCCTCACTTTTGTGCTCGGCGCTACGCGTCTCGCTCTTCTTGTTAAACAGTCGTTATTACCACGAAAAACTGACGAATTAATGTTAAAAGATCTGTATGCCAGGAATCATAAAGCTGGATTCATATGGGTCGGAATCAACCCGAAACGGAACGTTCATTAGCCAATCTGTAACCATTTTCCGAGTAGTGGTCGGTGACGCACAGTGGGACGAAACCCCGAATTCGTCCCCATAATTCCGAAAAGTGAATTTTGGATTCGGGGAATTTTTACCCTCGGGTGGGGTAGAGAAATGATTGGTGCATTCAAACCTCGAAGGGTATGGTCGTCCGTTCCATACCTGGCTCGATACATTAGTTCAAAGTCAGCCTTCGTTGAGAGTGCACGCGGCGAATGAAAACGTAAGGAAAAACAGCGAACTTCAAAGTTCAATAACTCGAAAGTTATTTAAGCGATTTCGATTTTTCAAAATGGATTCTACTCCTGGAGGTATGTAGAAAATATTTCTGTATGAGTTAAATTGAAAAGTCACGTTCATCTGCTTGAAATACGACCATGTTTGGTACCCTGTGAAAACGATATAATTTTCGAGACTTATACTTTCAAATGGACAAAAAGTAGGGAACTCCGGGAGACTCCGCTTTGATTCAAGTCTTAGGTTCTAGATCAGTCTTTCAACTATCGAAAACGTTTCAGATCATCTGCCATTTTTTGCCGATTAGCGTAGTTTTTTAGTTAGCGTGAGCGAGTACGCAGCCTTCTACCACGCGCGAGGACCCGGCTGGCGCGGCGGCCGGCTGACGAGCGTCCGGGTCTGCCAGGTGTTCAATACGTACAATAGGGAACTTATACCGGTTTTTAACGTGTATAGGGTGTCCGCAACAAAGTATTACCTACGGTTATTCTAGAGTCACACTGTTCATTATGATTTTTATATATGATTTGGTTGAGGAAAAAAATTAATTTCAGGAAGAATTCAGTTTATCCAATGAGTTTCATGGTATTTTATTAATTGTAGTTTACGTTAAATATTGCAAGTTCTCATATGCAAATCAATTTCTAATTTTCTGTTGCTTTATTACAGGGTCTAGTACCGACGACAATTTACTATACACCCGGAGGGAGGTCTTCGTTATTGTGAAAGGGCGTTTGAATGAACCATTCGCCGATTTATTGGAACACCTTTCAGCAGAAATTTCCTAGAAAAGTGGACGTTCGGTGCTCATTCAGGAGGATATGAAGAAGTCTTTGTCGACCCTATTTGCCAAAATGCGAACAAAGTGGCAATCGGTCGGCAGGTATGAAGATAAGTTTTACAATAAATACGAGATCAAAAACAATGGAAGATGTTCGGAACCGGCTGATGGTAACATCTGATCCGTACATTTCCAGCCTCCGTAAATTGCCACAGAAGAAAATGCGAAGTTTAACTCCGGAAGCTGTACAATTGTTGATCCCACCTACAATAACGAGTCAATCTGCAGTACCCAAGCAGAAATTCACAACAGGCCCTGTACTGTGCCAGTACTGCTGCCAACGGTGCAGGGTTGGCCGAGTGCTTACTGCCAACGGTTGGCCGACGAACGGCAGGAGGCCGGAATGATAACACTGGCCCAAGGGTTGACAGTCAACGCTTGGCCAGTGCTGGCAGGCTACGTTGGCCCAGTACTGACAGAACGACGGGTCGGAGCTGACCCGTCGCTCATTTCGGCGAATATAATGACTGTTGTAGATGAAAATAAGCTACTACCTTAAAAATTCAAGTACGTCGACTTAATTATTCATTGAATCGAGATGGATTAATCAACTTGATATTCAGATTAATCTGGCGGATTCTAATTAATCAGAATCACACATGCTGGAAGTATGTTGTAATCCATAATCATGAAAAATAATCGAACAATATTAATTACAGTTGACAAAGTAGAAAGGAAAAAGATGAGAAAGTACCCGAGAAAAAATGTTTGTATCTAATTATATATGATCATATTCGATCAGATATGATCAATCTGCTACTATAAAAATAAGTATCAAAAATAATTATGGGCAGAATTTCAATAATTTCTTAAACGTTTCTTTATTGTGTATAAGACCGTGAAATTTTACAACAGTATTATCAGTACGAAGATACGTGATGATGCGTTGGAACAAACCATACCTGTAAGAGTGAAGATGGCAAATAGCTCGAAGAAATATAAATACATCGATCTGTAACTATTCAAGTCAAAGTCAAAGTTAGCACAAAATTGACTACAAAACACGTAAAATACACCTGCATACCATAATATATATACTATATATGCATTGAAATTACTATACTATACTATATATCTTATGTTTAGATACGAAATTATAGACCTAAATAAGTGTGTAAATATATATAATCAAGATTTGATTTATTAAATTCAATAACTATTTTGATAATTCAAAAAGTATTAAAATTAGTTTGATTAATTGTTACCAGGTTTTGGAGACAAAATTTTCCATACAATTATTACTAATTTATGTCAATTGATAAGCTGTCGAGAAAAACTTCCTACGTAGTAGGAGGAAGGCCCTGGTCTTAAAGTGAAAAGTGAACAACCATGCGATGAAAATTGAAGTCCAAGAACCTTACGCCGAACCTCTCCGAAGGACTTCGAAAGGGTTCAGCGCAAGGGTTCCTTGCATCTCAACTCCATCGTAGGGGACTGGAAATTCATACCGAGCCCAATACTACCATAATCCAGACAATCACACGTGCTTTTGGAGATTTGAGCTTTCATACGTCAACTTTATACCATGAAAACTAACCTACTTTTTGGTTTTCCTAGGATCTATCATTTACATGGAATTACAGACTCTTTCTTCAGATTACATAATATAGAACAGTTCCATCTCCAGCTACAGAGAACATATCGCTATCTGATATAAAATAAAGTCATCATATGAAAACAAACTACCCAAACTAAGAATCATTACCCGACGCCGCTGTAGTAGTGTCAAGAATATTTTTCTCGCCGAGCCAGTCAGCCGCTGGCCTTTCCTCATGTTGTCTCGTGCTGATATAAGAAACGATAAATTGGTGAAAATATGAGATTTACGAGTCGTGAAAACTTCAATTTCAAGTAAATACATACGCTGACCAAAGTCATCATATCCTCATCCGATAAGATGCCAGCCAGTCGCCGACAGACTCTATGATTCTTTCATGTTCAGAAAATATATGTCGTCACAATGTATCACAGCTGAAAACATAACACACATCCTTCTAGAAAGATATTTTTAACTCGGCGTGCATTTGGCCGTGAACAATCAAAATAATTAAAGAGCAAGATTTACATGACTATTCTGTAGTGACGGATCTTCTATACTCTGACATTGTGCATTTGTTTCATACTTAAAGAGTGAATTTTGGGCAGATAGTCTTAGGTGGCTTTGAGATAGTGCGAAAGAGTAGCGTTAGACTGAAGTTAGGTTAGGTAGCGTGTTGCGGGATGCTTGGACGTAGAAATATCTCTTGTTTAACGATATTCCTTACATAAAATGTGTAGATGATAGATTATCACTCACCTGATAACCAGTTAGAATTCGAATCTGTTAAAGGAGTGAAACCACGAAGCAAAATTGTTTAAACCAGTGTCCGAGTCGTACGTACAACGCATTCACAGCCGTTGACATATTAAAACAATATGGCGGCGTTTGGTGATGTCGCGCCCTAGAAACCCATTGTCTCCGATATAAATGATACATGTTTATTTTCGTTGCAGTGGGTGTAAAATTCAATTTTACGACCATGGGAGGTTTTTTAAAACTGCATTTACGTCCACATGCAACGAAAAATATCGTATGCAACACGGGAGTTGAATGTAAAACCCTAGTGTGCTAAAAAAACAGGAGGGCTTGGCTTCGCCAGCCCTCCTGTTTTCTGAGCACACACGTGTTTTACATTTGACTCCCTTGTTACATAATATACTATTACGCAATCGTATATTTAAGTCGAATATAATTACGTATTATTAGATCAGATTAGATATACATACACTTTTTTTCTCGGGATATTTACCGAAATATTAATATTGACTAATGAGATAGTATTTTTTTTGCTTTTACAATAATAATTTTGTTTTGTTAGATAAGTATAAAATTACTCCGAAAATTCTGTTTTTCCAAAAAGTGCTCAAAAGTAATATGAAGTTTTTTTTATCGAATATCGATAGATCGGCCCGCGAAAACATTGATGAAAACAATCGATTATTTGAGGAAAAAAATCGACGATACTGATCAATCGGAAAACAATGATTATCCCTAGCCAATACTGGCAGTACTTTGGCCCGACGCTGTGTTGACAGCGTTGGCTTTTATCATCGGCCCGGTACTGGCATAGCTGTATTTTGACATTCGTTCCAATGTTGGGCCAACGCTTAAAACGAGGCTCGGCCGCCAGAGTCGTCCCAATACTGGGCCGTTCGTTAACATCGGCGGGCTACCGAAATTTCTGCATGGGTAGAAACAGATTCTGAATTTGACGACGATGATCCGGATGAGGAAATTGTATTCCACTAATTTTATAAGCCTTCACATTTCATGACGTTAACACTGAAAAATAAAAAGTATTTATTCCTGTATATGCATATGCCTAAACATTTCCCACCATTTTGTTTTTGAGATTTTTGACTTTGGATTCGTCATCAGCGACCCCAAAAACGCCCGAGTACCGACTTTCACTCGAATCCATTAGGTTTTTCAAGAAATTTGTTGCCGGTTTTGGTCCGCCATTTTGTTTTTGAGATTTTTGACTTCGGATTCGTCATCAGCGACCCCAAAAATTCCCGAGTACCGACTTTCACTCGAATCCATTAGGTTTTTCAAGAAATTTGTAACCGTTTTTGGTCCGCCATTTTGTTTTCGAGATTTTTGACTTCGGATTCGTCATCAGCGACCCCAAAAACCCCCGAGTACCGACTTTCACTCGAATCCATTAGGTTTTTCGAAGAAATTTGTTACCGTTTTTGGTCCGCCATTTTGTTTTTGAGATTTTTGACTTCGGATTCGTAATCAGCGACCCCAAAAACCCCCGAGTACCGACTTTCACTCGAATCCATTAGGTTTTCGAAGAAATTTGTAACCGTTTTTGGTCCGCCATTTTGTTTTCGAGATTTTTGACTTCGGATTCGTAATCAGCGACCCCAAAAACCCACGAGTACCGACTTTCACCCGAATTCATTGGGTTTTTGAATTATGGGTACAAATTCGGGGTTTCGTCCCACTGTGTGACGGTAAGTGAATTACTGTCTAACATGAGCGGTATAGGGACGTGTCAGGGCGGATTCCGGGCCATGGTACGGCAGCCAGATCTCAACATATTTCCCTAATTTAGTTATCTCTAACCACATTTCCCTAGCCTTTTTTTTTCTTCATTTTTTACGGTAGCCAGATCTCAACATATTTCCCTATATTTAGTTATCTCTAACCACATTTCCCTAGGCTTTTTTTTTCTTTATTTTTTATGTCTGCTGCACTGAACTCTATACATATACTAACTGGAAAGCGCATCCAGATACGTAAAGCATAGCAGGCTATGGGACCACCTGGTAAGCTGCGACCTTGAGTTTGATTTTCGGAGAGCCAATCAGAGGCGAGCATTAGCAGACGGATAATTTTGAATTTACCACACACTTCAGTAGAGGAGTTCGACTATAGCGAGACTAAACAAACCCCCCTGTCCCCCCTCCCCCCTGCCCTTGGTACTATAGCGAGACTAAACAAACCCCCCTGTCCCCCCCTCCCCCTCCCCTTGGCGCTATAGTCAGCGCGTGTCCGGGGCCCCTCCCCCTCCCCCGTCCCCCGGCTCTGACGTAGCTAGGGTGTGGGCCCTCCCCCTCCCCCTCCCGGTCCCCTGGACACCCTCCATGGATACGGGCATACGTGACCTTCCCCTGCCCCGCACCCCTTGGTCTAGTGACGTCAGGGGGGTGACCTACCCCTTGTCCCGTGTCTAGACTGTGCTCGGGCCGTCCGACTCGGGTCTCTCCGGCGGGTTTCGGCTCTGGGTCCCCGGGTCCGTGTCGGCTGGTTCAAGGGTGTGGTCGCGCGTCTCGGGTCCCCTGGTTATGCAGCGGAGACCTACCCTTTGCTCTATGTGTGTACGGTTTTACGGTATGCCTTAGTATATGTTGGGTATATGTGATGAGGAAGCGGTAAGGGTGCGGTCAGAGACTGGTAGACGCAGACAATGTATACAAAACAGATTTTTGGGTTTATTCGGCGGTTTTCTTACAGGTGTACAATTATATGGTTATGAAACCTAATTACGCGCTATATTATTTCTATGATTCTATAAGGGTGAAATGAAAAATTGAGAATGAGTCAATTATTTCTATGATTACAATATTATCACTCTTGTACTACCATAGGCTGATTTTTTCTGCTCAAAATCAAAATTACCATCAGACACATTATGAGTATACCAAACAATAGACCGAGCAGCGTGAAGAGCATCGCAAGGACCCCTGTTTTAGGTTCCTCGTCGCCAGGCCCGATTATAGACAAGGGTCGATCCCCCGTACTGGTGGTATACGCCGTGTCGTGTACTCGTTCGTAAAGCGGACCTTTCCCTGCATGTATCATGATTGAACAATCAGGTTTCATTCCCACGGCAATACAGATTTGTGAGGGTGTGGGCATCGTGGCGCTGTCGATGGTGCGCGTTTGGTTCTGCTGATGCATCAGATCCGTTCTTGCTCCACGAGCTGCTTGGTACCAGCGGCGATGTACGCAGGGAAAAATCTGGTTAGCTCCAGAAGCACAATGTCGAGGTAATGCTTCGCGAAGACGGGGTCGGGATATGCGTTGGCGATGGTCTCTCTAGCAGCACCGTACACCTTAGATGCTGCTTGGGCGAGCCTGTGAAGAGAGTAGTCCTTCACCGGTGATCGTTTCACGGCAGCCGCGACGTGATTGAGGTACAGATCTTTGCAGCGGTTGACATCGGGGTTCAATCTCTCTAGCCTGCGCAGTCGTTCATCCACGCAGACGTATACCGTTTTCAAGCCCTCGAACGTGGTCTTCTGCATCACAATCAAGGGTTCGAACAGCTTGGCCTTCTTTGCTGGTGGTGGTGGTTGAGCGTCTTCCTCCTGCTGCTCTTGATTACCGTCGTCAGCATGCGATTCCTGACGCGTTGTGTCGGCCGGACCGTTGAGTACGTGGAATCTGATCGCTCGCTGGTTGTGTGCTGTCGTGAAGAAAACTCTGCAGTGTTCGTCAACATCGATGTTGTCAAGGGGCCACTGCGAACCGTCGTTGATATCGAAAGCGTAATAATCGTCGATGAGGTCAAATATGTCCGCAAGTTTAGACCACGTTGACGGTTTCAAACAGATCCCACCGCACGAGTTACTGATTAATCTGATCACCGGCTCAAACTTATCGTTGAGATGTAGACCGAGTCCCACTACTACTTTCTTCGTCAATGAGTTATTCAACCCGTATGTTGTCGAAAGAAGCAAGTGATTGTCGGATTTCTTCACTGCTCTGGCGAACGTTTTGAAACTGCGGCTCGGGTTACCCATCGGTTCCGAAGATTGGGAGGTGGCCATTTTACGACGTGATTACTCTCTCGCGGTTGACGATAGACTGAGCTACGGATGATACAACGAGGACGCAGCAGCCACGCATATCCTGCTGTAATACAATAAAGGGTTTCTGATGGGGAGGGTGGTTGTAACCGTCATCGCCACCTGTCGTGGTATGTGATTCCTGGCAGTAGCTAGTGGGGTGGTTGGGTGTACACGATCCAGCTGTTCATCAGCCTAGGGGTCGTGATTGTTGATACCTCGAGATTACTGGTCGTGGTTATCCATAATAAACATTTCAAAGAAGCATCCTGTTCCGCGTAGATCCTTCTTCCTCTACCCGTGCATGGTGGGTTCCATCAAGTCGTGGTAAACAAATGACTTCGGTCGACTGGTAACCGGTGGTCTTGCCGTTTATTATAATTTATTACCGTTTATTATAATTGCTCCGGGGTAGCGATGTTTATTGCATTGTCTACTTGGTCCGCATATACCATGCGGTTATCGCCGTAGACTACCAGGCATAGTGGTTGGGTCCTGGGGCTAGTAGCAATAATAAACGGACGATACACCTCGGCTTTCTTGTAGTTGGGTTGACCGAAGACAAGCTAATATAGCGTGTTTATATAGGTCCGCGTATACCATGCGGTCATCGCCGTAGAGCGCCAGGTACGGTGCCTGACGGTCTTGGGACTAGTAGCAATAATCAACGGATGATGCAAATCGGCTGTCTTATAGTTAGGTTTACCGAAAACAAGCTAATGTAGCGTGTTTATAACCGCGTAGCCAGTACAGAATGTTTAATAAACATCCGGTTCATCACAGCCGTCAGGTGCAGCGATGAAACAGCTTATTCGGCGTTTATTATTATGCAGGAACAACCTTTACAACAATTAATGAATACTCTGCGTATGTAGCTATACGCTGGTATCTAAAACCCATGTCGTGATCCGTAGTTACCATCGCACATGATACACACACACACACATATCCTTTTTAGTTTTGATTGAGCCCTCTCTACCTAGTCACTCTTGTTATAGCAGGGGTTTGGTATTACGCTTTCACATTGCATGATAACTGGGAACAGCGCTATAAACAATACACGGTATTTGTTGTATCTCACTTACCTACATGAGGCGAGGAATCGATACGATGGTTATTCCTGAAAATATTTGATAATAATCAGACGTCCTCGACCTAGTATTCTTTCCGAGCCACCCCTGGTACAGTGAGCACCAATAACTGTGTGTCAGGAAACCGCGTTCCACCAGCGGAGGCCGCAGTGGCCCGGCTCATCTTCGGTCGATCATTATTGACGCGGTCTGTACACTCGTTTTTCGTAAAAATCTGAAATGGTCCGTGCGGAAACTGCTGTCTCCACCCACAAGCCTTACCCCCGAAACCCCACGACCATAGACCGTAGAGACAATGCCTGAGACGTAAACATTGCGAGGTCATAAAAGGACTTCCCCGGAAGGATGTTTCTCATTCTGTTCATTATATCGACCGCGTAAGCATCCTATACTGACAGAGTTTTCATAATGAATACATCAGAGGTTTACCGTTTAATAATCTTCGCGTTGGTAACGTACGCGCGGCAGCGAGGTCCGGCCGTTGATCGCGAGTGCGGTGTTTTGTGGAGGCGGCGAGTGCTGCGGTTTTCGAACGGGCGATTGCTACGAGAGGTGCGGCGCCTGGTCAGTGTTTGTAGCGAGCGATCGTTGGCCCGGTTGTACTCTCGAGGGGTGTTTCGCACCTCTTGGGAGTGCCTGGCAATCGTCGCGCACGAGTTGATCAGGCGTCGTGCTTCAGAGTACGCGATCGTCCGCGGTTTGATGCACGAGTATCGCGAACGAGCTGGTAAGTACAAAGTTCTCGTTGCGGAGCAGTGTATGTGGAGTGAAAACAGCGAGCTGTGGAGTAATCGTATGGTTTTTCGGGTCGCACGTTAGCTCTGATTGCCATGCTGGACGGTGACGAAGCGGAAAACCAGCAATTGTGCGAAGCCGCAGCTGGTGGCGAGGTGTGCGACGAGTCCGGCAGCGAGGAGTGGAGCTTCGGGGGATATCACGAGAGTGAAAGCGTGCGTTCGGTGTACCCGAACGGCGGTGGTGGATCGGCCTGTGGCTACCCCGACACCCCTGATACCGATACAGCTATTTGCGATGCCGAAGTGGCGGCGATCTTCGCCGGAGAGTACAGCCAGGCGGGGCCGTCGACTTCGGGCTACGCGTGTGATAACGCTGTAGAGGGTGAGTAATAATTATGTTTACAAGCGTTTCTAATTTGGGGGGGTTGACAAGTACGCACACCGCCCATATCCTCTAGATAAACTCTCTTCATTCTGAAATTTCGGTTGACAGAGATTTGGATCCACTCGGCCGATCCACCAAGCGCGTCACAAGAAATCGTGGTTATTTCCGACAGCGATGACGATTCCACCGCGTCAGCCGTCGTGAGAGCGTTCAACGAGCTTTTAGCAGGTTTTGTTCAAATGATTTCTCGGATTGTTTTGAATGCATCGCGTGAACAGCTTTATAGCTTTAATCGTTTTCCGTTCTTTCGAACAGAGTCGCCGTCCGGGTCATCCGAATTATCTTCGTCGCCAGAGTCCCCGGAATCTCCGGATCCGCCGTCGGTACATACGCCCAGTTCTGACGGCCGGATGTCCCCGTTCTCCCCCGAGAGTCTCTCGCCGGAGTACTCGGACGACACGGATTTTTCCTTACCGGTTTCCACCGATAGCGGTTTGTCGTCGCCGTTCACGCTATCACCGGAACGGGACCCTAACCCGGCACCCGAACAGGTGGAACCCGGATCGGAATCCGAACCGGAGATTCTGGAGGTGGTGCAGGGCTAGCGGATTATCGGGGGAGGCCCGCCGCTGATAAGGAATCAGCCGCGAGGGTGAGTGGTACGGGGGGTTTGCGTGCGCTTGTTGAAAAAGGATGCTAATAGACAGGCTATTTACTCGAGTGTTGATTAACCAATACTTGTTGTTTATCCGTTATGGGACAGATGACCACGTGCGGGCGGGGTCAGGCAGGGCGACGACCTTGCTTCAGCTAGGCAGAGGTCTGGGTATACCTGCGGTACAGACCGACGATTCGCGGCAACCTGTTTTCGCGATTAACGAAGGGGCTAGCACTTCGGGCGTGAGACCGGGTGCGTTAAGTCAAATCAGACGTAATTATAACAGCGACGATAACGACGACGACGACACAGACAGTGACAACGACGTTACCGTGGACGAGTCGATTACCACCGAGAGGGTGAGCGAGAGTGACAGCGAGCCAGAAGCTTTACCGCCGGGGAATCGTTTTCAAATAGTTTCCGAGTCGAATCGGAAATATCTTCGCCGGTTTAAGCTTCACGGACGGGAAATAAGTTTGAAAATTAGGATCCCGGAAGCAGGCGTAAACATCGTGGCGTGGTTAGAGGGTGCATTTAAGGATCTGCATACCTACGTCACGAGAACCTGCAGCGCTACGGATTATATAGGTTTTATGGTCAACGCGGCCAGTTTTAACGAAGGGTCGGCGTGGTTGTCGTTTCGGCCGGTTCGGCATTCTAATTTCCGTGACCTCTGGCAGCTGGTAACCAGTGTGACGCAGAGTGCCTCTGCAATCGGAGTGGATCGCGAGTTTACGATTATTGTTACCACCGTTACCGTACCGCTGGGACGTGGGAGGGTTAATCCCATAACGCATTTGGGTGTCATGAAAAAGTCCACCGTCGACATTATCAACGATGACGGATTGTGTTTACCGCGCGCGATCGTCGTAGCCATAGCTCACGCGTTGAGAGGTCCCCGACGGGAAGGAGCTCTGCACGATCGGTACGAGAGTATCAGGAGGGCAGGTTCGAAACTTCAGCGCGAAGAAGCCCAAAGACTGGTGCGAGAGGCCGGTGTTGATATTCCCCGTGATGGCTGCGGTATTTACGAGCTTACCCGTTTCCAGGAGTATTTGGGGCGGGAGGGGATGGCGATAGTTGTATACACGGTGGGTCAACTCGGTAACGGAGAACCTCATTTCTACGATGGTTCCGCAACTCTGCTCGAGGACGGAGTTATGATACGTTGCCGTTTGAATATTCTCTACTACGGTAGAGAGCGTCATTATTCGACGATAACTAATATAACCGGGGCTGCAGCTGGTAAACTCTTTTGCGAACCCTGCAACAAGAAATATACCGGGAGACTTGAGCATCGTTGCTCCAATCAATGCCCGCAGTGTCTCGCAAAGCCACCATGCGCGCCAGGGTTGGCACAAGTGGTATGTGAAAGCTGCGGTCGCGTCTTCCGCGGAGAAGCGTGTCTGCGAAACCACCGCGAAATCGGTTCTTTTACCAAACAACGCAAGGTTTGCGATGTATTGCGTATATGTGATAATTGCACGCGTCTCGTAAACCTGTCGAAGGGTCCCCCCCGCACGGAAAAAAATACATCACAGTATATATGCCAATGTGTATCCCAAAAACTTATATATGAAACATACATTCGTTATGTATCACAATATATCGAATTTGCATGTCATATATATCCAATTGATATATGTGGATGATATATGCTATGGATATATACAACATACATCCAAATTTATATCCTTTTTAAATGTTCGATATACGAGGTGGATACTTCGTTACGCATATAAAATAAATACATGGAGTTCACATATTGTTTATTCGTTCAAATATATCTTTCATACATGCACAAAATACTTAATCTGAAGTATGTTTGCTTATATTTGACATATACGCGGAACAGATTTGTCATATATTCCGGATACATAACTAAAATATCTGGAAATACATCATCACAAAATTCGCGATAGATCGATGCAAGTATTTTTTATACTCAAGAGATACTTTTTTATTATATCTACCTCTATATTTCTGGTATATCTGCCAAATACAATCATCCTACTGTTTGATGAATGCATGGAACTTATATTTTGTTTACTTATCTAAATGCATTTTCAACATATATACATATCTATTGATTCGAAACTCTATCAGATCTTTGGATGCATATTTCAGAGATAATTTCAGAGATAAAATATGCATGAAATATGTATTACAACATATATGTATCGTACATACATAGAATACATAAAATATACATCCCTGTATATATATTTTATAGACTAATAGCGGCAAAAATGGAAGAATTTTAAATATATATGAAATATATGCAGTATATAAAACATATACTCTGTCTTGATATATTTTAAATGTATAAATTTCCGTGCGGGCCACAAATGTGGTGAGCGATATTGCTCGACCTGTTGTACCCATCGTGCCTACAATCATTTTTGTTTCATGCCGCCGCTAAAGGCTGACGACATGCCGAGTCGGTATATTTTTATATTTTACGATTTTGAGACGCAGCAGAACACGACGGTCGATGGAGATGAAACGACGAACATCCACGTGCCCAATCTGTGCATAGCACACCAGGTATGCACGGATTGCATCGATGATCTCGATATTGCGAACGGGTGTAC
Organism: Euura lappo; assembly: GCA_018257835.1. NCBI lineage: Eukaryota > Metazoa > Arthropoda > Insecta > Hymenoptera > Tenthredinidae > Euura > Euura lappo. The sequence goes on from JAEUYN010001945.1 coordinate 46,720, forward strand.
TAGCTGCGGACTCAAACGCGAGTTTATATTCAAAAAAGATCCTGTTGGGGAACTTGTAGAGCTTGCGACTCGGCCTGTCCACGCCTTCAAACGGATCGTATGTATCGCTCATAATGCTAAGGGGTTCGACGCTCAGTTCATCTTGCGTCATTTGGTTGAGCGCAACGTTGAACCACCGAATGTTATTTTGAACGGAAGTAAGATCCTGATGCTGGAAACGGGACACACGCGGTTTTTGGATTCGTTGGCCTACTTGTCTATGCCCCTCTCCGCGTTGCCAAAAAGCTTCGACCTCCCGCCGAGTATCGCAAAGGGTTTTTTCCCGCATTTATTCAATATCCCGGAAAATGCCGATTACGTGGGTCCGCTTCCACCTGCAAACTTCTACTCGCCGGATACGATGAGTACAGCTGCGCGTACCGAATTCTATACTTGGTACAACGAGGCGGTCCGGGAGACTGGAGAGTTCAATTTTAGGGTTGCACTCGAGACATACTGCCGTTCGGATGTGGATATTTTGCGCCGGGCGTGTATCGCGTTCCGCAAAATATTCCTGACGTGCGGCGGAGTGTGTCCCTTCACGGAGGGTATAACTATAGCGTCGGCGTGCTCAGCTGTCTATCGTAAAGGCGATCTCAAAGCAGACACGATAGGAATCATACCGCCCAACGGTTACAGACTCGCGGACAAGCAATCGCGCAAGGCTCTTCGGTGGCTCGCGTGGAAGGAGCAAGAATTAGATATAGAAATCATACACGCGGGCCGGACGCGTGAATTTCGAATCCCTGAGACAGGGCGGCCTGTGGACGGTTATTACGTGGCGGACGATGGTACGCGTCACGTATTCGAATTTCACGGCTGTTTCTGGCACGGGTGTCGCGAGTGTTACAGCATAAACACCGACCGCCGCAACGTCGACGGCGAAACGTTGGATAAGCGGTATGAAGAGACGCGCGCCAAGACCGCTAAGATGACAGCGCTCGGTTACGCCGTTACCGAGATCTGGGAGTGCGCGTTTGACAGGCTTCTTAAAGAAAACTCCCAGATGCAGACTTGCTTGGAAGTCGAGGCATTGATAAACGCTGCTTCCACGACCGAGCCACTGAACCCGCGCGATGCGTTTTACGGTGGCCGCACGGGTAACACTTCGCGTTACCACGAGGTAGCTACAGACGTAGATGGTAACGCGCTAGAGGAGATCCGTTATGTGGATGTATGTTCGCTTTACCCGTACATTTGTAAAACCGGTCGTTACCCGGTCGGTCACCCCATTGTATACGTCGGCGAGAGCTGTAAACGATTGACAGGCGCGAGCGGTACAGATGTTTCCAAGATCGAGGGGGTGGTCAAGTGTACCGTGCTACCGCCGCAGGACCTCTATCATCCGGTCCTACCGTTACACATGCACCAAAAACTCATGTTTGCGTTGTGTCGTACCTGCGCTGCGGAATTACGCCAGACCGAGTGTCCGCACGACTTGGCGGTACAGCGACAGTTCGAAGGGACCTGGATTTCATTGGAGGTCCAGGCAGCCGTGAAACGAGGCTACAAGATCGTCGACGTGAGTGAAATTTGGCACTATGAGAAGTTCACGCGTCTCGACCCCTCTACCGGGGAGGGTGGTCTTTTCCCGACCTACATCAACGCGTTCCTCAAAATTAAAACCGAGGGAAGCGGTTGGCCCGCGGGCGTCGTCGATGCGGTCGGGCAAGACGAATACCTTTCTAGGTACGAGCGGGTCGAGGGTATACGACTGGACCGCACTAAAATAGCAAAAAACCCCGGACTACGGTTAGTCGCTAAGTTGTGTTTGAACACTCTTTGGGGTAAATTTGGTCAGCGGGACAATCTAACAAAAACAGAGGTTGTGCGAACGCGTCAGCGGCTTCTCGAGATACTGACCAATCCGGAGATCGAGGTAACAGGGCTTTTACCGGTGAATGAAGAAGTGCTCTACGTCCAGTGGCGGTACGCGGAACACAGCGTCAAGTCATCGCCCGTGGCTAACGTCGTGATAGCCGCGTACACCACGACTCAGGCGCGTCTCATGTTGCTCGGGTTTCTGGAGAAACTTGATCGACGTGTTCTGTATTACGACACAGACTCCATCATTTACCGGCGTAACGTCACGCAACCCAACGACGAATACGAACCACCGACGGGTGAATTTCTAGGAGATCTGACAGACGAGTTAGAGTCGTACGGCCGCGGAAGTTTTATCCGTGCTTTCGTCTCGGGCGGACCAAAGTTTTACGCGTACATAGTGCAGCGGCCGGACGGTTCTAGAGCAGAAGTTTGCAAGGTGAAAGGTGTCACGCTGAATTACGAGACTAGTCAGAGAGTCAATTTTGAGACGATTCGACGAATGGTGGTGGGGGAAGAACCGCCTATACGGCTTCAGTATCGTGCGATTCGTCGAACAGCGTTACATGAGGTCGTTACCCGGACCGAAACAAAAACTTGTCGACCCGTTTATTTGAAAAGACGGTGTTGCCCGGTTAGCTACGACACGCTTCCGTATGGTTACCGCAACCCTTGAAGACAACCGCCGCAGGCCATAAAACCTAACCGCGTCGTCTTATATTCGACACCATCGCTCTCGCTCTCTCTCTCTCTTTTGCCGCCAAACACAGGACCGAAGGGTTTATGATTTTACGACCACTTGAAAGTGGGTTATTTATTTATTTCACGAGGTTGACCGCGTATAGACAGACGTTGACGCATATATTAACGCTAACGTGACGAGACGACTACCCAGCACCTCTAACACCACCACCACCACCACCAGCGCTTGTGCACGCCCACCGAATGGACAACAACGCTCGCTTATATGCAACATCTGATTCCTCGAAAAGGTTAGTTGAAAGAAAACTTTTTCTCTCCGTATTAGCTCGTTCATCGGCGGGGCACGCTTACCATTAGCTCATCATAAAGCGTGCGGGTGTGTACGTTCAAGCTCATTCCGTACACACCTCGAGAGGCATCAGCTTGTCGACCGCCGGACGCCGGTATGCTTGTAACACGAGCTCGTCATAAAGCGTGCCGGTGTGTACGTTCGAGCTCATTCCGTACACACCCCGCGAGACGTCAGCTCGTCCAGCAGGACGCCGGTAGGCTCATAACCGCGCGCGGGTGCGCTGCTAAAAGCTCGTAGTAAGCGCACCAGTCCGCCGCCGCCGCCGCCGCCGTGACACGAGCTAATCGCGCGGAATGGTCAGAGTTCTAATACTTTTGTTGTTCATTTCGTACAGATCACTTCGCTATTACCGGGAGGACGTTTCCTTGACGACTACGACGACGACGATGATGGACACACGCTGGAAACACCCGTTCTCCGCTATCGTAGCCGGGCCATCGGGATGCGGAAAATCTAACTTTGTCAAGAATTTCCTGAAGCACAGCAAGGAGATGTGCGATGCCGAGTTTACCCGTGTTATCTGGTACTACGACGAGTGGCAGCCGCTGTACGAGTCGGGCAAGGGTATAGAATACCGCCAGGGATTGCCGCAACACAGTGACTACGACGCCGACAAGACGCCCAAACTACTTGTCATCGATGATCTGATGCGTGAAGCGTCAAACAACGTCGTCGTCGATCTGTTCACAAAAGTCTGTCACCACAAGAACCTGAGCGTTTTCTACATCACGCAGAATCTGTTTCACCAGGGACACGGTCAGCGAGACATCTCCCTCAATGCGAACTACATCGTTTTCTTCAAAAATCCGCGCGATCGCGGTCAGATACAACATCTCGCGCGGCAGGTGTACCCGGAGGATCCGAGATTTCTGCAGGAAGCCTACCACGACGCCACCGCTGTGCCGCACGGTTATCTGCTACTCGATCTGAAACAGTCAACGCCGGAAAATTGTCGTTTTCGCACCAGCATCTTTCCGTCGGACGAACGACAGTACGTCTACGTGCCACGAAAGGATATAAAGACGAACACCGCCCACCGCGTGCCAGTCGTTCAGCTGTGATGCCGCGAATATCACGCAACCCGGCCGCTCGTCGAGGAGGTGCTAACTTCGGAAAGACGACCACCCTCGCGCTACACGCCCTGCACAAGCTCAACCCCGCGCAGAGACTAGCGTTACTGCGTACAGCCGACGATTCGTTGGTGAAATCAATTTGCGAGTGCGCTCTCAATACTCTCGAGGGTAACGTGACGTTATCGCGAGGACAAAAGAGTCGACTCGGCCGTCACAGGCAAACGCTTCGAAGGTTAGCCTGTAATCGCGGCAGTTGGAAAACTAAGAAGCGTATCATCGTTCAACGGGGAAACGGCTTCTTGACACTTCTACTCGCACCGATTCTCGGGACTCTTGTATCCAGTCTGATTTCCAAATAACGCGTGGGCAAAAAGCGATGGAGCGTGCGAAGAAGATGGTTTTGATACCGATGGATTCAATGGACCGATTTCAACGGCGAATCACCGATGGAGTAGCAGCCGCAATAGCACCGTCGTCATCGGAGACGACATCAACAACCCGTGGAGATCCCATTTCGAGACTAGAGACCGAATTAAATGACATCTTGAAATCATCAACAAAGGACAACGCTGAAAAGTGGAAACTTTACGGGCAATTGCTACAGCGTTATCTCTATTTTTCAAATGAATCACGGAAACCGGTCCAGCTAGAAATCCAGGAGGAGGGTGCGACGAGTGACAACAAAACTTCTCTCACATCGGGAGCGACCGCTAATACGGATGAAGCGGTTGCGAGTCCGAATGATAACCGGAAAAAGGAGACGGCGAGGATTGTGGGCGGTGTACCGAACAAATTCACAGCAAAGGCTAAGCTTTTCATGGGTCTGTTAAACGAGATGCCGACACGCTTCACTTGGAACAACGCCGGTTTAATCAACATTGACGGTGTATCTGTTCCGGGTACGAACATCGTTGACCTGGTCAATCACGCCATGCGTTCCAGAAAAACTGTCAGTACGCCCGCTGGCGGAGCCCAATTCGCACGGTTTCTACACGCGATCAACGTTCCCAAGGAATACGTGGGAAACGACGCTTTCTGGAGAGACATTCGCGCTTTCGATGACGACAAACTAGCGGACGCAGCTTCCACAGCGATCGTCCGGTCGACAGCAGCCGCAGGTAACAATAACACAATTCAAGCAGATAAAACCCGTTTGCAGCGCAAGAGATCACACCGTGACTCCTACGCGGCCGACGTCAGTGGGGCCACAGCCGAGGAAGGTGATACATCGTTCGATACACCTAAATCATCGGGGTCTCTCAAGAGCGCGCGGAAGAAAGCCAAAGGGGAGCCGACCGCCTGGAGACGGCTTCGTCTGCGGGAATGAACGCAACACTCGATGAGACCTACTACGACCCTGAACACCCAGCGGGTTACGCGGGGGCACGCAATTTGGAGCGAGCTGCACGTCGACGCGAATCTCGCACGGCGGTCAGACGATGGCTAGCTGCGCAAGATGCCTACACGCTGCACAAACCTGTACGAAGAAAATTTCCACGCGGACGATACGAGGTGTCCAACATCGACGACGTGTGGGAGGCCGATCTGGCTGACCTGAGCTCCGCGAAGGGGCGTAACAACGGGTATCGTTATCTACTCACCGTCATAGATGTCTTGAGCAAGTACGCGTGGGTAATACCGCTGAAACGCAAGACAGCTGACGCCGTTGCTGAGGGGTTCCAGAGTGTTCTCAATTCTACACCACGCAGACCCGCTCTTCTCCAGACAGACAAAGGTAAAGAATTTCTCGGTAGCGTTTTTCAAAAATTACTAACCAAGAATGAGATACGTTACCGATACACGCGCAATCCCGATATCAAGGCAGCAATTGTCGAGAGATTCAATCGCACGCTAAAGGAACGACTGTGGCGTTACTTCACGCACAAGAACACGCGGCGGTACGTTGACATTGTACGTATCAGCAGGACCAAAGGAACGTTCGAGAAAGGCTACGTGGCGAACTGGAGCGAAGAACTCTTCAAGATAACACGCGTACTCGCGCGCAGGCCTATTGTATACATACTGGAGGACGGGCAGGGCGAGGTCATTGACGGGGCCTTCTACGATGCTGAGCTTCAACGTGTCGAGGGAAAGGACTTCGCCGGTGACGTCTCGGATTGATAAAATCATCACACCTCGTGAAAGCGGCCTCAGTACGTTCGCGGACACCCGCACTGTGCGTTCATCACCCATTAACGCTGAGACACCATGACGACCGCGACGAGAGACCAGTTCTACATCACACTGCCGAGCAATAGCTCGATGCAATTTTTTCCGGATAACCGTACCTGCTGCTACATGACTCAATTACCACGCACGATCGAGCTAGCCGGCCATTGGGAGGTAGGACTTGCGGAGATTCACTATCCGCTCACATTTGGTCCGCTGCCCAGCTTGCACGATGCTCAACCACGAATCCCAACCTGTCAGATGTTCGTTTACTGCGACCTGGTGGAACCACGTATCGTCGGAGACGTTTACGCACCGCTGTTACGCGTCATTCAAGCCTGCCCGAAGAAGCAAGCCCTTCAGAGCGAGTCGGAAATCAAGATTCTTTCGCCACCTCACTACCTACCGCTGATGATCACAAGCTTCCGCACAATCGAAATCAATATAAGGGATCATACCGGTAACGTCGTACCATTCACGTCCGGGACGCTGACGGTTACGTTACACTTCAAGCGCGTCTCATAATTCCGCAAGTGATCAGGTATGGCGCAATACGTGGATCACTACGAGGCTCAACTCGCCGGTGGAATGGATACATTTTACCGCGGGGCGCAACACCAACGGGGACACGGAATCGGCAGCTTTCTCGGTGGATTGTTTCGCAGAATTCTACCCCTGCTGACCAGCGGTGCTCGCGCGGTTGGAAAAGAGGCCTTGCGCACGGGGATAAACGTCATGGGTGACATGCAGAATAACATGCCGTTCAAGCAGGCGCTAAAGACAAGAGCCAAGGAGTCAGGCCGTAATTTGCAGCAGAAGGCCGAAGAAAAAATCGCTAAACTCATGCAAGGGTCCGGTTATAAAGGGGTGTCGGGTGAGCCGGGACGTCAGTTAATGCTCGCCCGCGTGAACAGACTTACCTCGACGCGTGCCGCGCGTAAGCAGGGTGGAATACGCAAACGGAAGACAACGGCTAAGAGAAAGACAAAAAAGAAGAACAAGAAGAAGACGAAGAAGACTGCGAGGACGAGTCGAAAAACGGCAGGCAAGAGGAAGAAACGAGCTATAACCGACATATTTGGACCCAGCTAGACTAAACAATATGGCCTTTCTACACGCGCACTCGGGTGAGTGCATGAAGATGATTCGCCCATCGAATTCATCGTACCTGGACACGGTGACGAGTACATAGATTTGGCACACACGATGCTCAGTGTACGCGTACGCACACAGCCTCTCCTGACCAGTGTGAAACCACCGGCTACTCCCGCCTCTGATGGTGGAGCTACGGTCGAACACTTCGTTACACCTGTCAACAATCTTCTCCATTCGATGTTCAATCAAGTCGACATATTTTTCAACCAGAAACTCGTATCACCCACCAACAATTCTTACGCCTACCGAGCCTACATAGAGACACTGCTCAATTACGCTACACCGGCGAAGCGCTCGCATCTCTCGTGCGGGTTGTGGTACGATAGCGAAGAAACAATATCGGACGTCTACGATCCCAATTCTTCGGAAGCAGACGGTGGATTCACCGTACGAAGTCAGATTATGAAGAAGAACCGCGTCGTCGATCTGATCGGACATCTCCACTGCGACGTCTTCAATCAAGAAAAGTTTCTTCTCAACGGGGTCGAACTACGACTACGTCTCGTTAGATCAAGAGATAGCTTTTGCCTGATGGAAGCAACCCCCTACCACAGTCTGCACATAGTAGAAACTTCGCTATTGGTGCGTAGAGTGAAAATCAGTCCCGGTATCCTGCTGGCCCATGCACGGACACTCGCCAAGGGTACGGCCAAGTATCCCGTGACACGGGTCGAGGTGAAAGCCTTCACCATACACGCGGGCGTCCAGGCGGAGACTTTGGACAACGTGATACTCGGACAGCTCCCGAAACGTGTGATACTCGGATTCGTCAGCAACAAGGCGTTCAACGGAGACAGACAACGTAACCCCTTTAATTTCCAGAGCTTCATGCTGAACTTTCTATCGCTGTATGTGGACGGTACACAGCTCCCCACGAAACCGCTACAACTCAACTTTAATAAAGACAATCTTCACGTTGACGCGTACCACACGCTATTCTCCGGCACAGGCATACATTTTCTCAACGAGGGTAACGCTATAAATCGTCTACAGTATGCAAAAGGAAACTGTCTAATGGCCTTTGATCTAACGCCTGATCTTTCGGCGAATTGTTCCTCGCATTGGTCACTCGTCAAGCATGGCACGCTCAGGATCGAAGTACGCTTCGATAATGCCCTGACGGAAACCGTAAACTGCATCGTCTACGCGGAATTTGATAATCTCATCGAGGTGGATGCTGCACGACAGGTCATTACAGATTTCGGTGGCTAATCGTTCGTCCTCGTTATACCACCTGCATCGTCGCCGGAAACAAGCTTCTCTAAACAACCACCGATCCGCCAGCTGCAGAGACACCGACCACCAGAGCTGTAGACTAAACAACGAGCCGCACCCTAACGCTAAGTGGGGATCGAGTAAACACGCGGTAAGCTATATATTCCACGATCAAATCTAAACCCTCACAGTTGAAATCAGTCGCTCGGGAATTAAACTCCGTTTCGTTTGTAACCTATATCGTTCGTTCTAGATTTCCAAAGAAAAATGGACTACGTGATTGATATCCAGGGCTTCCACGGGTTGTGCGGAACATTTTTACCGAAAGAAGTAGCCGTCGTCACACTGGGTCACAAATATTCAGCGCATTGGATCGTCGAACCACCGTACGCGTTTTCGGACCTCACCCCGAAGGACCGTACGGCTAATAATTACGTCACCTGCTTTCACCACGGAATAGAATGGTTCGAGGGTGATGTTACCCTCTTACGCCTGGAGTCTCATCTGCGGGCTGTCGCTCGCAATGCTCACCGTATTATAACAAGAGGAGCGGACAAGGCGAGCTATCTGGAGTCCGTTACATCGCGTCAGGTTATCAATCTGGAACGGGAAAGCTGCCCGACCTTCGGAAACATGGAGGCGGAGGAGGAATACTGCTTCTATCACGGTGTGACCAAGGAAGAGTCTTACATCTGTGCGGTGAACAACGCGATGAAATTAAAGAAATGGCTGAACGGGTGCCAACTTCTCGACAGTCCCAGGTATAGTTCCCAGTCTATACCGATTGCTCACAGTACCTCAGCGAACAGCCGGAGCAGTAGGTGGTCAGCGCGCCCTGTACATAAGAAATCATCGAACCAGCCCAAAGTAATATCGCTATCCGCCACACGGAAAAATCTTCCACCGGCGGATGCGACTGACATAGCAGACCGTGTTTTCGGACCACCGCTAGGATCTTCGACGCCGATCTTCGACAATTCAGGCGAGTACCTTTCCGCAACTGACTCGACAGAGGTGTGCTTATCAGATTCGTCAAATACGACACACCGCACGTTCGCGGACGGTGCGAGCTTAGTATCCGAAAGCGACGAGGCGGCTAAGGAGGACGAGAAGGCTACGGAAGATGAACAGTCTACAGATTCAGGCTGTGTTACCCCCGTTAAAGAACGGTCGATGCGGGGTTTTTGCAGCGGACCAGATCCCCCTCACCTGGACACGCCCGACAGCCTTTGTTGCAAACACCGATGATCACACGCGACCTGGCACACACTGGGTGGGCGTCTATCTCAGCAGCACCGGCGATGGTGTCTTCTTTGACAGTTTCGGAGCACCACCAATCGTCAACCACCATAAACGGACTTTACGAAGAAACTGCCGTCGATACAGTTGGAACAATAGGCAGCTCCAGAGTTTCTCTTCTAACGTATGCGGACAATTCTGTATTATGTTTGTTCATTTTATGGCTGCTGGCTTTACTCTTCGGGAGTTTGTCAATATATTTTCTGATAACTATGAGAAAAACGACCGCATTGCCGCCTCGTTTTATGATCGCTTAAAATCCAGTTGTTTCCGTAAGTGTAAGACCTCTGAATTTAGTCACGTTTACCCTTTGGAATGCCTACAGTGTTGCACGCGCAGAAAGATGTGATATTGAATTCCGTAAGCGTTTAAGATTATTTGATTTCATTTTTCATTCTAATCCCGAGTATAATCATAGAAATAAGATAGCGCGTAATTTAGTTTTAATCCCATTTCATTTTCAATTTCTTATTCCTGAGTATAATCGTACAAACAAGATAGTGTGTAATTTAGATGTTAAAACCATCTCATTATGTATAACCGTAGAATATTCGAATAAACCTAAAAATCTTTTTGTATATACAATGTATGTGTCAACAAGTCTCTGACCGCACCCTCACCGCTTCCCCAGCATGTAATATACCTCTAAGCATGCCGTAAAACCGTACACAGCCATAAATACATACATACATACACACATAGAGCAAAGGGTAGGTCTCCGCTGCATAACCAGGGGACCCGAGACGCGCGACCACACCCTTGAACCAGCCGACACGGACCCGGGGACCCAGAGCCGAAGCCCGCCGGAGAGACCCGAGTCGGACGGCCCAAGCACAGTCTAGACACGGGACAAGGGGTAGGTCACCCCCCTGACGTCACTAGACCAAGGGGTGCGGGGCAGGGGAAGGTCACGTATGCCCGTATCCATGGAGGGTGTCCAGGGGACCGGGAGGGGGAGGGGGAGGGCCCACACCCTAGCTACGTCAGAGCCGGGGGACGGGGGAGGGGGAGGGGCCCCGGACACGCGCTGACTATAGCGCCAAGGGGAGGGGGAGGGGGGGACAGGGGGGTTTGTTTAGTCTCGCTATAGTCGAACTCCTCTACTCACTTCACCTCAAAACTTTGGATAATATAATATTTGCTATGTGGATGGAGTAAATAGGGACGAGGCCATCAAGGATATAACAGAAGAAGAAAGATGGAGTAAATAAAAGTGAAATAAATGTCAATTAAAATGACTACTTATTTATTTCTATCGGATTACGCAACCTCTGATTGGTCGCCTTAAAATCCAACTCAAAATGGCAGCCTTCAATTTGTCCCACGTCAATCGCCGGATGCGCCTTCCAGTTAGTATACAGGGTGGTCCAGTACTTCATTATTTTGAGTACGTTGGCGGATTCCTTGGATCATTTTAAGACGAAACTTGTTCTTGCAAATTTTTTTTTAAAACAACGGTTGACGAGTGAGGGTCACTTTAAGTCGGCCAATCCTGGCACAGATAAGCCAGCGACACAGGGCCGTTGCGTTTCAGTGGGGCTTGCCGGGCAGCGCCACTGCCTGAGCGAGTTCAATTCGGGTGAAAGTCTGTACTCGCTGGTTTTTGGGGTCGCTGAATACAAATCCGAAGTCAGAATTTCCAAAAACAAAATGGCGTATCTGGAACGGTGAAAAATTTCTTCAAAACCCTGTTCAATTCGAGTGAAAGTCTGTACTCGCTGGTTTTTGGGGTCGCTGAATACAAACCCGAAGTCAGAATTTCCAAAAACAAAATGGCGTATCGAGAACGGTGAAAAATTTCTTCAAAACCCTGTTCAATTCGGGTGAAAGTCTGTACTCGACGGGTTTTTGGGGTCGCTGAATACAAATCCGAAGTCAGAATTTCCAAAAACAAATGGCGTATCTAGAACGGCGAAAAATTTCTTCAAAACCCTGTTCAATTCGGGTGAAAGTCCGTACTCGCTGGTTTTTGGGGTCGCTGAATACAAATCCGAAGTCAGAATTTCCAAAAACAAAATGGCGTATCTAGAACGGTGAAAAATTTCTTCAAAACCCTGTTCAATTCGAGTGAAAGTCTGTACTCGCTGGTTTTTGGGGTCGCTGAATACAAACCCGAAGTCAGAATTTCCAAAAACAAAATGGCGTATCGAGAACGGTGAAAAATTTCTGTTCAAAACCCTGTTCAATTCGGGTGAAAGTCTGTACTCGCTGGTTTTTGGGGTCGCTGAATACAATAATTTATTTCGATTACTTTACTCCAGGACTAGAACTAATAATCGATCCGACTTTTAAAATAATCAAGAGCCACTTTTGAAACTTGATATTCAGGTTTAATTCGACATTTCTAACGATAATTAGATTTTTGTAATTTTTTTAATAATTAATTTCGATTACTTTACTCCGGGGCTTGAAGTGAATTTCTGACTCAGTTTCAAAATAATTACAAGTCAACATCAAAATCGATATTTCCGTTCAATTCGACATTTCCAACGATAATTAGGTGTTTGTAATTTTTTTTATAATTTATTTCGATTACTTTACTCCAGGGCTAAAACTAATAATCGATCCGACTTTAAAAATAATCAACTGCCACTATTGAAACTTGATATTCAGGTTTAATTCGACATTTCTAACGATAATTAGATTTTTATGATTTTTTAAATAATTTATTTCGATTACTTTACTTCAGGGTGTTACGTGAGGCTGGTCCGAGCGGTGACAATTAAATAACAAACTAATAAGTTATATAATTCTAACCTCCGTATAAGATGAATAATTTTTAATGTGTGAATCTGTCAGGTATTAGTGATTCACACGAAGGATTCCACTGTTGTCAAACGTCCCATACAGGCCCGTATTGAATAAACAAATTAAATAGGGCTAAATGAATAATTAAATAGAGGAAAAGGTAATTTTGAAATAAAGATTAAAATGATAATTTTATCTGGTAAAGGTTAAAATATATTCTTGAACGATTTAAGAATGAAACGATAATATGCAACTGTTGTACAATATTAGCAGTTGCACAATTATAACCAATGAAACATAAAAATATATTAATTATGCTACTAACGGTCAGTCAGTAGGTGATCTTTATAATGACACTAATTCTCTTATTATGTAATTCTATAATTACATAACTTCTCCAATTGAATATCTCTGTCTCAATTTTATAAGTGCAAGGTTTCTAATTGATTATTCATGCAATCTACTTATAATACTAAAATACAAATGGAAAATGATAATGAATCTGTAACGTGCGTCGGGACTTAGCTTTCGATGCGCAGAGTATGAGCCACAGGTGTAGGTGTTAGGACTGCTAAGTATGTGTACTTCAGATGTAGCGTACCGGCAGTCTGGGCAAGGCGCACGTTTAATCACTGTTAGAATGTGTATTTAGTCTCAGTTCTTCACCACGTCACTTGTATTAAAAGTTTAAACAAAAGTTTCTAACGCGTAGAGCTAGAAGCACAGATTCTACTGAATAAAAATGAAATGAAAAATAATAGATTTGAGAATATGCTAAATTTGAATATAATGATTATTATATTGAACTTAAGGGGAGGCTCTACTCGATTATGACCGACTTACCGACATAAGTGGGCGTGTCGCTTATTTTGATGAAAATTGAAGTCTACGGGCCTAAATCGCAAAAAAGGGCTCTGTCGCGGATCGCTACGTGTAATTCCGAATCTAAATATGTCAAAACCTTTTTGTTTTGTGCGGAAACAAAGTAATGGCATTGTTATTACGAAAATGTGTCAATTGGCGTCGTCGCCCAACTTTCACACTTTCGTAATAACAATGCCATTACTTTGTTTCCGCACAAAACAAAAAGGTTTTGACATATTTAGGTTCGGAATTGCACGTAGCGATCCGCGACAGAGCCCTTTTTTGCGATTTAGGCCCGTAGACTTCAATTTTCATCGAAATAAGCGACGCGCCCATTTATGTCGGTAAGTCGGTCATAATCGAGTAGAGCCTCCCCTTAAACTACCTTCCGTTTTCGGAAGGGCAGGAGAAAGATTGATTCTTAAGCTATACACTGATCAAGCCGAACTTCAGTGTTTCTGATAATAAAATTGAATTTAGATGACGAGATAGAGTTCCTCCGGGCCGTTATCCTATGCTAACACTTGTGTTGTAAGGGCGGTTTATTCCGGACTTTGTGACTCTAGTTTATTCCCGGTTCTCTACGACTGCTCACTATGAGGCTTGATAGACGAAAGACGAATTTTCAAGTGCGTGGCTCCTGAGCTGGACTCTTAGTGTATTCATACGCCATGCACAAACTGCAATTCAGCACTTTTCTGGCGCTTTAATTGGTTAGGCATAGGACTAACTTATGTGTGTCCGCGCGCGTGCTACGGCTCATTACTCCACCCATCGACAGCTATAGTCCGTTCACAGGAACTTATAATTTATTGATGGTTAAATTTGGGCTTACTGACTAACAACATTCACTCATCAGGCATTCCTTAATAAGTAGTTAGTCAGGGCAAATCTTATTCCTAATAGTTTTTGGAGTTTATTCCTATGATAAATGACAATTTTGAAAAAGAATTATTCCGAATAGACTATAGGTGAAACGCTGCTGTTTAATGTCAGCAAAACCCTACAGTTCTAGGTGCTGACCGTTTGTAACACAATCTTAGGCTACTTTATCGGGGAGTGCATGCTGTTTAGCCTCTTGAGGAGGTGACAAATAACTAAAAGAAATACAATATTAACAGGAAATGATTCAACAGTCTGGGGTAAATAACGCTTAGGTATAACTCAAGTGCATGTGCACCAGCGTTATTTGTCCGGAAGTGAATAAAATAAAAATGAAAAATGAATTTAGGTACGATAGGGCAAAGCGCGATCGTAACAAGGGCTTGAAGTGAATGAATATCAAGTTTCAATAGTGGCTCTTGATTATTTTAAAAGTCGGGTCGATTCTTAGTTCTAGCCCTGGAGTAAAGTAATCGAAATAAATTATTCAAAAAATTACAAATACCTAATTATCGTTAAAAATGTCGAATTGAACGAAGTACAGCTAGTAATGCAGTAATTAAGTACAGCGGTACTGATTTCGAGAGTACAGGGCAGTACTTGAAGTACAGGCAATACTAGCATCAGTACTGCAATCTAGTACCCTAGTAGCAAAATGATTGAAGTCTGCCTGCAGTCTTACTGCAGATCTGCTGCAGATCTTCCTGCAGACCACTAGTGGTCTACTTCACCATTTGAGTCGGGGACTGATATCAGATTCTGCAGTGCAGAATCTTACGCAGATCTTACGCAGATCACTTCAGGTTCGATTTAGTGCCCATCTGGGATGTGAACAGCTCCTCAGAATCAGAGTATAATATTATACTCTGATTCTGAGTAGCTGTTCACATTCCAACTCTCTTCTCAAGAAACAGCTTGATTTGTGACTTGATACCCATTAACATTGTCATCAATGTTATATTTTTTCAAAGTTAAGTGAAGGCGATCAAATCGAGTCAAGCAATATCTGGTTAATGTCCGACGTTTCGGCAACAATTCGTTGCCTTCATCAGGAACTTTATGAAAAAGAAATGTAATACATAATGAAAAACAGGATACAAAAATTCTTATAAATAATTTAAACTAAATATAAATACATACTAACCATATACTTAGAACTTAAATCATAACAACGAGACGGTTAGGTTGTTGTATGTTGATCCTGTGATAGGGTGGAGAAAAACAAATAGTAAGTCACTGTCGAAATCTAA
The DNA here is from genome assembly GCA_018257835.1 of Euura lappo. Lineage (NCBI taxonomy): Eukaryota > Metazoa > Arthropoda > Insecta > Hymenoptera > Tenthredinidae > Euura > Euura lappo. The sequence goes on from JAEUYN010001945.1 coordinate 62,292, forward strand.
ATACTATCACAACAGAATCTCAGGTGGTCCAAGAGACAAACCTCGAAAAAAACCGGCTACCCATAATAAAAAAAAATAAAATAAAAAAGGGGGTGAACAGGGATTCTTATTTACGAAAGATGACAGTTCTCCTATCCGATGAATCAACTTACAGATCAGTCAAGAAGAATCCTCTGGATACGTTACAAAAATCAGCTCACCGAATCTTAGCTCGTTGGAATGACAGCAACTTCTTTCACAAAAAGCATCATCCCAATGAGTTGACTCAGACTGATACGGAACTCCCGAGATGCTATGGGCTTCCCAAAATCCACACCCAATAAACACAGGTACGTTGAAAAGACGTGGAAAAAACGTGGCAAAAGTGGAAATATGGTGGACGTGGATGGATTATACGTGGATTCAACTCGTGGATTTTTATGGTACGATGTCCGCTGGAGACACGTGGATCCGATCTTTTTAGAAACGTATAATCCACCATCACCGTGGAATACACGGACAATACACGAGGAATACACGTTCCTAATAAGCGTTCTTAACGATCTTTCCGCGTGATATAGACGTGTATAAAGTTAGGTGATGATCGGATAACATTACAAACTCCCAACTTCAATCATCGAATGGTCAATCACTGTGCGTAACTTTCAAAGGCAAGCGTACATCGTATGTACCTTGAATCTTGTATCTTTTGCAGGAGCGGCGGCAGCCGCGGGGACAAGACTGTAGTCTCAGATCCAAGGAATCGTAGGTTCAATCCCATTGCCGTGCACTTTTTTTTTTTTTAATATTCATATTTTTATATGCTAATCGTAGACTCATAATGCTAAAACACATTTTCAACTAACGGGAAGTACATTTCAATGTAATTTTGCAATTTTATACCCATCTTTCCGGACCATGGAATACACGAGAAATATACGAGTGGTTTACCCGTGGTTTACACGTGGTTTACACGTATTCGGTGTAGAGATGGACGCTAAAACCAAAAGTTTGGTATCCACCGGAACCACGTGTCTCAGGCGGACATCGTACCCACAAATTCGTAGTCGAATACACGTTGATAAGACACGTTGATTCCACTACATATCAACCACTGTGTGTTTATTGGGCAAGGACGATTGCCCAATGAGACCTATTGTTTCTTCGATCGGTAGTCCCAGCTATCATCTTTCTAAGTTTCTCAGTAACCTCCTCCTCAAGAGCATACCTAAACCTGCCTCCCACATCAAACACAGCTAGGAGTTACTAGAGAAACTCAAGACTACCTCAGTTCCTACGGACCACATCCTCATCTCACTTGACGTTACCTCTTTGTTCACCAATGTTCCGATCGAACTCGTTATTAAAGCACTGGAAAACAGGTACGCGTTTATCGCGAAGAATTCTATCATCCCGCTTAGTGAATTGATTACGGTGTCCACCTACTTGATGGAAAACACTTACTTCCAATTCAACAACACCTACTATAAGCAAATTTTTGGGACACCCATGGGCTCCCCCGTATCTCCAGTTTTTGCCGACATCGTCATGGTGGACCTCGAAAGAGAATGCCTGAAAAATCTAGGTTTCGACCTCCCCTTCTTTTTTCGCTATGTCGACGACATAATTACTTGTGTCCCCAAAAACCAGGTCGACATAATCTTAGAGGTTTTCAATTCCTACCATCCGAGACTCCAGTTCACCAGTGAGCTCGAACATGACAACTGTATCAATTTTTTGGATGTATGTATCATTAAGGTCGATTCTAATCAAATCATTACCAATTGGTACCGCAAACCCACATTCTCAGGTAGATTCTTACATTTCGATTCTGCCCACCCTGTGGCGCACAAAAAAGGAATGGTTCTTAATCTAGTCGATAGAGCTATTACCCTATCCCACCCAAAATTTCATGCCGATAACTTGGCTTTGGTCCGGACGTTCCTCACAAATAATGGTTACCCCAACTCCTTTTTCGATGATCTCATTACGAAAAGAGTCTACACTCTAAAACTGAGAACTACCACACGGAAGCTGATCTCCCCTTGGATTACTCTTACGGACTCCCAGGGTATTACCTCCGTTTTATCCGCTCCCACTGACGCTACCGCCAATAAAAAACGCTATGTAACATTACCGTATGTGGAAGGTTTCTCGGAACGTTTGGAGAGCTCCCTCAAAAAATTCGACATCAAATTGTTACCCCGGATCAACAACAATTTAAGCTCCATCGTAACTAAGGGCAAAGACAAACTCCCCAGAAACCTCCAAACAAATGTTGTGTATCAGATCCAGTGCGAAAATTGCCCGGCCTCCTATGTGGGTGAAACGAAACGAGCTTTGGGTGTGAGGATCAAGGAACACGCAAAGAATATTGACAAAGATGCCAAACTACACTCTGTGGTTTCGAAGCACCAGACTGAACATAAACACTCGTTCAATTGGAACAACGCGCGTATTTTAGACAAGGAACGGGTATGGGGAAAACGCATCACATCCGAGATGTTACACATTAATCTACAAACCGAGGCTCTAAACATCAAAGAAGACACCAAAAAACTACACCAACCATATTCCACCATGCTACATAGACTCCGGTCCAAGAGCTGTTCCTAACTTCTCGCCCAGTCTTCCCCATCTGTTCAATCTGGTGTCTCCAAACGGTTTGAATTTTTCCCGGCCGTCTAATTCCGCAATATTATGTATCTTGATGATCGATTGGGTCGTTCGACTTGAACACGCATACCCAATCAGAGTTAGTCATGTCCATAACATCACAGTGAGCTATCATGCCTCAGCCACGGTAACCTCCGAAAAGTTGGCCTCACAATTTTTAATTATTGACTCCCCTATGGGCTTTTACAACGACACGCGGGTTATCCCACAACCCCCTTTTTTATTTTATTTTTTTTTTATTATGGGTAGCCGGTTTTTTTCGAGGTTTGTCTCTTGGACCACCTGAGATTCTGTTGTGATAGTATTTAGATTTCGACAGTGACTTACTATTTGTTTTTCTCCACCCTATCACAGGATCAACATACAACAACCTAACCGTCTCGTTGTTATGATTTAAGTTCTAAGTATATGGTTAGTATGTATTTATATTTAGTTTAAATTATTTATAAGAATATTTGTATCCTGTTTTTCATTATGTATTACATTTCTTTTTCATAAAGTTCCTGATGAAGGCAACGAATTGTTGCCGAAACGTCGGACATTAACCAGATATTGCTTGACTCGATTTGATCGCCTTCACTTAACTTTGAATGCATCGAGGGATAAAGTCTCATTATGGTTATATTTTTTCGACACAAACCACATTATTTCTAAAGTATAGAGACATTACACTCTGAATATGAGCCATCGTCTCGCTAACGTGCACGCTTGTTGTACTTGTCACTTCGCCATCTTGGATATGGTCAGCGTAGACGCGGTCGATATCGATCAATGTCGCTCGTTTCGACTATCGATTGTATAGGTTATGTTCGCTAATTCAAATTCAAGCAGATTATGCAGACAGTGCGCACACAGATTCTTGCCATGTACTTCTACGCAGATTCTGCAAGCATTGTGCTGGCAGAGGAAATGCAGTGATATGGTCTAAGAATCTGCAGGTGATCCGCGATAATACTGCAGACAGATTCTTGAATAAGAATCTGCAGTGCAGGTATTGCTACTAGGGTACTAGTACACAGTACCTAGTGCTAGTACCTAGAACGTAGTTTTAGTACCTAGTACTAGCCCGCACGGAAAAAAACCCTCAAGTTTGGGGGTATACCCTCAACATTGGGGATAAACCCTCAATAGTTCGGGGTTCACCTTTAACATTTGAGGGTTTACCTTCAATATTCCAGGGTTCACCCTCAACTTTCAGGGTAACCTCTAAATTTGAGGGTTACACCCAACTGTAGTCAAGGGTTTACCCCGAACTTTGACGGTAACCTCAAAATTTGAGGGTTACACCCAACTGTAGTTGAGGGTATACCCTCAACTTTGGCGGTAACCCCAAAATTTGAGGGTTACACCCAACTGTAGTTGAGGGTATACCCTCAACTTTGGCGGTAACCCCAAAATTTGAGGGTTACACCCAACTGTAGTCTGTAAGAGTTTCCCATAAACTTTTAGGGTAACCCCTAAATTTTGATGGTCACACCCAACTGTAGTTGAAGACATTTTACCCTCAACTTAAAGGATATACCCCAAAATTTGATGTTATAAATACTTATACACAATGGGACAAAAATTATTATATATGAAATCGACATTATTATAGTAGCCACTCATAAAACAGTGAAAAATATTCCCTGACGCTCTTTTGACTGATTTCCAATGTGTCAGCTTACTAAAATCTGAACTACATAATTATCTCACGATGTGAATAATAATCAATAAAATATATAGCTCTCAATTAATCGGTATTTAATAGTATATTATGCACCTAGGGCGGTAAAGGTTGTTTTCGACGAGTGCGAGGTTGTATTCCGAGGCGAAGCCGAGGATTACAATCGCACGAGTCTAAAACAACGTTTGCCCTGTGGTGCATACGATATTTTATACACCAAAGGGAAATAAAGCGGTTTTTTCGGCTGGAACAGGGCAATAAACCGCCGTTTATATCCCTGAGGTGTATAAAAACAAGTTCTATTTCAGTATACCATTATTCATTTATTAATTGTGATGCAAAATAATTGTTATACATAAGCCACATATAGAATTATTTATACATATACTTTTTACGGCAGAGGCATGATAAAGTCACTTTATGACGCCTGTTTTCGGCCCGTCAAGTGGCGCTTTCTACGGCTGTAGTCCACCTCGACACATAAAGTCTTTATAACGTAGTTCACCTCGACCTGTAAAGTACTTTACAAGTCGAGGTCGGACTGCGCCTGCGCAGTACTGCTGCTCGAGCTAGCAGTCGACTCGGCAAACGGATTAGGTGTCATGGTGGACGCGGAGTTCGAAGCGGACCTTAACTGGCGTCAAAGTGACTTATCATACCTCTGCCATAAAAAATATCGTATGATGCTTGCGCGTAAAGTGACTGTTCGAGCGAGGTTATGTTTTTCGTACTCGCCGCTGGCTTTGCCTGAGGCTCGCCTTCGGCTCGCCGGGCAAAACAGCGGCTCGTACGAAAAACCTAACCTCGCTTGTAAACAGTCACTTTACGCGCATGCCGCATAATTCACTTTTTTTCTCACTTCTTTGAATAATTAACCTCCTAACAAATTTCTTCACTTCGCATGAATCGGTGAACTTCACACGAATCGGATGAAACTCTCTCAGATAATTAACCTCCTAATGAATTTCTTCACTTCACACTAATCGGTGAACCTCATACGAATCGGAGAACTCTCCGCACTTTCCATTGAAACATAATAAACCTATAAATATGTTATATGCTGCTACGATATACTAACCTTGAGTCACTTTTTTTTAATGATCCCGTGTAGAAATTTCGTCTGGGCGCTAATAGGGGCCAAGTTAATTTTCCTCAATATAATTTAGGCCCAAGCTTGGGTTGCCCATATTGGGCCTTACATCGTTTTGTCACGCGTTTCACATTTGGCCCTATACGGGCGGGTAAACTTGGGCCAATATTGTTTGTTGGTTATTCAATTGGGCGTCATATGGCCTACCTAACTTGGGCGGACACAAGATTTATCAATCGGGCCTATATTGGCTGACAAACAAGGGCCCATACTAGGTGGCAACCTTGGGCCTATATTGGCTATCTCTGGCAATCCTCGATGAGTACAAAAAAAATTTCAAAAAATTTATTTTGGAAGTTTTTCTTCCGGTAGCACTTTGAAATGATCAGATTTCAATCAACTGACGATGATTCACATTTTTCATAATGAATCGCTAAGTTTCATTTGATGAAAATTTTCTCGTCCGCCACCGGTCCCGAACCTGCTACCCTTCGATCTTCCAGTTACGAATCCAGTACGCTGTCCGCACGACCAACAAGTCTTTGTTGACAGTAGGCAACGAATCAAAAATTTATACATATTTAGGTTCGGAATTGCACGTAGCCATCCGCGACAGAGCCCTTTTTTGCGATTTAGGCCCGTAGACTTCAATTTTCATCGAAATAAGCGACACCCCCACTTATGTCGGTAAAAGTCGGTCATAATCGAGTAGAGCCTCCCCTTAACTACTGGATCTTATACTTAACAATCACTTAGGTCTATTCCGAGGAATATTCCGTCGTGCTAAAGCCAAAATGACTGTTTACGGGTTAGGATGAGTTCTAGGATATGCAAGGTAGCTGAAATAAGATGTGATACAACAGGTTTATGTTGATAGTGAGGTCTGGACTTACATTGATATGAAAATGGTTTTCCAATACAAAAATATAAAATAATAGGCTATTGCCGCGTGAATAAACAAAAGAAAATTAAAGAAAAATAATTCTTCAAATGAAAAATAAAGAAAAATAAAGAAAATTAATAAATTGAAAAGATTTTAATGTCCGGGGACTGATGCTCTCTCTCGAGTTAATATTTAGACTCAATTTACTGTTATTATGACCGAAGTCAGGACCGAAGTGTCTCTCCTCAGATCTGTGTTTACCAAGAAACCTCGGTATAGGAGAACTACTTTGTATCGCGGATGTGAAATTTCAGTGGTGGGAGTCGACCCAAGAACACCTCAACGGTTTAGCGCGTATGAATTTAAGTTACCGTTTTTATACCCGCAGTTAGTCCTGCTGATCCCCATTTATTTGTATTTGAAATCAATGATGCACATGGTATTCTGTTCTTTTTACATGTGGTGGTTCTTGTTTTGATTCTACGTGTGCGACTCTAAGTTATATCGGAAAAGTGTGTGTGTATGTCGTGTTTGCTCTACTGGCCATGATTTTACCGATTGTGTGTGTGTGTGTGTGACTCTAAGTTGTTTCAAAATGTGTATGCATGATGCTAATTATTTAATTGGTCCGTTACAATATCGAACACCCCTACCGCAAGGAAATTTTGAATCAAGCCATTTACTACGTAAACCCTCACACTGTCTCTCCCTTCCTCCGCCGAACTATTCCCAACAATAGTCACCAAAACTTTGAGGCAATAATATACAAAATAAAGTTGCGCCGACCTTAATTATAATTAACCTTAATTAACTGTAAATAATAACATCAACATTTACAGTAACAACTTAAAAAGAGATAAGAAGTACAGCACATAAATGTACACACGATAAACAAAACCAAATAACCGGAAGATGGTAATGGCTAGCGGACTTACCCGTAGGGCCGACCCCCGATCAAAAAGGAACCTGTTTTACCAACGAAGATAATGGCTGTGTCGGGAAACCACTGATGAATTCCTAAAGTGTAAACCACGGAGTAATAATAAGGAGATCCCACTCAAGCAGCGCTGTGGCTGAAAAGCCGGCCCAGTTTTTGGGGTAGAGTTGAGGACTTTGTCAAAATGCGATTGAAGCGCCTCTTGCGGTGTAAAGCCGTATCGCGCTCTCCCCTGTTCCCCCTGGCCCCTACGATCCCAACGATCTTGCGACCACGCGACTGAACGTTCTGGCGGTTTGAGAATTGAGGTGTGATTGTATTGTTTCCGCCGCAATTTTAAGTGGGCTTAGATTGTGAAGTGTAATGAGAATTGTGATTGCAGTTGACTCGTTCGAGTAACACGATATGGTAAAAAAAGGTACAAACTACAAAGAATGAAATAATCGTCAAGTAAGTATCATTTATTATGTCCAAGTTTACATTCTGAGATCAAGAGACTCGGTGGAATCCCGCGCCAATTAAGTTTTTCGAATGAATGACAAAAATGGATTATTTAAGAAAAAAAAAAATTCCAGCAAGGCATCAGGATGCGGTGTGTCGTTTACGGTTGTGAGTCCCGTCCTGAAAAAGGAAAGAAATTGTGTTTCTTTAGACCACGAACTGTAAGCGAGAGATATTAATATTTATAAATTTTGTATTATGTTATTTATTGTGTTACTATATTTACCGTAATTCTTCCCGTAGGACGAAATGTTAAGAGCTTGGTCGAAAATCGTTTGTTGTGAAGGGGAAGTGCTCACAAAGACAGACTCAATTTGCGAACTGCATTTTCGTGGAAGTGATGTCGAAAAAGAATACATCACAAAAATGCCTGATGGCACAATATCAAGATTGCCGAGAGGAAAGGCAACTTTGAGAGAAGGAGCTGTACCGTCAGTCTCACTCCCTGAAAACCATCTGCCCATAAAGAAGAAAAAGCCTTCACAGGAGAGTGAACATCTGGATGTCACTCTGGATCATGAGAAATTGAAGTCTACAACAGATTATAACATTGTTGTTGATAACATCAACGATATTTCATTGCCTTCTCCATGCTGGTTTGCAAAGGCTCTTCCAGAATTTATCGTTTGGAATTGTTGGAGTGAAGACTTGTCGCACTCATCCAAACGAGTTGTACTACGACCGAATTGGACAGTTGAAGTACGTATATTTCTGTAAAATATTATAAATTATTACAAAATGATACTAAATTATTGTATGAACAATGTGAGATGCAGAAGCTTTATTTTTGGAACAGTGTAATTAGACTGGAAATTTGTGACAGGTATTTATTGACGACAGAAAAATCAACTGGAAGTCCAAAGGCGTGTGCAATATGCTTGAGCTTGTAAAGTTATTAGAAGAGGTATCGCATCTTCTTCCATGTGCTGGAACAGTGTCAGGCAGGTAAGGTATAAAGCGTGCGATTCCCTAATATTGAGTTTGTGGTGTATAATAAAATCCTCCTAAATTTTCAGAGCTGAAAAGTGCGCAGGATATATTCGTATGAGAGCGAAGAACAAAACAGGTCCACAGGCAAGAGCCTGTACCCTGTGTACGACACTAAGAGCAAAAGCTACGAAAAATTCTGGCCGCTCAGACCCAGCAGGCAAACTTCGTGCAAATAATAAAAAGCTGCGTTATCAATGCAAATCTATAAAGCGCAAGAACCAGAGACTCCATACAAAGGTACCGTGTTATGCAATAATGTGCAAATACTTATTTTCTTTTTATATATAGGTGCAGCCTAGATCCAACTCCGTCCGCAATAAAAAATCAAGTCTAAAGTTTTTTGAAATTGTAGCACAGTTAAATTGAAACTCGACAGTATCGATTCACACATCGTTGACTTTAGTTATCAGTATCTTACTCATATTGAAGGAATGGTTTTTCTACAGAGCAAGAAACTCAAAGCAAAGGTCGAAAGTATGAGATTGCAATGCGCAGACGCAAAGCAAGATACAGTCCTTGAAGCTATCGTCAAACTCCCGGAGAAAGAACAACTGGCTGTAAAAGCATGTCTGGCGGCGTCAAAATTGAAAAGCACTAGGGGTATGCGATACACGACGCAATGGATATACGAGTGCTTGATGTTGCGCATAAAAAGCAAGAAAGCGTACAACCACCTACGTACGCATAAAATACTAACGCTACCTGCTGTGCAGACGTTACATAGATATATGAAAACCATTAAAGGTGCATACGGATTCCAACGTCACGTATTCGTCGCGTTAAAAGAGAAAACGGCTCACATGCCACCTCAAGATGTTCGTGGTGCGTATGTAATAGCTTAACACTGTAATATGATAAAAATCGTTCTTAGAAGAAGTGTACCGTTTGACCGTTACGCTCAGGGTTCGTCAGTATGAAATCAGAGGAAATATGGGAAAATGTTGAGCAACGGGGTGCATGGAGTCACGTGTTTACAGCTTCAGATCTCCTAAGAGACTGTTGGTAGAAAAAAGTTGTTGGTAGTTGTCGTAGCAACCAGCCTTCACATTTTTCCATCTCTATTAAAAAAGTGGCGGCAGGGTGGCAACTATACCTAATGAAACGAAAACATTATTTGAGAAATTGAAAAATAATCTCATAACGGTATTCTTACAGGTGTACTACTGCTTGATGAAATGAAATTGTCCAAGACGCTATCTTTCAATCGCAACAACCTACAATTTGAAGGGTTCACGGACTTGGGCAAATATACTCCTCAGCATCAAAAAGGGAAGAAAGGCGATCATGCTTTGGTGCTTATCTTTCAGCCTTTTAAGGGCAAATGGGTTCAAGCATTAGCTTGTTTTCTGAGTAAAGGCAGTGCATCAGGGACTGTATTACACCAAATTATCATCGAAGCCATCACGCTGGCAGAAAAAGCTGGCCTACGTATCGATGCAGTCACGACAGATGGTGCTAGCTGGAATCGGTCCATGTGGAATATGTTTGGAGTTACTGACGAAGCCGTTAGTGTCGAGCACCTGGTAGATCCCAGGCGTCGCCTTTGGTTTTTTTCAGACTTTCCGCACCTAGGAAAGGCGATCCGAAATTTTTTTACAAAACACTCAAAGTACGACATGATTTGGGTAAGTAGATATATATTACGAAATTTAATAACGAGACAAAAATACTTATCGATTTCGATAACTCATAAGACGCCAGATGGACCTGTGAGTTTGAAGCATTGGTTTGCCATACTGGACCTTGAAGATCCCAGTTCCTACGCTGTGAAAGTTAACTTCAAACTCAGAAAAGAGCACGTACAACCTCAATATTACCAGAAAATGAACGTGGCTTTAGCGTTCCAGGTAAATTGAATGGCTTTGTAGTTTGTATCATCACAGCTCGGTATAAACTGTTTCAATTTAAATGGACACTCATCGTGTTACAGTTTTTTGGAATCGCGGAAGTACTGGAAATATTTGAGAATAGGCATAAAGACCTAGAAGATTGCCAGGGAACCAAGGGGTTCTGTAGGAGGCTAAAAAATCTTATCGATGCGATGAACAGTCGAACACCAATGACTGCCTTGAAGCCTGGCAATGCAGCTTGGCAGGTACGCAACAAGCGAATTTCTTGAATGCCTTATCCTATCACGTGTTACACAACATTATAAATTATTGTTGAAGCATTATCCACTTACTCTTGTTGCAACTACAAAATACCAGTAACATAAGAGAATTTTCATGGTCTATCTTCTACAGAGTATAACAAGCTTTTTGGATTATCTTGACGAATGGAAGAGGACCGCAACAAATGAGGGATACGAATTCATTACAGACAATTCGTATCATGGGTTGAAAGTCTCTTTGCGCGCAACTCTTGAAATCTGCAATTTTTTGGTCGAGAAATATGATTTCGATTATCTCATGACAGCGCGCCTCAATCAAGATAGCTTGGAGGTATGGTTTTACTTCAATTGTCAAACTAATGGCGATGAGTGTCCCAGAAATTCATTTCATATATTTGTTGCAGCGTTTCTTCGGAATGATGCGCAACTGCTGCGGATCAAATCGCACCCCTAGAACAATAGTGTAACATCTCAAAAAATCTCGATCCGAGAAAATCGCGTTTGAAGTAGAATCAGTTATAAATCAACGTGACCACATATTTTCATGGGGGACAAATTTTTTAAATAGACGAAATATTCCGCTGAAATGTACCAGGTGATAAAAAAGTAATATTATATTGCTATCTGGCTGCTGCGATCAAATTACGCCGTTTTTTTGAGATATTAAACCAAATTTTAATTATCCTCCCGGTGCAATACCGTAACAACTAAAAAAAAAATATTAAACCGTGGCGCAATACTGTAATAAGTCAAAAAATATTTTTTGACGGTAATTTTGAGATGTTACAGTATTACACCAGGGATATTCTTTTTTTTTCGAGTTGTTACAGTATTGCTCTAACAATTTTGTTTTTTTTTCGACTTGTTACTGTATTGCATCGGTTTATTGAAATTTTTCTGAGTTATTACAGTATTGCATTGAAATGGATAGCCTTAGTCGATTTTGAGATACTACAAAATGATTTCAAAGATTTTGAGATATTACATTATTGCACCAAGTCAGACCGAAAAATTGTGACTTATTGCTCTATTGCTCTAAAATATTAATAAATTTCCCGACGTTCAAAGATATTATACTATTACACTAAGAAAATTATTATTTTTTTATTTATTACAGTATTGCACCACGAAAATTCAGTTTTTCTTAGATATTACAGTATTGCAATGATAATGGTTAATTATTTCAAGATATTACACTGTTTCAAATAAATATTGTCCATTTGATCGTGAAATGTCTACACCGGTAGTTTCCAGTGATATTCATTTGTTAAGGGGACCCGTACAGCTTGAAATAATGAATTCCAAATGCTCCAAAAATAATTTATTTCTCAACCAAAGTTCGTTACACATAAAAAAAATCATGTTGCTCAAATCCTTGTCACGAGGTTTTAGGCACATGGTTGCTTCGATTTGACCTTATGAGGTCTCATTTGTTTCAGAAAACGAATCCTCATCGTGTGAGTTAAGATATGAATGATTTTTGGGGTATGTGGAATTCATGAGCTCAAGCCGAGGTTCAAGCTGTATACGGGTCCCCTTAACTACGGTCCGGTAGACTTGAGTTTTTTAATATACGAGTTGAATTTGAAGAATGATAGGCTTTCATTCATTACACTGTGAATGCATCCTGATTTTCATGTGGGTAATTCAACCAATCATCAACCAAGGTTTGGCACCTAAAAATCGATTTGCCTCAATTTTTTCACTCGAATTCTATGAACTAAAATTGGTAAATCCACCAAGTTTCAGCCTAATACATAGAACGTAATAATCTGCACGAGTAATGCGATATCCAATTTTTAGGACAACGTTTTATGCGCATTTTTATCGTATCTTCAGCATCACATTGAAAATTGGGAAAAAATACGTTTTCCGTGCGGAAAACTCTCAGGTTTTCGATTCCATTTTTTATTTTCCATCAACTCTGCTGAAACCACCTCGGACAGACGTTTTTTCCACAAAAAAGAGCGATTTCTCCTTCTGCTCAATGTTTGAGCATTCTTTTGAATTTTTATTCTCAAGATTTGAGATGGTTTTACAATTAGTAGAGTTAATGAAAAATAAAAAGTGGATTCGAAAACCTGAGAGTATTTCACATGGAAAACGTATTTTGTCGAATTTCCGTTGTGACGCTAAAGATACGATAAAAAATACTTATAAAAATGGTATCCTTAAAATTGGATATCGCATTCCTCGTGAAGAGTACTACGTCCTATTGGGCTGAAACTGCGGCAAATCGATTTTTCAAGGGCCCAAACATTGGCTGATAATTGGTGGATGCCCAATTAAAAAAAAAAATTTGAGTTGTTACAGTATTGCACCAAGAAATTTCAATTTTTTCTAGTTGTTACAGTATTGCACCAGGAAAAATAATAATTTTCGAAATGTTACACTATTGCACCAAAATCTCATGCCAGTTTTGAGTTGTTACAGTATTGCTCTCAGCGGCTTCAATTTTGCGTCGCATCAATACTATAACTTCCTACTTTTAACAGTTATATTGCACTGAAAAAATTCCACTTTTTTTTCTCCAAATGCTTCATCATTTGACAAGTAATATTCCGCAGTAAAATGAAAATTCGGAAATTTCGGCTTGTTACACTATTGTTCTAGGGGTGCGAAATGATCACCCAGATTCAAACCTCTTCATCCAAATGTACCGGCTAACATCGACTTACTCGCTCTGCAAACCACCAAAAGGCTGCAATGTGTCTGGTGCAGAGATTTTCAGCGTTCTTCTATCTATGAAAGACATAGAGAGTCCGGCTGACAAGAAAGAGCAGTGGGAAGCGCAAATAGATACCATTCTTGACGCGGGTCGTGGAACCGAGATCATACCTGATGCTTTATCAATGTTGCAAGATCACGATTATTGCCAGTCAGATGCATCAGATTATGCGATATCGTATATATCTGGATATATCGCTCGTAAAGGTTCCAGGTTTGCACGATTCATCCTCCAGGATAAAAAGCCGGTTATCTGTGACAATTGTATCTGTAGTTTAATACTATCGCCGTCAGATACAATTCCTGAAAGACACAAGCTGATTGCAATAAGGTCAAAGGGATATTTGAAACATCCATCCATCAAATTATATGACCTAGTAAAGTTTGTTGAAAAAGTTATACTACAAATTGTTGGTAATGGTGCTGTCGATGCTGAGACCCTATACAAGATAACAGGTGCACTAGAAGAGCTCTCTCCGATACCTTTTGTTGGTTGTGAAGAACACGAATTGTTATTAACACGCCGTGTTCTAATCTTCTATCTTACGACGAGGATGAACTTTGTTTGCCGCCAATCCAACAGGAATGATAGCAGAGAGCTGGAGATGACTAGAGAAAAAAGAAAATCAGCTAAACTTACCAGTGTACCCGAAAGTGGATTACAAAAATCTATTGAGCCTGGAAGAATGGCAATGAAAAGAAAGTCTGGTGGCGCGAACAAAAAAGTATCTGCCATCGATTCCGTTTAAACGACATGCATGGAAAATTATTTTCGTGGAAACATCGAAGCTGTAGCCATGTGATTGACGCGGTTCGAAGAATGAATTGTGATAACAATAAACAAAGACATGTACCTATGTGGAAACTTTATTTTTAAACAAATTGTTCTTACATGATAAATACATATACTGATTATCGAATCTTATGAAGCGTTCTGTATAATGTGAGGTATAATACTATATTAGGTTGTACATGATTTCTGCCAAATTGATGAAGCAGTGTGAATTAGTATATTTACAGTCGGAATTAATTTGATGATAGGCAATAAAATAGCAAAGCAGTACTCAAAACAGTACAATTCCTTTACAACATTCAAGCGTTTAAAGAATGACTACAATAGTAGGAATTAATCTTGGAAATTGTTATAATTCGATTAAAGTTATATCTTATGGCGATTCATCAACAGATTTCAAAAGATTGCTGAATTCTGGGATACTACTGATTTTTATATATTTTGAAAATGGCATTATTTCATCTGCAATAAAGATCTGTATGCTCAAGTCAGCACGAACAGCGACTCTTTTTCTGATCGTAGCATCGTTTTCGATTTTCTGAAAACCAAGGAAAGATTCATCGCCTCTGGTATAACACCATCTTTCAGATGGTAAGTGCACTGTTTCTAAATTGTTTTGCAGGTAATGAAAGCTGAACGTGTTTTCACAGTTTCGCATTGTTACTACCATTATAAGTAGAAGGGATGTGGCGGTTCTATCCCTAGATCCCTGTTACCGACATGTTACCGACCGAGGGTTCGCATCCGTGCTACTTACCGACCGTGGGTAAGTTGCCGCACTGTTACCAACCGATGGTTCTATTTACCGACAGATGGCGTCCCTAATTTCCCCGAGAGATGGCGCTCCTAATTCTTCATTCCCCAGATGGCGTGCCTAATTGTATGGCGTCTGTTTCACTGGGGTGCCTACTTTACCCTGTAGAGGCTGCCTGTTTCACCACTAGATGGTGCCGGGTCCCCACGTAGAGGGCGCCTGCTTTTGCCCGGATCTTTTGGATAATTTATTTCCCACGCGGGCGGCGGCAAAGATCAAAGGTTCTGTTTCCAAGAATTTTTTGAGGAAAATGTATTTCCCACGCGGGCGGCGGTAAAGATCAAAGGTTTTGTTTCCAAGAATTTTTTTCCCACGCGGGCGGCGGCAAAGATCAAAGGTTTTGAGAATTTTTTTCCCCCACACATGCGGCGGGGATCAAAGGTTTTGTCTCTGATTTCCCACGGTGATATCAAAGGATTTTTCCAATTAACAACCTCAAGTCACACCTGCACGCGGCTTGAGTCAAAGGGATGTGATATTTTCTCACCCCCCACACCCCCGATCCGCGATGTATATAAATCCAGAGCTACCGAGATGAAGCCACACAAGTGCTTCGACTTTACATCGGGTGTTAGTTTAACGAGGAGATATCTACACTGTTAGTTCACACAACGGAACATTCACGGTATGTTGGTCATAACACCATCCGAGTGCAAAACTCTAAAAAAGGTTAGGAAAGCTCGCGCATCCAAATTAAAGACGATGGACTCCATTCCTCTGATTCCGGTCAAACCGTATCCTCGATTCGATCGGCGAGTGAACTCTCGTCATGAATGGGAGCGAACCGAACATTTCATCCTGACATCTAAATTACAATATTCGCTGAAAAGAACCACCGAGGAGCTAGAAAACGAATTAAAAAGAATCGGTTATGATCATGAAAATCATCACTCGTACACGTTCAAATTTAGAAAAAGTTCTCGGGGATATTCCGCCGACGTTCGTCATATTTACATCGTCGAGCTCGACAATTGGTTCTCGTACCTATAAGTACCCTCGTTAGTCGAAACAGTTCCTGGAATAACCATCAACGTGCTGCAACACGAAAGATTTTCAAAGTTGAGAAGGATAGTGGTGGGGGTAAAGAACTATAAAATGAAAATTAGCGAGGAATCGACAGCAGCGGATGATCTGGATGAAGATGGTGGCGAGGTGAAACGAAACGTTGGTTGGATAGAATAATTGCTCACTCGAAACCGATTGTGGATCTAAGCGATTGGGGTTGCCCATCTCCTCAAGTAATGCGTACCGATGCACACCCCTGCCTGATTCACGCGAACTATCAGATTGAGCCGAAGCGATACCCTGGACACGATACTACCGCAAAATACCATTGTGCTGTGGAAAACGTTCAGCGATTGAAGTCGTGGTTTTTCAAACACTTGGATGAAAAAAAAATTATGATTGATCAGTAAAAACTTCACGTCACTTTTATTATAAAAATAGAAATTAATTGTCATTATTATTATTATCGCTGTAGGTTTTGCTGGTTACATTATTTTTACATTAATAAATTTTGTTACATGCCATATATTCTTAGGTTATTTTATCATTAACTTATCTTTTAAGATTATAAACATTCTTAGATTAGGCTAAAATATGATGTTTCTCTGCGAATCTGTAAGAAGAATAAAAAGGTGTGATTAGTAAAAAGCATTTTGATCACCCATCAATTATACACACCAATCCTCGCAATACCCCTCATCCTCCTCCTCCTCCTCCTCCTCCTCCTCCTGCTCCTCATCCTCCCAAAAGACCTCCCAATCCTCGGCATGCAGGATCAGGCGACTCCACAACCTGGCAGGCTGGCTGTATGATCCATGGGTTGGGATTGGGGCCCTATCGTTCTGGAGTCTGAACCACCAGTAAGAGTACCGATGGTTGATCTCCAGTACAATAGTCTGCCCCAAAAACTCCGCTACCATGCCCTGCAGGCGATCTATCCCACCGTTAAGCTGCGCCTGCATCCCGACGAAATCCTGCAGGATCAGCAGGACGTTATCCTGCAGCTGATCCCACTCTGCCGGGTACGCCCAGTCATAAGCTGTGTTAGATAAAATTAAAAACGGTAAATTCTCAACTCAAAAAAAACTTGACGCAATACCTACAATTAATGATCTCGATTCCAGCCATACTTTTAAAAATCAAGAACGAATTTATTGGTGGATATATTAAAAATTTTGAGTATATCTTTAGCCACTGTTTTACACCACTTGCACTTGACCCTCTGAATTTTCGTCAAAGAATGATGCTGGTTGCTGCAGAAACGGGTGCTATTTATCTAAACCGGAGTACCACCACTCTTGCAGTTGAGGGTGTGGCTAGCGAAATGTGTTACTTACTCTTCTCCTTACCGAAATATGCACACCCCTTTCGCACCTGCAAGTTCACACGGAAATACTCCACTCAGACCGCACAAATGCTGCAACGGTCAAACGTGATTCAATGCAGTAGACAACTATCGCGGCGGGTGGAAGTTTATGTGGCACTTCTCAAAGCCGCAGCCTCCGGTCTACAATATTTACCCTCAAACCCTTTTTTCTTACGATGGGAAAAACAAACATCGACCACCGAAATTCGTAAAAAATGCAGTTGATTTTCACGATGGGGAAGCAACATTGACCACCGAAAGTTTTCTCATGAGAAATGCGGCCGACATCGCATTGAAAAGTCAAACGATTCCAATCCCAGCTGTCGGGGTAAAATAATGCGGAACCGTGGGATGCGATTTCCCACAAGTAAAGTGTGTATCACTGTATATATACTTGAATTAAATGCAAAATGCGCATCACTCGTCCTTATCATCGAACGCGTATGCATCTGAGAGGATAGGTTGCATCATCCAAATTTCCCCTCCTGAAGATGCCACCTCGGAGGGTGGGTGAAAAATTTTCTTTGAGGATGCCGACAATCGCTTGCCACCACCACCTCATGTGTGTATAAAAGGGTTGCACTCCTGATTTGGGGAATCATTCGCTCTCAGTCCTCCAAAGTGATATTTTTGTGGAAAACATGGTTGAGCAGTTGTGTTCGGATCTCGTTGCGTTGATGGATGAGGCGTACACCCACCTGATTACAATGGAGCAGGATGAAGCTAGTGAGGAGTATATTACACATTGGATCGAGAACGGACAGCGGAATATTCAAACTTTGAATAATCTTTTGAACGCGCCCAAGATGAGCACTGCTGAAAAACAATTGATACAGAGTAAGATATCACTGTTGCAATCTTGGGCGGTGCAGTTCGCACAGCGTCGTCGACCCGTCGTTGGTGCAGGGATTGGTGATAATATTCATGGTCGTGTTCAATGGAGCGATCTCGACAGTGCATTTAACAGCAGGATTCGCACTGGAGTCGTCACCAATCTCGGGCATCGCGATCTTCGGGCATTTCTGACTGACGCTGGCGTGCTAACCATCGAGCACCTGAGGAACGTGCAGCGGAGTGAGGGTAACGTTAAAACAAACGTTAACCTGACATGTCTATTCGAGAACGTGAAGGGGGGCAGCGTCGAGGAGGATATGAAATCCTTCACCACGCGAAACGAGATCATTCTGCCCTCAACGGATCTCGCGGGTTGGTTCACCGATAAAATAGTGAGCCAGCTGCTGGTGAAGGTGGAAGACTTTGAGCAGCGAGGTTGGAGCATGCTGGAGATCATTAATGTGGTGATCAACATCAATCGCTACCAGCCCCTCGCCGGCGGTCTTTCGACGTACGTTGCGCTGCCCCAAGATATCCAGCGGAAGAAGGCTGTTGTCAATATTGAAAATACCGACGAGCGCTGCTTCCTCTGGGCTGTGACTGCAGCGAGGCACCCCGTCAACAACCACCCAGAAAGGACCCACAGCTATCGACGGTACATCGACGAGTGGGATTGTACAGGCGTAAGTTTTCCCATGACCCTACATGGTGTGGCGAAGTTCGAGAAACTTAATAATATTAAGATAAATGTATACGGGATAGAGAGCGAGGCTTTTCGCGATAGTGTGAAGGGCGAAAAAAGCGTAATTGTTCCTCTGTATTTAAGTAAAAATTTGACAAATCCAGAAGAGGATGCGATTCATTTACTCATGGTTGAGTCCGACGATGATGAGGAAATAGATATCGATGATATTGATTTGGAGGATTACACTCCGCGATTCCACTTTGCTTGGATTAGAAATCTATCGCGTTTAGTGCGTAGCCAACTGTCGCACCATACTCATCAGTAGATTGTGACAGCCATGGAGAGTCATAACAAACGGGTGTCAGGTTACACCTCGCCGTGTCGGGTTACACCTCGCCGCCGTCCTTGCCCCCCTCCCCCGTCCCCCGCACTGCGATGCTGCGGCCGGCTGTGACTCGGATCAGTGACCTGCTGACTCGGCTGAAAATTATTTATCTTAAAAATCCAAGATGGCGTCCCGTCTCCCGATCTCCCGCTGCTTATTCTTTAAATCCTGGAAATCTCAACTATTACTACTTAAATTTAAAAACCCTGGAAATCTCAACTATTACTACTTAAATTTAAAAACCCTGGAAATCTCGGCTATTACTACTTAAATTTAGATACCTGAAATATGGGGAAAATAGGTTGTCGGAATAATCAATAGGTATTTTTTCAATATTCTTTTTTTATTCTTAAATCTAATATACAGTGATTGATATTTTATACAGCGTCCGTCATGACACACTGACGTATGTCGGCAACGACGTACGCCAAAAACAGCCGCGTTATTTCGCAGAATACTATATTATAATAATATCGTCGAAAACCTTCTTCGGCACACGATGCTACAGATTTCCTAGCGTTGTCCCCCTCCTCGCACACCACCGCGCTGATCTGTTGGAGAGTCGGTGTCTTAATCTTCCGCTTCTTCAAAACGGCGCCAAAGTAGCGCACCAAAAGTCCCTTGCATGTGTTGACATCCCCAGCAACAGCCTCCAGCCGCTCCAGCTGCTCATCGATGCAGCACGTTAGATGTTTCAGCCCAACGAATGTAGGCTTCTGCATCAGAATCACAGGTATCCAGCTTTTCTTCGGTCTCTTTGCCGTTGGACCAGCCTCCGCCTCCTCCTCCTCCTCCTCGACTACCTGTGACCCCTCGTCGACCACCCCATCGGTCTTATACAAAGCTATACTTTTCGAGCTGTGCGAGCTGGTGAATCGTAGTGTGCACGTGTCGAGAGGTATCGTATCCATCATTAATTGGCTGAGCACGCCCCCCTCACCGTCGAAATACCCGTCGATCTCCTCGTACTTGGCTACGAGTCCACGCCAACCCTCGACAGTCAGCGACACCCCCGTGCTGAAATTGTTGATCACTCTCACCACCGGTGAGAAGTTGCCATCCAATCCGAGCCTGAGACCCACCGTTACTTTTTTCGTCCACGGGTTGTTCAGACCGTATGTGGTGGAGAGCAGGAGGTGTCGCTCGGATTTTCTAAGAGCGATGTCGAAGGTCTTGAACAGCCGGCTGCACCCGTCTCCCGATGTACCGGATTTTGATGTAGCCATAATAGTAGCTCTGATGCTCGTTGTTTCGCGCTTGAAGTTGTCGGACTGAATATGGATCGACGGTGTCGGTCAGACTTATCGACACGTCCCCACCATCAGGATCTCACGATTTTGTGTAAAAGTTGACGCTATGGTCACGTCCGATCGAGACGTGCCATTGTCTCGGCTTATAACGAGCTTCCGAGAAGAACGGGTGGTCTGGTGCGGAGTCAGCTTCTGGAAGAAATAATACGTGTTTTGAAATTACCAATCTGATGACCTGTCATCTCCCGATACGTGACAAATGACCGACTTACCATCTATTGTCTACCAGAGAGCGCACGTGCTGATGTTTCTGGTTACAGAGGTGCTGTCTGTCTCTTATCCTATTTCTTAGTGTAATTGGGAATAGGGATAAGGATGCCGTAATAACGGAAACAGTGTTGCTTTGATTCCACGTGTTTATTAAGTGAGCGCTGGACTTCGACTGCCGAATGTCGCACAGTGTCACGACCCCTATACATGTATATATTATTATATCTGTTCGTCTCTGTATCCCAGTGTACAGAGTTGCTCAGGGTTACAACAAGTGCTACCAGATAGCTAGAGAGAGAGAGAGAGAGAGGGAGAGTGTGCTATTCTAGGTGGCCGTACGGTAGGGTATCATAGCTATTCGGGCAACACCGCCGCTTGACCTTTTTATTTTGAAATTTCATTCTCACCAAAACCTTTCTCAGGAGTCGTAGACAGAGGGTAAGAGCTCCCCCTCCAGCGCCACGTACGCTTCGACAGCGCAGTGACAACCAACACAGTTTGCCACCCGCATCTGGCCCATCCGTCGTGCACACACCCCGCACGAACCGTGGTGGTTCCTACACCCGAACCAGACCTTATGTGTGTGGTACCGGGTGAACCGCTCCTCCGCGGAACGGGGACACCAGGAGCACACCCGAACACCATCACCCCTCCTCCACCCCCATTCCACGTAGCAGCGGGCATTTTCCTCCAAAAAACCCCTCAACTCAGCCTCGCGTCGCGCGGTGTTCTCCCGGCACATGCTACAGAGGCACCGCGGCGCCCACCCTGCCGCATCCAGGGCCTCACCGATGCTGGCAGCCGCTACCGCGTCCTCAGCCCGCTTCTCCAGAGCTAGAACAAATTCTTTTTCAAGAAAAGGGAAACCCGTTAGACAAGCCCGGCGACAAAATCAAACTAAACCAAAAAGGATTTCACTTCACACGCACTAGCTCTCGAGGTCTCCATCCGTTCCATGCTTGATACACGAATCGCTAACAGACGGAGCTGATAATTGGCGAATAATAATCTTGAGGTGTTCCTTCAACTTCGAAAGATCAGGTCTATGTGGCGGCTGGAGAGTAACATCTCAGCCACCGTCAGCGGATAAACTCACCACGGAGTCTGCGAGTGTATATGTGTACCAGCGTACACGCGATCGTCATCACCTCATACTCATTGTAAGGGGATTCGGCGAATAAATAGTTCGTGGACGGCGGTTGATTCTCCAGTGGCATCTTCACGAATGCTGAGGAGATAGTTTGAGACGTGCGAGGTTTTCTACTCGTGGCTCCAACGGACCCGTTTCATTGGGCTCGTTTTTATATACTCATCGACGTCTCTACTCCTATACCTACTGAGAGAAGTGATCAATTTCGTCAACCACAAATTCGCTCTTTGAATTTCGATTTTATATTTCAATTTTTCGTTTCAATGGGGACGTCACCGCACGAGCCATTCGAGACTGTTCGCTAGGATGACCGACCGAATTTTCGCGGGACCTTCCATCACGAGAAAACAAAAGAACACTCTGGCTACTTCTCTCAAGAGTCGACTCTCGAATGTGGGTTATCCTCGATAGATTAAACCTTTATCCATCGTGCAAAGTAGCGTTTCACCTATCGTCAGCGAATACACTCTCCACCTGCGAGTGTGTCGTTCTAGACGTGAATGGTATTACCTCATCCTTATTGTAATTAGTACAATAGCCGGTATCTCTATGTGCTACCATCTCGGTGCAGGCCTCCCCCAGCCCCGAGCGGTCAAGTCAGCTGCTCAGGACCGCTAGGATGATCCCCCCGTCCGGAGTCAGCTAAATTCGGACGGGCGCACAGTGGTTCCAAATGCGAAATGGCTGGCCAGAAATCGAAAAATGAAGTTTAAATTCGAAGAATTTTAACTGTGGGGTCAGGTAGAGGGATACCCCTGGCGTCCCTTTCAAGGGTAGAGGAGTGGCAGGTGGTACGTTTAGCCGTTGGGATCTCATTCGTAACGAAGACCTCGAGCAGGTAGCCTCGGCCGTGAGCTAGTCCGTTAAAATTACTACCGCTTAAAATCGCAATATCTTCGAGTGGAATTGAGCAATTTTAAATTTTCAAAATGGAATCTCCGCCTGAAAGTAAGTACTTTTATTATATCATTGTGATTTTTTATTTAAAGTACACACTGAGCAAAGAAAAATTTAAACATCTACTGTAAATTCTCGTGCCCGTGGTGAAGAAAAGTTTTGTTCACATTGAGTAAAAGTTAGTTGTTAAACGTTGTTAAGCGGTCGGAGAGGTGCCATATGATTCTTTACACTCTTGAGTAAATATATCACCAAAAATTAGATGCCAAAAACTGCCAACCTCGTTACAATGAATTTTTCTGTAAATAGACGCGCTCATGCACGTGCGGTGCGGCACATAAACTAGGCGGTGCATTGCAACGCACACTAGGCGATCAAGTCGATTGATTTGTTTCTCATGAATATCAGTATTAGTCTACCGGATTCGAATATAATTTTTATTAAAAAAAATTATTATTGATTTTTGAAGTCATGTATTATGTATTGTCTCACTGTTAAATTAATTTTTTCAGGTTCTCGGAAGAGTAAGGAAGCGGTCGTTGTTACGCGACAGGATTTGTTCGATTTATTATTGCCTTATTTGAACGATGGTGCGAGTAAAGCGTACGAAATTGTGGAGATGGCACTGTCGGAAAAATTCCATTCCACTTACACGCTATCTACAGATGAAAAAACGAAGATTCGCCATTTATTACATCAAATCCGAGACAGATGGCAAAAAGTTAAACGAACGAAGGCATTTTTTCTGGATCAAAATGCGGATTGGCTAAGCACAGTGGTCGCCTTTGATAACAATAAGGATATCTCCACCGTAAACAGAGATTCAGCTGCAGTTCAGACGCGTGGTCGCCATTCGCAGAGCTTTGAGGACTCCAGCGAACGGTCGAAACGGCGAAAAACTGAAGGTATTCGTAACCAGTCCAGTACCGAAGAGCTTGCCTTTGCCACCCACATGAGTCTTCGAGCAGCAGGTAAATTCGAGGACGCAAAAATAGTGAAAGACGTTGCTCTGGGCAGTCCTACAAAAGCATCAAAGTACAAGGAAGCTTTACGAACTGTTACAAGTAGCACACCCGCTTGTTATACCGCTGATGCTGCGCTTTCTTTAATAGTTGAATACCGCATGTCCAAACATGTATATCAGGGAATACGCTCTGGCGCGCTGGAACTTAATTCAAAAATGTATCCATCGTACAAATCTGTGCTGGGGGCGAAAAAAAATGTTATCCGCCCAAAGATGACATTACTATAACTGAGAGTAAAGCTGCGGTGAAACTTCAAGCACTGTTAGATCATACAGTAAAGCGCATTTTGGCAGTTCAAAGTGAAGTTTTAACTTCTCTCCCATCCCAAGGAATTTTCAATATGCATTTAATTTGCAAATGGGGATGCGACGGTACATCTGGGCAAAGTACTTTTAAACAAAAATTCGAGAATGACGACGGAGACAAAACAGATGCGACTATCTTCTTCACTTCACTTGTGCCACTGCAGCTCGTGGTCGTCGACGAAGTAAATAAGGGAGAAATAACCGTGTGGCAAAATCCGCGACCCTCCTCCCCTCGATTTTGTAGGCCCATAAAAATCGAGTTTTTAAAAGAGACTGCACAAGGAACGCGACAGGAAGTGGATGACATCAAAGAGCAGGAAAAGCAGCTTCAACCCTTCCATGGGTTTGAGAACGGGAAAGAAGTCAGTGTAAACTACAAGTTAGCATTAACAATGGTTGATGGAAAGGTTTGCAATTCCCTAACGTCTACGGCCTCAAGTCAACGATGCTATCTTTGCGGGGCCACATCGAAAGAATTCAATGACATCGACAAGATGTTGCAGAGGAAGATTAACGAAGAACACTTACAATATGGGATATCATCCTTGCATGCGTGGATTCGTTTGTTCGAGTGCCTTATACATATTGCATACAGATTGGAAATAAAGAAATGGCAAGCAGATAAAAAAAG
This sequence comes from Euura lappo, assembly GCA_018257835.1. Lineage (NCBI taxonomy): Eukaryota > Metazoa > Arthropoda > Insecta > Hymenoptera > Tenthredinidae > Euura > Euura lappo. The sequence continues at coordinate 87,261 of JAEUYN010001945.1, forward strand.
CATCGAAAGCCGTAAAAAAACTATACAAAAAGGTTTCCGTGAGAAATTGGGACTGTTAATTGATCAACCGAAACAAGGATATGGTAGCACGAATGACGGTAATACTGCTCGTCGTTTCTTTCAAGATTCCGAGGTTTCAGCGTCTATAACGGGACTAAATAAAGAACTAATTAACAGATTTCACGTGATCTTACAAGTAATAGCGTGTGGTTTCGAAATAAACGTGAATGAATTCGAAAAATACGCTGTAGAAACAGCCCGTGAATACGTGCGACTATATCCTTGGTATTACATGCCCACTACTGTGCACAAAATTTTAATCCACGGCGGAAAAGTAATAGGGTCTTCGATGCTGCCTATAGGACAGATGTCAGAGGAAGCTCAGGAATCTTGCAACAAATTTATCAAATCATTTAGGCTAGACTTTGCCCGAAAATTTAGTAGGAAGCAGAATATGGAGGATGTTTTTGCGCGGCTCTTGATTGCGTCTGACCCCGTGATCTCAAGTTTGCGTAAGTTGCCAGCAAAGCCGGGTAAATCATTATCGCGTGAAGCAATGGCGTTGTTGACCTCGCCAACTGTGAACAACGAAAAATTTTTTCGAAATACTGAGAGTGACTCTAGCGATAATAATGATAGCGATTCAGACAGCAACTGGAGCCTCTAGGTTTGAGCGTCAGTAACTATTTTTTGTTTTTATAGAAAAATAATATTAATTTGTATTTTTGAATAAATGAGTATTATTATCGTAATTTTTTCCGTATTTACATACCTTCCTAATCCACTATATCCCACAAACATGTAGATATTTATACAATATTTCGTTCTTTCATAATTTATTCGTGTTAGCGACCTCAAAAGCCCCCGAGTACCAAATTTCGTAGCGATTGATTCAAAATTGGAGAAAATGGTCCGCCATTTTTGGGCAGCCATTTTGTTTTTTGGAAATCTGACTTCAGATTCGTGTTCAGCTACCCCAAAACCCCTCGAGTACCAAATTTCGTAGCGATTGATTCAAAATTGGAGAAAATGGTCCGCCATTTTTGGGCAGCCATTTTGTTTTTTGGAAATCTGACTTCAGATTCGTGTTCAGCTACCCCAAAACCCCTCGAGTACCAAATTTCGTAGCGATTGATTCAAAATTGGAGAAAATGGTCCGCCATTTTTGGGCAGCCATTTTGGTTTTTGGAAATCTGACTTCAGATTCGTGTTCAGCTACCCCAAAAACCCCCGAGTATCAAATTTCGTAGCGATTGATCCAAAATTGGAGAAAATGGTCCGCCATTTTTGGGCAGCCATTTTGTTTTTTGGAAATCTGACTTCAGATTCGTGTTCAGCTACCCCAAAAACCCTCGAGTACCAAATTTCGTAGCGATTGATTCAAAATTGGAGAAAATGGTCCGCCATTTTTGGGCAGCCATTTTGGTTTTTGGAAATCTGACTTCAGATTCGTGTTCAGCTACCCCAAAAACCCCCGAGTATCAAATTTCGTAGCGATTGATCCAAAATTGGAGAAAATGGTCCGCCATTTTTGGGCAGCCATTTTGTTTTTTGGAAATCTGACTTCAGATTCGTGTTCAGCTACCCCAAAAACCCCCGAGGACCAAATTTCGTAGCGATTGAAGAATACCTTCTCAATTTGGCCAGCCATTTCGCATTTGGAACCACTGTGGGGCGGCACGCGGTGCGTATCAGCCGAATGATGATGCTGGTTTCTTACCGCGACCACGCGTGCCAGGCTGATAACGCGTGGCCCGGAACCGCGCGCGCGTGCGCTGCGTAAGATCTCAAACGCACGCGCCCCGCATGCCCCCCAGCCGCGGTAATGAGTCGGTTGCAGTGGGTATATATTGATACGTTGATCTCCCCACATCGAAGTCTCGACCATGGATACCCGCTGGAAGCACCCCTTCTCCGCGATCGTCGCCGGCCCGTCCGGGTGTGGCAAATCCAACTTTGTGAAAAATTTTCTTCGTTACGCGAGAGATATGTGCGACACGGATTTCGCGCGGGTCGTGTGGCATTACGCGGAGTGGCAACCGTTGTATAGCGAGGCAACGACGGACGGTATCGAATACCGCGAAGGTCTACCCGAGCCGGCCGACTACGAGGGGGACTCTAGACCGAAATTATTGGTTATCGATGATCTGATGCGCGAATCGTCGAACGGTGTGGTCATCGATCTGTTCACTAAGGGCTGCCATCACAAGAACATGAGTGTGTTCCTGATCACCCAGAATCTGTTCCATCAGGGTCGCGGGCAGAGGGATATCTCGCTCAACGCTAATTACATAGTCTTCTTCAAGAATCCTCGGGATCGTGGTCAGATACAGCATCTGGCGCGTCAGGTTTTTCCGGAGGATCCGCGATTTCTGCAGGAGGCCTATCACGACGCCACCGCTCGCCCTCACGGTTATCTGCTCCTCGATCTTAAACAGTCGACCCCGGAGAACTGTCGATTTCGAACGGATATATTCCCTATGGATCGTCAGCACCACGTCTACGTACCGCGGAAGGATATAAAGGGTGGTGGGTCGCGGGGTGCCCCAGTCTTTCGTCTGTGATGACATCGAGAAGTACCGGTTTTGTCGTAAAGAGTCGAGGGCCACCGCGCTTCACAACCTCCGACGCAGCCGCCCTCCAAGCCATCTGTAAACTGAACCCCCGGCTGCGATCAGCGTTGTTACGCGCTGCAGAGCCCTCCCTCGTTAAAAACATTTGCGAGTGTGCTCTGAACATCCTGAAAGGTAACGTGAAGTTGACCCCGAGCAGAAAGAACGCCTCCGAAAACACAGAAAGGGATTGCATCGTCTGGCGAGCCACACCGGGAGTTGGAAGAGTAAAAAACGTTTGGTGGTTCAACACGGGGGGTTTCTTCCGCTCTTACTGGGCCCCGTCATCGAGGGTTTGGTCGCGGCGTTGGCTATCAAGCTGATCGCAGGTTAAAAGGGTAGAAAAAATATGGAGCGAGCGAAAAAAATGGTGCTCATGTCACAGGAGACTGTAGACAGACTCTGTGCGCGAAAAACGGGGCATCCCGGTGACGTCGCCGACCCGGCGAACAGGTTGGACCACGAGATGCAGACTATTTTACGTTCCCGCGGGAAAACCAATCGCGAGAAGTGGAAACTCTATCGCCAGGTGTTGCAGCGGTATCTGTTCCATACCAAGGAGGGGCGAAAACCCCTGGAGTTGGTCGTACGTAACGCGGGGGAATCCGTAAAAGACACCCCCGTGACTACCGGAAATGATGACGGTGATGGTGATAATGATCTCGGTGCGGAGGCCACCGCCCCGGTACGAGCACCCGATGAGAATCCCGCAATACAGAGGGTAGTCGCTACCGTCCCCCAAAAGTATCGGCGGAGGGCCGAGCTACTGCTGGGTCATGTAACCGGCAGCGGAGTTGTTTCGTGGGATCCTCGGGGGGAGATCGCGGTAGGTGGGGTGTCTATACCCGGCACGAGTATCGTCGATCTGATAAACGACGTCATGCGCGAGCGAAAAAACGTACGGGCTACGGGTAGAACCAGGTTCGGCGCTATTCTCAACCAGCTCAACACACCGAGGGAGTACATCGGGAACCCGTTCTTCCTGCCATCTAGACACGACGCCACGATGCCCGGGCCTGCGGAGAGATCACCTACGTATAACGCGGGGGCCTTGGGGACATTAGCGGAGGATGTAACCGAGGAAGAGGATGATGATGATGATGAGATCGGATCGAACAGCTTCGTCTCGGTGGCGACAGATGACGGGACAGAGGAGGGGGAGGAGGAGGAAGAGGCAGGACAACCAGCGAAAAAGAAAACGCGCGTGGGGCAGACCGGGGGTGGTCATTGGTGGTGGACACTCAGATTGAGATGAAGACTCTGATCGATACATATTACGATCCCTCTCACCCCGCCGGATATACCGGTAGCCAGAGAGTACGAGGCGCCGTTCGCGGGAAAATTTCGCGCGAGGAAGTGAACGACTGGCTGGCCGCTCAGGACGCCTATACCCTGCACAAGGCGATACGACGAAGATTCCCTCGAGCAAGATACAACGTGGGAAACATTGACGACGTGTGGGAAGCTGATCTGGTGGATCTGAGATCGATCAAGGGTTACAACGGAGGGTATGCGTATCTACTCGTCATTATAGATGTTCTGAGCAAATTCGCGTGGGTGGAGCCGATCAGGGATAAGACAGGAGCCGCGGTTGCGGAAGCGTTCGATCGAGTCCTGACGTCGAGCGGGCGGTGTCCTGTTTATCTGCAGACCGACAAGGGAAAGGAATTCGTGGGTGCACCGCTGCAGAAACTACTCTCGACCAGGAAGGTGCGCTATCGCGTAACCCGAAACCCCGACATCAAAGCGGCTGTGGTAGAGCGTTTCAATCGGACACTCAAGGAGAAGATGTGGCGGTACTTCACCCACACGGGGACACACCGTTACATCGATGTCCTACCACAACTCGTACACGGCTACAATCACGCTATACACTCCACGATTAGAATGGCTCCGTCTACGGTGACGCTTGAAAATGCACATGTGGCTCGTTCGCACATGGAAAAATCTCGCGGTGGACCACCCCGCGCTAAGAAACCATCGTTTCGGGTCAACGATCGTGTCCGCATCAGCAAGGCTAAGGGTGTCTTCGCGAAGGGGTACGAGGCCAGCTGGACCACCGAGATTTTCAAAATATCCCGCGTTCTGAACCGGACACCCGTCGTTTACGCGCTTGTGGATTTAGCTGGAGAGGAAATCGATGGTCTTTTTTACGAGGCCGAATTGCAACGGGTGATCATGGACGATGTTTTCAGAGTCAATAAAATCATCAGGAGTCGAGGGCGAGGGGTCAGTAAGAAACTGTTCGTCAGCTGGCTCGGGTATCCCGAAAAATTCAACTCGTGGATAGACGCCGATAAATTGGAGGAGTCGAAATGAAAGATCAGTTTTACATCACCCTCCCGAGCAACAGCTCGATGAGATATTTCACGGAGAACACCACCACCCGCTTCACCACCAGACTACCCCGACACATAGACCTGCTCGGGGAATGGGAGGTTGCTCTAGCCGAGATCCAGTACCCACTGTCCTTCCAAACGATCGTCGAGGGATACAATCACGTGCGGCTTCACATTCATCACTCGGAAAACCCGGAAAACGTCTTCAACGATATCGCCGAGAAACCCAAGGAGCGGGTCAGCGCCACGGTCTACATCGTCGAGCCGGGTGGGTACACCGGTATCCGAGAGATCGCTTTGGCTCTCAACGCTATCAAGGGACTTAATAATCATATCGTGTTCGGGGTGAAAGGGGATCAGCTGGTCGCCAGCAGAATCTGCCCGTGCAAGACCGGCCACTACCTCTCCTTCTCCTCCCGATTGTACAAGTGTCTGGGGTTCGACAAAATCACCACCAATATACAACGTAGTCAGGAAGCGAGTCGACCGGTTAACATTTTGGCCGAAATACCCGACCAGATGTTCGTCTACTGCGACATCGTGGAGCCGCGAATCGTGGGTGATGTCAGCGCACCCCTGCTACGGATAATACCGACGATCGGGACGAGTTTTCGTATGGATGGATCGGAGCTCAGGACTCTGTCGCCCCCGCATTATCTCCCTGTGATGCTCACAAGCTTCCGCACGATCGAAATCGATATAAGGAGTCCCCAGGGGAAACCGATGCCATTCGTGGATGGGACATTGACCGCCACCCTCCACTTTAAACGTGTCAACTGATAATCGCGAGGACAGTCGATAAACCATCTTGAGATGCCTCATTACGAGAAATATTACGACAATCAAGTGACGGGTAGTGGGGTGGATCACGTGTACGTCGGTAGCGAGCATCAACGCGGACACGGTATCGGGAGTTTCCTGGGTGGTTTGTTTCGTCGCGCGCTACCTATCATCAAATCTGGGGCACGCGTCGTCGGGAAGGAGGCCCTCCGCACCGGTATGAACATCGTGAACGATATGCAGGATGACGTCGCCTTCAAACAGGCTCTTCGGAACCGTGCTATGGAGGCCGGTCTCAATTTGAAGAGAAAAGCTACCGATAGACTGCAGTCTATGATGTCGGGGTCGGGATATAAAACACTCGGGACCCCGACGGGTCTTCAGTCGTTGGTCGTGCGGGGTGCGGAAACGATCAAAAAGAAGCGTCTGACGGGTAATAAAAAAAAATCTGTCAAGAAGCGCAACACTAAAAAACGGGGCGGTGTCAAAGCTAGTGGTAATAAAAAGAAGAAGAATACGAAAAAGACCGTGAAAAGGAAACCGGTGAAAAATAGTAAAAAAGCGAAGAAAAAGTGTTGTAAGAAGCGAACGCTCGCTGATATATTCGGTTCGGTGTAAACAACGATGGCGTACCTCCACAACCACTCGTGCGAGTGTGTGAAATCCGAGCTGGATCTCTTTACACTTCCACCGACGCAGACCACGATCGAGAGTGGTCAGTGGGTCCACTATAAACCCCTGTCATCGCTTACGGATGACTCACCTATCGAATTCATGGTACCGGGACTCAGCGACGAGTATCTGGATCTCTCCCACACTATGCTCAGTCTACGCGTGGGGATGGTGTCGGATGTCACTCGCGACCCGAAAGAACCGAAAGCCGTCGTTGCCCCTGTGAACAATCTTATGCACTCGTTATTCAGCCAGGCGGACGTGTTCTTCAATCAGAAGCTTGTCTCCCCAGCCAATAACGCGTACCCCTACAGGGCATACATCGAGACGTTGCTCAATTACGGCGAGGATGCGAAAAAATCTCATCTCACTAGTACGCTCTGGTACGAGGATACACCCGGAAAAATGGATGACTTTACCGTCGGCAACAGGGGATTCGCCACCAGGCAGGCGTTTCTAGAACCGGGCGGTACCGTGGATATGATCGGACACCTTCACTGCGACGTCTTCAATCAGGAAAAATTTCTTCTCAACGGTGTCGAGTTGCGGCTGCGCCTCGTAAGATCGCGGGATGCTTTCTGTCTCATGGAGAGTACAACGAACACCCACAGATTACACATACAGGAGGCCTCGCTACTGATACGACGGGTGACGATAAACCCGGGCATATTACTGGCCCATGCCAGAGCTCTCGGTAAGGGGACCGCGAAGTATCCTCTGACGAGGGTCGAGGTGAAAACAATGACGATCCACAGCGGGGTACAGGGTGAAACTCTGGACAACGTCTTCCTCGGCCAGCTACCGAAGCGTATGATCGTCGGATTTGTGGATAACAAGGCCTTCAACGGCGACAAAAACTATAACCCCTTCAACTTTCAACATTTCAATATGAATTTCCTCTCGCTATACGTGGATGGCACGCAGACCCCGTCCAAACCGTTGCAGCCGTCTTTTAATAAGACCTCCCTCTTCGTCGACGCCTATCAAACGCTCTTCACTGGCACCGGGATTCATTTCAAGAACGAGGGAAACTGTATCGGTCGCCACGGATACGCGAACGGTTATTTCCTGACAGCTTTCGATTTGACCCCCGATCTATCAGCCGGTAGTAACACCCACTGGAATCTGATCAGACACGGCAGTGTGAGAATCGAGGTGCGGTTCGAAAAAGCTCTCGCTAAAACAATAAACTGCATCGTATACGCTGAGTTTGACAACGTGCTGGAGATTGATTCGTCTCGACAGGTTATCGTGGATTTTGGTGGTTAAAGAATATAACCAGCTTCTCGCCACGGTGTACCGCAGTCGCGGCATTACCTCATCCTCATTGTGATTAGTACAATAGCCGGTATCTCTATTGTGATTAGTACAATAGCCGGTATCTCTACGTGCTACCACCTCGGTACAAACCTTCCCTCCCCGCCGCGGCGGTCAAGCCAGGTGCGCTGGGACGAGCAGTGTGCAGCATCAGCACATTGTTGCACGTACCCCGAGGATGAGCGGGTGGGGATCACACCTTGCTGCCTCACAAGACGAATCTCCATCTCCTCAGTTCTCGATCAATCGCCGCACTTTGCCCACTTCACTACTCGCTAACACGATCATGGATTACGTTATCGACATTCAAGGATTTTACGACGCCTCTGACCGATTCATCATGAAAGAGGTCAGCGTCGTTTCGGTCGATATGGATCACATCGGGCACTGGGTCGTTACTCCACCGTGCGCGTTTGGGGATCTTCCGGCGTCGGCTCGGGATAAAAATAATTATCTCTCGAGGATGCATCACGGGTTCGAGTGGTTTGACGGCGATATCGACTGCAGCGAGATCAACGCTAAGTTACGCGGTGTCGCGCGTAGAGCGCGGAATATCTACACCCGGGGGCACGAAAAGGCGCAGCTGCTCCAGATCATAACCTCCAGGGTTATAACAAACCTCGAGGGTGGCGCGTGTCCGTCATTCAGGGATCTACCGCGTTCGGGTACACGTTGTCTTCACCACGGGGTCCCGACTCGCCACGCCTTCACATGCTCGCTTAATCGGGCGAGCCAGCTGAAAGCCTGGTTGAAAAATCATTCTTCGGAGATCGGAGGTATCGACACCGTCGACGACAGCGCATCGCGGGACGATGAACAGTCTGGAGATACAGAGAGTTCTAAATCTAATTTCTGCGGAAACCCGTGGTGTCTATCCGGCCGATAGGATACCTTGGCGGTGGTCCCATCCCGTCGCTCTGGTTGCCAATACCGATGACCACAGAAAATCCGGAAGCCACTGGGTGGCCTTCTACACCGACGTCTCGGGGAACGGCGTCTACTTCGACAGCTACGGATTACCGCCTCTTGTCCCACACCATCTACGTCGCCTCCAGAGAAACTGCCCACGCTACAGGTGTAACACGCGCCAGCTTCAGAGTGCCTTTTCGGACGTGTGTGGCCAGTTTTGTGTTATGTTTTTGCATTATATGCACAGTGGTTACACTCTCGAGGAGTTTACGGACATTTTTACGGACGATTATATAAGAAACGATTTCATAGTTGCTAAGTTTTACAAGTGCCTAGTCGATAAGGTAAAAAACTATGATAAAAACAGTTGCACACGGTTAGTCTGCATTCAGAAATGCTTCAAAAAGTGTGCGAAATAAATTGGCAAATGTGTCACGTTTTTGTTCTCGATCAGCCAGCAGCCCAGTTGCAATCTCCACCCCACTACGTCACACACCCACATAGCGTAAGAATAGGATAAGAATAAAAAAAAACATCACAAAAAAACCACTACGTCACACACAAGTTAAAAATACCACTACGTCACACTAGCATAAGAATAGGTTAAGAAATAGGTTAAGAAATAACTGTATATATTAGATTTAAAAACCACTACGTCACACACAAGTTAAAAAATACCACTACATCACATATATTAGATTTAAGAGCTTGAAAAATACCACTACGTCACAGTAGCATAAGAATAGGCTAAGAAATCACTGTATATTAGATTTAAGAATAAAAAAAGAATATTGAAAAAATACATGGTGATTATTCCGACAACCTATTTTCCCCATATTTCAGGTATCTAAATTTAAGTAGTAATAGCCGAGATTTCCAGGGTTTTTAAATTTAAGTAGTAATAGTTGAGATTTCCAGGATTTAAAGAATAAGCAGCGGGAGATCGGGAGACGGGACGCCATCTTGGATTTTTAAGATAAATAATTTTCAGCCGAGTCAGCAGGTCACTGATCCGAGTCACAGCCGGCCGCAGCATCGCAGTGCGGGGGACGGGGGAGGGGGGCAAGGACGGCGGCGAGGTGTAACCCGACACGGCGAGGTGTAACCTGACACCCGTTTGTTATGACTCTCCATGGCTGTCACAATCTACTCTCATCAACACTTTTTATGCGACAGATGCTTGTGTCACTTCGCGGTGCAAAGTAGCTTTGACAAACATAGAGGCGATTGCATGCGTTTGAACAAGGTGCGAATGCTTTTCTCAGAGAAAAATAAAAATCTGGAATTCAAAAATTTCCGAAATAAGGGTCGGGTGCCGTTCGCTGTCTACGCGGATCTCGAGTGTATACTGAAACCTGGTGCAAAGGAGTCCCAAGAGCATATCCCGCATAGTGCTGCGTATTATGTGCATTGCTCGTACGACAACGCATTATCGAGATATGCGAGTAAACGAGGGCCTGATTGCATCGAATGGTTCGTCAATCAGCTTCATGACTTGGCCGTGAACGTAGAGTCGCGAATTAAAAATATAATTCCAATGAATCCGTTGACTCAAGTGCAACGGGATCGACATGCGCGCGCGAAAAATTGTTACATCTGTGAGAAACCGTTCTCATCGGGAGATAAAAAGTGCCATGATCATTGTCACTTCACGGGTGAATATCGCGGTCCCGCGCATAATGGATGCAATTTAAATTACAAGGAAACACAAACGATTCCCGTGGTGTTTCACAATTTTTCGGGTTATGATTCGCATTTCATTATAAAATCTCTAGCCACATCTTTCCCCGGGGAAATTACCTTGCTGCCAATCAATAAAGGAAGATATATCTCCTTCACGAAGCGGGTTGACGGTACCTTTATGCACCTGAGATTCTTAGATTCGTTTCGGTTCATGGCCAGTAGCCTCGACAAGCTGGCATCGTATATTGACAACAGCGATAAAACAATAACTCGTTCGTTCTACAGCGATCTCGAGGGATTTGAATTTATGATCCGCAAAGGTGTTTTCCCCTACGAATACATTGATAGTTGGGAAAAACTCGACGAGTTGAGCCTGCCCGATAGAGCAAGCTTCTATTCAAAACTCAGCGACTCGGGCGTCTCCGATGCGGATTATCAGCACGCAAAGAGTGTCTGGAGCAAATTTAAATTGAATACCTTGGGCGAGTATTCGGACTTGTATTTGAAAACCGACGTTCTCTTGCTTGCCGACGTTTTTCAAAATTTTCGAGAGAGCTGTTTCCAAACGTACGATTTACGATAACGACGTTACGATAACGTCTATGATATCCCTCTGCGAAACAAAAAGCGGTTGGGATTCATGAAGGATGAGAACAACGGTAAAATTATGGTGGAGGTTATAGGGCTTCGAGCCAAACTTTATTTAACAGCGACGCAGGAGGAGGGGGAGGAGGCAGGTGTGAAAAAACGAGCAAAGGGTATCAAGGGTTCGACTCTGAGAACCATCACGAGAAATGATTTCCGAAAGTGTCTATTTGATCATGTGAATTTACACAAGGAGCAGTGTCTTATTGTCAGCAAGAGGCATGAGGTGCGCACCATTGTGCAAAACAAACTCGCCCTCAGCTGGCGTGACGACAAAAGAGTCCTAATACCTGGCGAAACGGATACTCTCCCTTGGGGTTTTCAGACTGCGTGATAATTACTTACCCCGACAAAGATAATTCGACCTCTACCCCCAAGACAACCGCCGCATCTCAATTCTTAAATGTCAATTCTCAAATGTCAATTCTCAAATCTCAATTCTCAAAGCTCAATTCTCAAATCTCAATTCTCGAATCTTAATTCTTAAATCTCAAATTAGATTTTTCCCCACGTAGTTTCGAAAATTTCAAGTTTTTCTCGAAAAGTTTCAGAAATTTCAACTTTTTTCAAGTTTTTTCAAGTTTTTTCAAGTTTTTTCAAGTTTTTTCAAGTTTTGAGGGGCGAATCGTAGCATCCGTATTTACATGTATAAGGTATAGGAGAATTCGGAAAAACTGAAAAAAAGTTGAAAAAAGTTGAAAAAAGTTGAAAAAACTTGAAAAAAGTTGAAAAAAGTTGAAAAAACTTGAAAAAAGTTGAAAAAAGTTGAAATTGAAAAAACTTGAAAAAAGTTGAAAAAAGTCCGAAACTTTTCGAGAAAAACTTGAAATTTCCGAAAAAAAGTAAAACTTCATTGTACAAACTAGTATTAAGACTACTTTAGGTTAGGAATAAACAAGGTGTATGTATGTATAATATTCATTTTATTGTCATTAAAAGATACATATTTTTCCCTCAAATGTCTGATTTATTTATCCAACTGTTGTGTGAACTGTCGAATCCCAACCACTTTACATATAGCTGATTGCCACGTTTGCGGAGGACCTTTTCCACGAGATACCCATCGGGGTATTGCACCCTGCTGAGCTCCAACTCGTAAAACCCGCCCTCAATGGGTTGCTGCAGGTAGTCGGTGAGTTTGTAGGTAGGCGGATTGGTATTTTTCACCTCGCTAACGGTGAAGATCTCCGTCGTCCAGTTCGGGGTATAACCCTTCTCGAAGACATTCTTGTATTTACTGATTCGAACCTTGTCGCCGACTTTGAATTTTCGCTTCAGACTGCTCCTCTTGATCTGTCGCGGTTTGTAGACACTTCGATACAGCTGTTTTTCATTGGATGCTGTGACGTTTTTCGGCTTCATCCTGATTGTCCGATGTTTGGTGCTGTTGTAGGATTCAATTAATTTGGGCAGAATATCGAGCCATTTGTAGGAGCCTTGGAGAGTGAATTGCTTCCACATTTTATTTTTCAGCGTTCGATTGAAGCGTTCGCATATGGATGCCTTCAAGTTGCTGAATGTCGAGTACATATTTACACCGTGATGCGCCATGAGAGCTTTGAATTCTTTGTTGTAAAATTCTTTACCCTGGTCGACGTGTAGATGTTTCGGTACACGCCCCTGCTGCAGCACAGATTTCATAGCTGACGTCACATCCGCGGCATTTTTACTCTTGATCGGTACACCCCAGGCAAATTTCGAGAATATATCGATAACCGTGAGGAGGAATTTGTGGCCTTTGTTGACACCCGAGTAGGCCGACATATCGACAAGATCAGCTTGCCAAGTCTCGTCCAAGCCACGTATATCCACAAAACGTCTGGGATAATTACGTCTGGCCGGCCTATGGAGTTCATTCGCTATTGTCTTTTTCATGTCGACCGACATCTCTTCGAACCCACACTCACTGTTTCTTTTGATCAACCACCAATTGCATGCCAACGATAGTTTCCCCCAGCAAATTCACATCATACCTCAATTTTTCAATACTCTCAGGCACGGATGTCAAAACATTGCGAATTTCTTTGTCATTTTTCGCGATTTTCACCTCAATGGCGTGAACTGCGTCCTTGATAACGTTCTGGAGACTGTCAACTGCTCGCTGTACGCGTATATTGAGAACTTTCAAGGATACGGCGTCATTTTCCTCCTGTGAATCGGCGATATTACACAATCGTTTGCTGGTTATATCGTACTGGTTGTCGGCGGTGATCTTGAATCCCACGCCCGGAGGTCCGCGAATACCCGCTACACTTCTTACTTTTCCACCCGCCGTCAATTGACGACCGAATATGTCTATGCTCATTGCTCGACGGTCAATGCGTGAATGAAAATTTTATGCTTGATCTCATGCTAATAAATGATTTTAGCCTCGCGCAACTCCTCAATAATCGAGACTATTTCGTTGGAATGGCTGGTATTTCCGGCCGCCTGTGACGCCATAAGTAGTCGAAGTCTGTCGATAAGCTCGTTGGGGTTATCCCAGTAAACATAATCCATACTCTGCCCCTCTTTACGCGCAATCTTATGCTTTGGCAGACCTCCACCCTTCTTTTTCGGCGATTCCGCGTATTGGGCGATAAAGTTCTTGTACTTTGTACTTTTCACATCTCTGCGAATGCTTTTATCCGCTTTGTAGCCGTGCCGATGGACGTTTGTCGCTACGACGATTTCAGCATAGTTTTTCTTGTCCTCGGTCTTGAGGATGGTGGTGTCGGGTGATTTTTTGAACAATAATTCAAGCAATCCAGGCGTTGCTTTGTACTTTTTACCGCCAACGTGCACCTGACTCGTGTCAAAGCTAATTTTCGAATCACCAATCTTCAATCCCTGCACCAGCTGTCGGACGCCATATTTCTCATCCAACTCCGATCGATGCTCCGTCTCGAACATTTTCAAATACCGCCACACGGAATCCGTCGATTTCGGCTTTCTTATCGGTGTACTTGTGGTGGGTCGTGCTACAATTGTTTTGTCCCCATCGTCGTCGTCGTCGTCGTCGTTTGCATTCTGATCGTCCTCAATGTCGAAAAAAGCATCTTCATCCAGATCATCCGCTGCCGTCGATTCCTCGCCTTTTTTCATAGAAATATCCGGCTTCTCTTCTTTTTTCACCGCCCCCGCGTCTCCCGATTCGGTTTTAATTTCCTGCTTTATCTGCTGCTGCTTCGATGTATCCACTAACTCCTGCAGCGGCGTCACCAAAGGTTTGAACATCTCCCCCATTGCCTGCTCGGTTGTATCTTTATCCTTCCTAAGCATCCTATGTTTACGCCGTATCACCTCGCTAGCTTTCGCTATTTCACGCAACACATCATTGTGCTTACGAATCTGTTCGCTCTTCATGTTGCCACTCTGATTGTTGCAACTTGACTGCAAGTATTTCCATTCATCGGTGTTAATTTATACTTATAAAGCAATCGAAACCTTTTCGATATCTCCCCGCGTTGATCTCGCTATCTTTGTCGATGAGAACGAAACTGTAATTGCCATCGTTCCAGCAGGCCGAGGAGAGATCTTTGAATTGTTGAAACGTCATGTCGGTATTCACGTGATCGGCGTAAATGTGCTTCAGATTCATCTCATCCTGCCTGAAGATCACCAATAAATTTGCATTATCACGCACGAGATGTTTTGGGATACGTGCGTATGTCTGACAGAGATAGAAGCTGTCCACATCTCTATGACGCCCCATGCAAAAGTATGCTCTGATATTGTCTTGCTTCTCACAGGCTACATCATCGAAAATCATCAGCGAGTTGGGACGCGCATCTTCTGGTTTCACCACCTCCTCGTGCTCACCGAAAGGGAAATAACCCATCCCCTCCACCGGCTCGAGTAACTTTCGCAAAAACTCATACTTTGGCTGGATGAGCGATTTCGAGTAGATGTACACATTTTCAAAGCGTAACCCGTTGCCGTGGGTGATTAGCGTGAGAAGAGCGTTCGTCTTGCCACAATTTGAGGGGCCGCAGAAGACCGCTCGCACACTGTTGGGCAGTAGTTCACCGTGCCGTTTACCCTTTTTCTTTTTTTTCTCAACCAATTTGTCGAAATTCGTGACGGGTAGTTTGCTGGCTTGATTTTCAAATTTCATGATGCTCAGTGGGTAGAGGACTACAAAAGACTAACGCACGCCGTGTATAAATATAGGCTTTTATAGGGAAATCGGGTTAGTTGTCGATCGACTATGGTTGGGTATGCACGTAAGAAGTGTGAAAAAGGTCTGGTGAATAAAATCATCAATAATCTCCCAGTCGAATTACACGTGCCGGGGTACCAGTACTGTGGGCCGGGGACCAAATTAGCCAAGAGATTGGCTCGCGGTGATCCCGGAATCAATCCGCTAGACGCCGCATGCAAACAGCACGACATTGCATACGATAAGAATCAATCAAACATCGCAGCGCGAAACGCAGCCGACAAAGTACTCGCCGAGCGAGCGTGGAGTCGTGTTTCAGCCAAAGACGCCAGTCTGGGCGAAAGAGCTGTAGCCTGGGCAGTGACCAACACCATGAAGGCAAAGTCTAAACTCGGTATGGGGATCATGCGGAGAACCATAAAGAAGAAGAAGAAAAAGACAGGAAGGAGTTTGAGGAAACCCAAGAGTGGCGGCGTGAAGAAAAAGAAGACAATCACTCTGAAATCGGTCATTCAAGCAGCAAAGAAATCAATGAGACCCGGTCCCGGAGCCATTGAGTCGGCGTTGGCTGGGGCCCGTATAGCGGCGGCTCGAGGGGCGGTGCGTGTGCCTCGCGTTCTACCTGTCCCAAAGAAAATCGGCGGTTTCCTGCCTTTCCTTATCCCAATATTGGGGGCCCTCAGCGCCACAGGAGCCCTAGCAGGTGGCGCCGCGAGTATAGCGAAGGTGGTCAACGAGGCCAGCTCTAACAAACGTCAATTGGATGAGTCCAAGCGCCACAATTCAACAATGGAGGCGATTGCGTTGGGAAAAGGTTTATACCTGAAACCCTACAAGCAGGGTATGGGGTTGTACCTGGCGCCACCAAAAAACTAACAAAGCTGCCACGCCGTGCTCTCACCGACGCCGATTTACGCACCCACGCCGAGGAGATGAAAATTCCACATTTCCGCGGTGTATTCATGCGAAATGATTTACCCAATGGTGGTCCGAGAAAGCGTGAATCTGCAATTATCAATCTTGATGATAAAAATGGCCCGGGGACTCACTGGGTTGCGTATAGGAAAACGGGCGATAAAGTCGTCTATTTCGATAGTTTTGGCGATTTACAACCACCCGAGGATCTTATGCGATATCTCGGTGTAGGCAGCGTAGAATATAATCATAGAAGGTATCAAGAATATGACACTGTGATTTGCGGACACTTGTGTCTCAAGTTTCTCAGTGGACAACTATAAAATGAATGCGACGCATCGTTTCATCATTAGTCATGGCTGATTCGCTGACGTTGACGTTGTCCGGAGCATCCTCCACGCTGGAGACACGCTTTTTTCCGCCGATCGAGTTGTCACCGTCGAAAGACTATGTTCTCGGGCTTGTCGAGCTCCTCACTTTCAATTCAATTCCCAATATCGACGTGGGTGGGAATAAGTTTTACATAAAACGAGCGAATAAAGAGGATAATGATGTTTTCATCATACCCACCGGTAGCTATGAACTCGAGGATATTGAAAATTTTGTCAAAAAGATTCTCCCCAAAGATATTCTCCTCAGTCTGAAGGCCAATAACAACGAGCTGCACAGTGAAATTAGGTGTAATCATGCGGTGGATTTTCGACCAGCGGATTCCATTGCTCGATTGCTGGGTTTTAAACCAAGTCTCCTCAAGGGTGGCATGACTCATAAATCCGAATTACCCGTGGCTATACTCAAAATCAATGCCTTACGCGTCGAGTGCAATATAACGACGGTGCGTACATAAACGGAAAACGTGCTCACACGATTCACGAATTTTTTCCCACCGTTCCGCCCGGATATAAGATTGTGGAAGTGCCGACCAACGTCATTTACCTACCAACCACCGTCAAGACGATACATCATCTGCAATTGCGGATAGTTGATCAAGACGGGACGCGGGTGAATTTTCGCGGGGAGACTATAACCATACGGTTACACATTAAATCTGCGTGATAATGGGAATTGTTTTCGAGACGGCGAGACGATCTGGCGGAGGATATATAAACGCGACACCATGTCCAAACATCATCAGTCATCGAGCTCCTCTGATTCGAGTGACACGTCTGAACGCTCAGTTTCTCCAGAGTCTAGGTCTTCGACTTCGTGGCGATTTTGGAAAATAAAAATTCGTTGTGTGTTGTGCATAATACCATGGCGAAAATGATCAGAATTCAAAACCCCGTGGCGTTCGATGAATCGATCGCCCACTGTGAGATACACGCACACCAGCCATACGCATCGTCATCGTTCAAGAACAACGATGAGATTCGAATCGTTGTTCAGAATCAAGATGCATGTGTATTGCCTGGCAAAAGTTCGCTACACATTCACGGCAGGATTACAAAGGCTGATGGCAAAACAGCCGTCGCAACCACCAGTCTGGTTAATATGGCTATTGGTCATCTGTTTGCGTCCATCCGCTACGAATTGAATGGGCATGAGATCGATCAAAATGTGAACGTTGGAATCACTAGTGTTATGAAAGGATATCTATCTTTGACACCGGGACAGCAGCACTTCCTGGACAACACCGGTTGGTTGTGCGACGACGATACGGCAATAGCTAATGCCGCGGGATACTTTGACGTCATAATACCGCTGAATATCCTGCTTGGATTTGCCGAGGATTATAACCGAATCATCGTTAACGCTAAACATGAGTTGATTTTGACGAGATCAAACACGGATTTGAATGCCATTCTACAATCAGCGACGGAGGACGTGAAAATTTCAATCGAAAAAATTGAATGGCTGCTACCGTACATCAAACTCGCGGATAATGAAAAGCTGAAGCTGTTGAGTTACATCGCCGCGGATCCGACCATATCTATGAGTTTTCGCTCTTGGGAGATGTACGAGTATCCGATGCTGCCACAGACAACGAGACACATATGGGTGGTGAAAACGTCGACGCAGCTGGAGAAACCGAGACATGTAATACTGGGCTTCCAGACCGGACGGCGGAATGATGCGAAGAAAAACGCCAGCGAATTTGATCATTGCCGGATCAGAGATGTGAAACTTTATCTTAACTCACAGTGCTATCCCTATGCTAGCATGAATCTCGATATTACCAACAATCAATATGCCATTCTCTATGATATGTACACCAACTTTCAACCGGCGTATTATGACAAAGAACCTGAACCTCTGCTCTCGCGGGGTAAATTTTTGGACAAAGCACCGCTCGTGGCCATAGATTGCTCGAGACAGAATGAATCGTTGAAAAGCGGCCCGGTGGATATTCGTTTGGAATTTGAAACTAGTGCCAGCATGCCCCCAAATACTTCGGCTTACTGCCTGATTATACACGATCGCATCGTCGACTACAACCCGATCAGCGGTGTTGTGAGAAAATTAGTTTAAGTTAATATTAATTAGAGTGTAATAATGTGTGTGTGGATCAATAAAATGTATTCAATATATATGATTAATAATTTTTTATTCACCCCTCTCCATTACATTTTATAAACTTACTTCAATACAACTATTAGACATTTTTAGGCTGACACTTTATCGCAAAATTCAAATCTATCAAACTCCCCGCCGAGATAGTGGAGCTGTAGGCGTTTCTCGGCAATTGCATCACTCATGGCGGCCAGTTGGTCGAGGTTCTGCTCGAGAACTTTGGCGATTCTCTTGGGAAGAAATACCGTGAATTTCCACTCTATCGCCACCAGGATGCTCAAACCGAATTTGGATTTGACGCTTTTGATACCCGTCACATCGTACTTCTTGTTCACCTCCAGCTCCGACATCTTTTTTGTTGGTAAAAAGTCGCTCAGGCAGCCGGCATGATTGATCCCCCCGAAGTCCATCGCTTCAGACTGAAAAAACCAATAATGAACATATTGTCTCGATAATACCAAATTCAAGAGAAAAGCAGTGAAAGTCTACCTTTTCCGAAAAGAACTCGCATTTGTTGAAAGAGCCGCCAAGATAGTTCAACTGGAGATCCTTCTGTTTCGCCGCATCACTCATCATCGTCAACTGAGTAGGATTCGCCTCCAGATACTTTGCAATCCTGTTTGGCAGGAAAACGGTGAATTCATCATCGATGGCTGCCAAGATCCCTGCACCGAATTTTGTGATCATTGGTTTGAGAGCTGTAATGCTATACTTCTTGCCGATCTCGAGTTCGGCCATCTTTTTAGTCATCGGATAGTCATCCAGACGAGTGGTTTGGTTAAGCATCGTTAAATCCATTGTCTGTCGAAAAAAAAAAAAAATATGAAATTTCATTTAACACAAAAATGAATCAACATAATCAATGATATATGAACCTTTTGTTGAAGATCTGCAGCCAAGTGCTTCAGAGGAATCGAGTCACAACGTCTCGTAGAACTTTTCAGTGGAGATTCTTAGCGTGTAGCTCTGGAGAAATCGTTGGATCAGAGACACAGCATTGATGCACTCGACTCGAAGTCAGAAAACTTGTGTGGCTTCATCTCGGTAGCTCTGGATTTATATACATCGCGGATCGGGTGTGGGGGTGAGAAAATATCACATCCCTTTGACTCAAACCGCGTGCAGGTGTGACTTGAGGTTGTTAATTGGAAAAATCCTTTGACATCACCGTGGGAAAGGAAATCAGAGACAAAACCTTTGATTTCCGCCGCATGTGTGGGGAAAAAAATTCTCAAAACCTTTGATCTTTGCCGCCGCCCGCGTGGGAAAAAAATTCTCAAAACCTTTGATCTTTACCGCCGCCCGCGTGGGAAATACATTTTCCTCAAAAAATTCTTGGAAACAGAACCTTTGATTTCCGCCGCCCGCGTGGGAAAAAAAATTCTCAAAACCTTTGATCTTTGCCGCCGCCCGCGTGGGAAATAAATTTTCCTGAAAAAATCTTGGAAACAATACCTCTGATCTTAGCCGCCCGCGTGGGAAATAAATTATCCAAAAGATCCGGGCAAAAGCAGGCGCCCTCTACGTGGGGACCCGGCACCATCTAGTGGTGAAACAGGCAGCCTCTACAGGGTAAAGTAGGCACCCCAGTGAAACAGACGCCATACAATTAGGCACGCCATCTGGGGAATGAAGAATTAGGAGCGCCATCTCTCGGGGAAATTAGGGACGCCATCTGTCGGTAAATAGAACCATCGGTTGGTAACAGTGGGGCAACTTACCCACGGTCGGTAAGTAGCACGGATGCGAACCCCTCGGTCGGTAACATGTCGGTAACAGGGATCTAGGGATAGAACCGCCACATCCCTTCTACTATTATAGGCGAATTTGGCAAAACTGCTGTGAATATTCAGAGTTTTTTAGAGGATGAGGGATACAGTTCAAGCACTCGGTGTAATCCACGCTGTTCCATGAAAACCGTTCTATGTATGAATGGGCTTGATGAAGACTGAAGATCCAGAGAACTTGGTCTTGATGAATGAAACGTTAATTTAAACTGTATCCGTGACTTGCAAACATAACCTGCAACAATCAAATAGATTACACACGTTTATGTTTCTGGATTTAATGTAAATAGTATTCGTTATAGTCATAAGACTAGCTTGAAGTCATTGATGGTGCACGAGTATCATTTATCAAACAGGTAGAAAGCTTTGTATACAACATAACCTATAATTGACGTGAGTATTATGTAGTTTCTACAAGAAATTAAAACACTTCTTCGGAATGGTACTTACATCTTTCCTTGCACCTCAATAATCACGTTTTGATGAATTTCAGGTTGATTCGGTTTCCAAAAAGCTATCACTCGGTTTTCACTAACTTTCACTCGCTCCAAATATGCATTATACGAATTCACGTTTGTTTACGCAGGTTACGATCGCCGCCCTTCTTTTTCTACTTGTGTATATCAGGAGTAGTATAGATATGTATATAGCGGAAATTTCTCTTTTTTCCGTAAGAGGCGCTCAAATCGCATTTTGACAATCCTTCTAACTCTACCTCAAAATTGGGGACGTGTTTTACCGCGGAGTGGAATCTCCTTATTACTACTCCGTGGTGTAAACCACTGATATATATATATACACTGGATAGAGGATCGCGCTCCCAGGCCGAGCTCTTATGAACGCCGCCATCTTGTCTGAGATCGGTGGTTCGGCGTGTCTGTCGTCTGCTGGAAGTGATTCGAAGTTGTTTTTGTTTATATGCTGTCATGGTGGCGCGAGGACGCGAATGATGTGATCACTGATTCATAATTATTGAGTAACTAGGGGCTCCGCCCCTCCGCGCTTCGCGCGGCAACCCCGCTCGGCGCTTCGCGCCTCGGGCACTCGGCGTTTCGCGCCTCGCTGTTCGGCGCTGCGCGCCTCACTTTTCCTAGGAATGGCTGGTCTAACTTTTTTTAATCTTCAGTGGCTGTCCTAACCATTTCCAACCCTTCTTGGGACACTCATTCCTATCCGTTACACCCACTGTTACTACATCGAATCCCGTAGACCTGGAGACCGAAAACTATGGCGCGATAGACCTGGACACCCAGAACTATGGCGCGCGATAGACCTGGGGACCAAGAACTATGGCGCGATAGACCTGGAGACCAAAAACTATGGCGCGATAGACCTGGAGACCAAAAACTATGGCGCGATAGACCTGGAGACCAAAAACTATGGCGCGGTAGACCTGGACATCCAGAACTATGGCGCGATAGACCTGGAGACCAAAAATATGGCGCGGTAGACCTGGACATCCAGAACTATGGCGCGATAGACCTGGAGACCAAAAACTATGGCGCGGTAGACCTGGACATCCAGAACTATGGCGCGATAGACCTGGAGACCAGGAACTATGGCGCGGTAGACCTGGACACCCAGAACTATGGCGCGATAGACCTGGGGACCAAAAACTATGGCGCGGTAGACCTGGACATCCAGAACTATGGCGCGATAGACCTGGACATCCAGAACTATGGCGCGCGGTAGACCTCGAGACCAAAAACTATGGCGCGGTAGACCTGGACATCCAGAACTATGGCGCGATAGACCTGGAGACCAAAGACTATGGCGCGGTAGACCTGGACATCCAGAACTATGGCGCGATAGACCTGGAGACCAAAAACTACGGCGCGGTAGACCTGGACATCCAGAACTATGGCGCGATAGACCTGGACATCCGAACTATGGCGCGCGGTAGACCTCGAGACCAAAAACTATGGCGCGGTAGACCTGGACATCCAGAACTATGGCGCGATAGACCTGGAGACCAAAAACTATGGTGCGGTAGACCTGGACATCCAGAACTATGGCGCGATAGACCTGGAGACCAAAAACTACCGCGCGGTAGACCTGGACATCCAGAACTATGGCGCGATAGACCTGGAGACCAAAAACTATGGCGCGGTAGACCTGGACATCCAGAACTATGGCGCGCGGTAGACCTGGAGACCAAAAACTATGGCGCGATAGACCTGGGGACCCAGAACTATGGCGCGATAGACCTGGAGACCAAAAACTATGGCGCGATAGACCTGGGGACCCAGAACTATGGCGCGATAGACCTGGAAACCAAAAACTATGGCGCGATAGACCTGGAGTCCAAAAACTATGGCGCGGTAGACCTGGACATCCAGAACTATGGCGCGATAGACCTGGAGACCAAAAACTATGGCGCGGTAGACCTGGACATCCAGAACTATGGCGCGATAGACCTGGACACCCAGTACTGAGACCTGGACATCCAGAACTATGGCGCGATAGACCTGGGGACCAAAAACTATGGCGCGGTAGACCTGGACATCCAGAACAGACCTGGACATCCAGAACTATGGCGCGATAGACCTGGACCCCAGAACTATGGCGGGATAGACCTGGACGTCCAGAACTATGGCGCGATAGACCTGGAGACCAAAAACTATGGCGCGGTAGACCTGGACATCCAGAACGATGGCGCGATAGACCTGGGGACCAAAAACTATGGCGCGGTAGACCTGGACACCCAGAACTATGGCGCGATAGACCCTGCCCTACTGAAAATATTGAGATGAGATCTGATGAAAGATCTCAGATGAATTCTGATGTGAGATCTCATAATGGCTCAAATGAGATTTCACCTACGATCTCGTCTACGAATTTGAACTGGGACGTAGTCATGAGATCTCATGTACGATCTTGCAACAGATCTCGTGTCGCATTTCAGGTGAGACTAGATTGTATCGCATCTCAAGTGAGATCTGATATCGCGTCTTATCCATAATTCTATGTCAGATCTTTTGGTTTTGAATTAGATTTTCAACTGAGTTGAAATTTTTTATTGCTTCGAACGAAGTAAATCAAAAGTCAAAATTTCATAAATATTATTTTATTCGTCACATTTTTTTTTTAACTCAAATAATTAGTCATTCACAAAATTCTTTGCATCGTCTGCAACGAAAAATACAAAATACATCACATCAGAATACGTATGTTATAGGTACGATATATTTTCCGTAACTCAACCACCTATATACTACGTCATTTTTGTAAGCTCTACTGGCTCTATACATTGGCATTAGCTTATTCCATAATTGAAGTTTGATTGATTTTCAGTACTGTATTACAAAAATATCACTGCCGAAAATTGTTAAAGACAAATATTACAGATTTTTCGTTTCGACATTCTTAGACAGATTTTACTGACTTCAGAAAGCTTAGGATTACACACCCGAGCTCTCTAAACTTTCCGACTGTAAACTAGTAAAAATACAAATTTGGCAGTGGACACACATACAATTCACGCGCTACCTCAATATAAATACAAATTCGGTTTATATTCGTTGTTGGGACTAACAGAACTTCACTTTCTGTACACCTAACTTTCTGTAATGTAGAATAATTATTACAAATATCGTGTCCACTAGTTTGGATTACGTTACAAAGAGTAAATTCTTTATTCCTTGGTTTGTCAACAAGAAATTTAATTATCTGGATGAATCTACCGTCAGTCATTTGTGCGATACAGTTATTTGAACGTTTATTATTTTTCAAGTGGGATAAGTATAGGCATCCATCTTTAACCATTCTTGTGAACGCTGTGGTATCATCCACGCTTAAATCGACATCTGCAAGTATGTGTAGATCATTTACCATTTTTTCACCTTTGCCAAAGTATGTGATACCTGAAACTTTGACAAATTTTTTCATTTTTGGTGCAGTAAGTTGCTGGCAATATTCTTTTGTTATCGCGCAAGTATTGGGAAAAACTTTTTTCTCGAGTATGCCTATATTAACCGTCAAATTTATGTACCGTAAAATCTGCAAATTTACGCCTCTTGCACATTTTATTGCTTTCAATATTTGAGCATTTCCAGCTTCGAATGCAAAAGTCGAATGAGCCCAAAGTGGACCCCAATTATACACACTTTTTGCCATATGTAAAAGTTGGTGTACATTAAAAGTCATGGCTTTTCTTGAGTACAGTTGTTCCGTTTGTACAACGAACTTATTCAACAAAATATCAGAGTGTTCTAACTCTTGGTATGTGATGTCAGTTTGCAATAAGATGTATAGACTTTCCACTAACAAGGCCCAGTGCTGTGTGAATTTTCGTTCCAATTTCAGAGAAAGAATAGGCAAACTATAATAAAGCACCCAATTCTCCCATTCGCGAGCTTTCCAGAATCTTCTCTCAATTAGCGGTCTAGTCAGCCGAGTAACCTGATTCGGAGCCTTTATACGCAACAACTGATCACTGAGGAAATTAAAATCTTCGGAGGAAAGTAAATTGAGCATAAGCTCTGTGATTTGCTTTGCAACCCCTATTAGAATGCAGTGCATGTAGTCAGGCATGAATCCAAATATAATATTAAAGCCAATTAAATTTAGAAGTGGTGATATGCTTTGTATTCCGCGAACAGGTTTGTTTGTTCTTTTGAATTCTTCCATGAAACCTACTGTGTTATCCAGGTTTCTTGCTTCTGGCGTATAATCGAGAGTAGAATATTTCAGAGACTTTGCCTCCTTCATATACACTCCTGGGTGTAGGCACCATCCACACCCGTAACTACCATTAAACTGTTTAACACCTTGCATGGGGGCTCTAGCAACTGCATCTACACAACAACATACACCGTAAACTTTGATGCAGCGACTTTCTCCTTTAATTTGGCATTCGATTCCTGAAGTGGAAATATTATTCATCATATCCCGGAATGGTTTCATGAAAATATCCATGTCGGGTTTATTTTTACCAAACCACAAGCCACAGGTGATGAGGTTTCGAAATCTTTCTTGAACCGGCAACTCATTGATCATCAACTGAATAGGCCAGATCGAATTTTGAGAGCATTCAAATGCCGGTATTCCATCCGTGTTGAAAGTAATGGTTGCATAATTTGGTTTTACATCATCATCTAACGAAGACACGAACGTGCGGTAACATTTACCGTCATAAATATCTTTTATGTGTTCTTTTTCATGACGTCTCTCCCGGATAACATAATTATAGTGGTCTTGATATGTCTGTAAGTGCTCCGCTATTGCAATAGATGGATCTATCATAGTGAAAAAGTGTAGACACGATGGATTGGACAAATCTACATTAGAGTCACAAACCGGGCACATGACAATAGATTCTACATTTTCTACTTTTCCAACATATTCCAAGCACGTAGGGCAAACTGCATGAAATTCGACATTGTTCTTAGGATTAAACAGTTTGTCGATGAAATATCGCGATTGTGGAAATATTGGTTCCACAAATAAAGTGTTGATTAGTTTAAGCAGATTGGAAATTGCAGTTTGTGTCAACATATTGGTTATACCAAATTTCAGTGTCATTAAAAGAATTTCGCCTGGGCTTTTGTTAAGGGGTGTTGAGATAATATCAAAAAAACCAGGCATCTGCATGAGGTCGTGAAGATTTTGTGGTTTATTGGAAGACTCGATGCGTCCGTGATGATGGTCTTCGTTGTGGTCTTCATCGTCGAACACTTCTTCAGCTATTTCTGGCTGTATTGCATGCACCGAGTGTAAGGAATCACGTGAACCAAAGTCATCATTCTACAACAAATATGGGAGAAAATATGGTTATTGAGATAGTTCTCAATGTTCTCAGATTGAAATGGTACACCCCTTTTTTGTCATGCCTTATGGTATTTCTGAAAATATTAATTGACGTGAATTTATATCTCATTCTATCAGTGTTGCTCCGCCATACTGATCTTCAGTATCATTGAAAAATGAAATAATATTCTTGAATCATGGAATGAATATTTTTGCTAGAAAGATATGTAATATTCGTGATTCAAAAATAGTTTGTAGTAGCAAATAACTTATGTCAAGGCAATATGATCGTAAGATTGTCATCATAATTATTCAGTGCGATGATCAGGTACAAAGCTTCTCTATTGATGTTTTGCATATTGACCTGGTCCTACTTTCAAGTTCCTATAACGTTGCAGACGATACCATGTAGGCGTCGAAGACTATGAAGATTGAAGTTGCAATTTAAACAGAGAAGAAACTACTTGCTCTTAGAAGAGCAAGATTTAATTCAAACAAAAATGTACACACCTTTTTGAGTGTAGGAAATTCAGTCCCAATTTCTTCGTCATCGCTGCATATTATTTGTACACAAGCTGTAGAAAGTGATACATTTCCACTTGGTATTACGTTACTGGATCCAGATGTAGTAGCACCATCCGCAAACTGGCTTTGTTCCTGTATTCCCAGAAAACCATAGAAATTACGAAGATAATTAACTAGAATCCGTAAATATTAAGTAAGCGGCACTGTACAGTAGTGCCTATAATGCAAAAAAGCGAAATTTCCGGTTAAATCGAGATTACCATACTCTCGTACAACTCTCAACACAGCTTTACTATAAAAAACATAAATTTTATAGTATATTATGCACCTAAAGGCAAAAAGTTGTTTGGGACAAATGCGAGGTTGTAGGGTAACGGCACTAGTAGTCAGCCACTTGACACATTAAATCGCAATGATTAGTGTGTTTTCTCATTGTTTCATTGCGACAATTTTATCTTGTGTGTTCGTTCAGATTTTTTGCGTCGCTAAGTACCACTGTGACGTTAGTCGGCTGTTTTAGTGGACGCCGCCACTTGACACCGCCCGACTTTCGACGCACGATTTTCATCCACAGAAACAGCTGACTAACGTCACAGTGGTACTTACCGATGCAGAAAATCTCAAGGAACACACAAGATAAAATTATCACAATGAAACAATGGAAAAACACACTAATTATTGCGATTTAATGGGCCAAGTCGCCGACTACTGGTGTCGTTACCCTACAATCGCATGAGTCTAAAACAACGTTTACCCTGTAGTGCATACGATATTTTAAATACCGAGGGCAAATAACCTGGTTTTCTCTGCTGGGGCAGGAAACTGAACCACGGTTTATTTCCCTGAAGTGTATAAATAACATTATTTTATGGAAAATGATTATACTCACGCATGTCTCGTTGGTTTCTTCAAGGTTAGGTTGTTCCAAAGATTCCTTTTTTCGTATTTTTCTCAGAGAATAATCACTTAAATCTTCATCTCTCTTAGATATTAAGTGCTGTTTATACGACGAATACCTTCGACTCATTTCCGTGAAAAGAAATACTTTCGAGCATTCAAATTTATTCGATAAACGGAAAACGTGGTGAGGCGTTGCTTGAAGTCAAAAATAGGCCGCGTGAATGAGAAACCCGGGAGAGTCGAGAGATAGAGACGCACAGTATATTCACGAACCCGCGGAATATTTTCATTCGGCTATAACCAATGACGTCCGTTTGAAAAGCGTGTCGACCAATCCTGTCGCCTCTCAATCGTCCGTGCGTCTAACTCTTTGCAGCAGACGGTAGATACGGTACACAGTCTTCGAATGCGTTCTGAAAGACCTTGTTTACATCGAGTCGAGCACTGTACTGATGTCCACAACGACCACACGTGCAACACGTTGTAGCTGTGCAAGTCTCGGAATTCGAGGACCACGACGGTTAACTGGTAGAATTCTATTACTTCGTCTTTCGCTTTAAAATGGGCGACGCGGAGCTACCGAATACAAAAAATATTACGATCGCCTGTGTGCGGTTTAAAGACCAAAGTGAATACGACATCGTGCCTATTGACTCGGTCAAAGAGAGAAAAGGAAAAAAATTCACAGACTTTACACCAAGCCACGAGGAAGATTTTGTTAAAAATACATTTTATCACGTGGCTCGTGGAGATTACGATGAGAGTTACTACAGGGCACATGTCTTGTACCTTGGTGGTAAGTTATACATATATACTTCTATGTAGAGCAAGTTCTGGGCAGGCCAGGGAAAAAGTTTTAACCTAAGCACATGGGATTTAAACAACATTCACTCGCTTAATCATTAATTAGCAATACCTACGTTAAAAAAATTTTGAAAAATAATCTTATGAATTCGTCTTTGTCTCGGTTTGATCTCTGTCTGAAGAGGTTCAACGAAGCGTCTCAGTTGACAGGCTCGGTTTACGCACACAAGTATGCGCACTCTGACGATCACTATTGTCGGCTTACTTGTAAGCGTAACCGCTTCTGTTTTCGTTTTACCTGTGATGCTCGGTATATTAGAATCTTGTGACTCAGCGGATCATCCTGGTCAGCTTCAGAGAGGTATCATAGACAGTAAAGCCATGGGTCTCCGTCAGAATTTTTACAACGTTCCAAATTAAACATATCTATTGACGGACCTGATGCTCCGCAGCATCATCGAGGCTGCAAGACCTTGTCCGCTGGGTCACTTCATTTTTTGAATCATGAAAACTCTTCCTTCGGAGACCGACCGCACACCAAATAGAATCATCCCGAAAAGTTCTTCAAATCCCACATCTGAATGATTAATTACTTTCAAAGTGACATAGTTGTTTGAATTTCGATGATTGAATATATTCAACACTATACTGTTAGAGAATGGCTTACACAATATACCATACATCTACAAGTCTATTAAAACTTGTGTTAATTGAAATTCCAGAATCAGAAAGTGATATCAAAAACAAAATCACTGCGAAACGGCTCAAATTTCCGAACAAGAAGTATTGTGATCTATCGAGCTCGACGGATATTGAATGCAGTGTGACAGCATCGCAACATAATGCAAATATTATGCGAAAGGTATGAATTGTTATAGAACAATAATAAATATTGAAAAACAGATATCAGCCGAGCATATTTTTTTAGCTTGGCAAGGATTAAGTTCTGCGTTTAGTATGCAGAGGCAAACCGAGGCCGCACACAATTTTTTTGAACAGGGTGTCTACGAGTAAGTTTAGTTCTGTTTGCTTTTGTATAGTGTGTACATGCATTCCCATAAGACACCGTGTTTTGAAGACGACTAATTCACTCTGCTTTGGTTCGGTTCAGTTAGTTCTGCATAGTACAGAGGCCATTGATACCTATTTAACACTGAAAATATTACATGAAATCTCATACAGCTTTTTGTGTGCTCATACGATTCTTGTATAAGATTTTTCTGAATTTCAAATGAATACGTGCAGTTGATTGATCCAT
Source organism: Euura lappo (assembly GCA_018257835.1). Classification (NCBI taxonomy): domain Eukaryota; kingdom Metazoa; phylum Arthropoda; class Insecta; order Hymenoptera; family Tenthredinidae; genus Euura; species Euura lappo. The sequence goes on from JAEUYN010001945.1 coordinate 116,807, forward strand.
AATTATACTAAACAGTGATAACGTTGAACTAGGTAATACATACCGTGAGTAATTGAGGAAACGAAACGGTGCGAAACCAACACAGGCGCACGCTCCAGTCGTTGCCAAACGCACCCAACACACGGATGCTCGCACGGACGCGAAGTGTGCGCCTGTGTTGGTTGCGCACCGTTTCGTTTCCTCGTTTACTCACGGTATGTAGATCATACTGTGCATTCTCGTATCCTTGTGTTGTAATTGATTGAAATTATAGCAATATCAAGTGTTAATTTTCTCTCCTATTCTATGTGTATAGATTACCAAAGAACCAGTAGAAGAGGACCACGAGAACAATCTCTAACTCTAACTTCTCATCGCCAAATTGGACAGCGGGATAAACATAATGATGTACATGAATACAGACACGCTCGCCGCGTTGTGCAGGAAGCGACTTTTCAAGAAAAATCTCACACGAGAAACATTCATGCACCTGATTTAGGTAATGCATGTACAGTGATTTTTCGTAGACAGTGAACGCTAGGGATACCAACCCAGAACTCGCTCATGTGTCGCTAGTCCGAGCGAGCTTTAGGTTGGTAGGCTGGTAGCTCGCTCGGACTAGCGACACATGAGCGAGTTTTAGGTTGGTATCCCTAGAGCGTTCACTGTCTACGAAAAATTCCTGTTTATCTGTAGGTATTTATATATGTAATATGAAATAGATCAACAGATTGAAAATAATAATCTTTTTAATTTCATAATTTCGAGGTCACATTACTTACAATTAGCTGTCAGAGATTTGAGATAATAAATTCATAATATTTCTAAAAAATTATCCATAATTTTCGAGCTGATATTAGTTAAATAACAGAGAATTTTAATCAATAGAGCGACGTCTGAATGTAAATCGATCGCCTCAAAATTTCATGCACTTCGAGAGATGTCGAGTAGGAAGAAATATAGGGGGGTGGAGAGTCGAACAAAAATGTTATTCAGAGGCGTTTAGCGTATCTGAAAACATCGATAATCTTCGGTGAAATTTGAATCTACTTAATGAATGAAGAAATTAAGGGGATGGGAACTGAGAGATATATGTATACAATTTGAAAAAAAAAAAGATTTTTTTGGCATAGGATTCGATTTCTCGACGTCGTTGACTACGTTTATCCTCAGACGTCTCACCTTTGTTCTTTGAACACCAAAAAGCGGGACAGTATAAAAAAGAAAAAAAAAGTCAAATCTTTGGAAGGTCCAGGATTGACCATGGTATAATAAGCTACAATTTGTGAGATATTCATAATTCATTTCCTCAAGTTAGTTTACGGAGCGTCTGCGTACTCACCCTAAACGAAACTCACCCTAATATACTTTATATACCTCAGGGATATAAACGGCCGTTTATTGCCCTGCTCCAGCAGGGAAAACCGCTTTATTTCCCTTCGGTGTATAAAGTATGGTATGCACCACAGGGCAAACGTTGTTTTAGACTCGTGCGATTGTAATCCTCAGCTTCGCCTCGGAATACAACCTCGCACTCGTCGAAAACAACTTTTTCGGCCCTAGGTGCATAATATACTATTATTGTACCCTTATACCGAATTATGATTTCAACAATTTCCCTTGTGTTCCAGCACACCATCTCACGAATACACCGTGCCCGAAGAGGTTGAAGAAACGACAAGGTAAAGATATCTATTGTGAAATCAGAGGAGTGGGAGTCAGTTTGTATTCCATATCAAGAGACTCGGTAGAGTCTCGAGCCAAGTACATAAAAAAAAATTATTTTCGTTGCAGTGGGTGTAAAATTCAATTTTACGACCATGGGAGGTTTTTTAAAACTGCATTTACGTCCACATGCAACGAAAAATATCGTATGCAACACGGGAGTTGAATGTAAAACCCAAGTGTGCTAAAAAAAACAGGAGGGCTTGGCTTCGCCAGCCCTCCTGTTTTCTGAGCACACACGTGTTTTACATTTGACTCCCTTGTTACATAATATACTATTTTATCTTGTCATACTAGTCTCGATAAAATCAAAAATATACGTCGAGTAACCAGTCTCTTCAGAGTTTCTTCATTGCAAAAAGTTTCAACGAAGATTAACCTTTTTTTAAATATTCATATTTCGCTTGACTGAAATTCTGTTTGGGTCGTTGAATTGCACATCGTGTAGTCATTTAAAAATAAACGAATGAAGTCATGATTTTTTTTATACCTGTGATGAATCTCTTCCTGTAGTTTATCTTGACATTTTCAAGGAATTAATGTCTCAATCAAAACTACCTTCTCTCTCATTTGATTTACGTTACTTTACACATCAAAATTGTATTCATGTCATACTCATATCATGTTTGTCGCTTATTTTTAGTATTGAACGAGGGGATAGACACAGAGTGCCATGGGCTACGACGATTCGATGTGGTCAATGGAAAGGTAATCCTTACTTTCACAAGCACAAATAGTGTCTACTACTAATTTTCGGTCACGATCGAATACACTTTTAAAACATACTAGAAAATGAAGGATTTCATTCCTTGTATTCTCAGATATATCTGGGCTTAGATGTGTTTGTCGAGAGAGACAGTTGGGCCACTACAATGTGTCAAAAGCCCCAAACATTCATCAGAGACGTAGCCGTACTCATTTGGCAAGAAGAAGGTATTCTGAACCGCTGTTTTCATATGGACAAAATATCTGTATCCTTCAGGGGGAGATCACCAAGAAAACAGTTTGAGGCAGATAAATTACAATTGTTGAGAGGTACATTATTGATTACACGATATCATGTATCATGTTTGGGGCTGTCCATAAATGACGTAACGCACTTTTACGGCGATTTTGCCCCCCACCCCACCCCCTCGCCGCGAGGTAACGTATGTAATACCGGGTTTTACTCATATGTTAATAACGACACAACCATTATTATATTAATCTAGTTTCGCGAGCGAATTTTTAAGTTAGAAATCAATTTTTTGACGAGGAAAGCTGAAAAAAGCAATAAATTGCGTTACGTAACAGAGGCTCTGACCCCCACTGATCTCTATTATACACTGGATAGCGGACGGGTACCCTTTCTGCCGCAAGAGCGTGAGGCAACTTGGCGCCGGGCGAGGGGACTTGGGGGGAAGAAGGAGCGGGGCGAACTGGTTCCCTATTTACAGCGGGAAATTCAAACGGGTTGAGGGTTGCGACTCTCATATTACAAGGAAAACCAACGTATACGATTCAAAAATTGAGATTTTGTAGTGGAGTTACGTTAAAAAGGGATATAATATGTTTCATTGTCAGTCGAGAGTAATAAAAAAAAACAATCACGCCCGTCGAGAAGGTCTCATTTTATTTTCTTTCATACAGGATCATGTAACCGTTGATTGAGAATCAACGACGCAACATATAGGTGATTACGTTTATGGGACAATGTTGAATAAATTCGATTTCTGAAAAGCTAGCTCGTCGTCGAAAATCAAATATAGTTTATGTTGTGAATAATATAGAATATTAATAATGATAATAATAACTCGGTATAAAACAGCAATTGATTATTAAAAGATATAGTATAATTGTTTTTGATCGAATAAACAAATGCATGCCAAATAAATGTAAGTGGAGCTGATCGCCTGAAAAAAATCAATTATTGTAAAATCTAAGAAAAAATTTATGCTCTTGTAAAAGTGTAGGAGTTGTAGAAATTCTGGTGTATGCAAACTGTGTGAACAGAAGAAACCATACAATTTGCCAATTGTTTTGAGCATACGAAAGCGAAATCCGCGCTCCCATTCATCAGCGCACGGGCGCCCGTGAATCTGTTTTTAATTTAAACTGCCCGCTGTAAATAGGGAACCAGCAAATGGCGCTGTTCAATTGGCTTCACTCGACGGGCGCAGTCCGCCATCCAGTGCTGACCCCCCACACCGCTCGTAACGCTGCGTAACGCTCGGTCACCCCACCCCCCTAAAGTGCGTTACGTAATTTATGGACGGGCCCTTTCTATTTCTGGTAATTTTTTAACAACCAACTATGTGCGTTTCGATTTTCAGATTTACTGGATCACTACCTGGAACACAAACGTTATTCTAAGGACGATAAAACCAAATACAAAAACAGTATGAACACCACGTTAGGGCGATTCGTTCAAGACCTCAGAAAGCCTTACAAGGACCTTGTTAGAAAACAGCTACTGTATTCGGAATGAGACAATACTATGTTCAAGAGAAAATAAAATAATTATCATGAAATTTTGTCTTTTGATATACTCACATTCAAAACCAATAAAAAATTTCAACTTGGTTGAGAATTTATTCGATTTTTGGTTGAAAATCTAATTCAAAACCAAAAGATCTGACATAGAATCATGGATAAGACGCGATATGAGATCTCACTTGAGATGCGATACAATCTAGTCTCACCTGAGATGCGACACGAGATCTGTTGCAAGATCGTACATGAGATCTCATGACTACGTCCCAGTTCAAATTCGTAGACGAGATCGTAGGTGAAATCTCATTTGAGCCATTATGAGATCTCACATCAGAATTCATCTGAGATCTTTCATCAGATCTCATCTCAATATTTTCAGTAGGGTGGGGACCAAAAACTATGGCGCGGTAGACCTGGACATCCAGAACTAAGACCTGGACATCCAGAACAGACCTGGACATCCAGAACTATGGCGCGATAGACCTGGACACCCGGAACTGAGACCCTGGACATCCAGAACTATGGCCGATGGTCCTGCACATATATGTATACTGTAACGGAGTGGACTAGTCCACTCCGGGACCTCGCCTCCACCTACCCGGGGAACGACCACAGGATAAATAATCATGCCTAGGACGGGAATCATCAAAGCTCGCTCAAGGGATCCTAGCGTTTAAATAGCCTCAGATACTGCCGCCTTTTATTTTATATTTCATATTCTCCCGCCTCGAGACACCGCCCAGCAACGAGGGACTCTTCGCCGCATCGCCTCAACACCTAGCCGGTGTCCTGGAAGCTGCGGAGCTAGTAGTCGTGCCCTGAAGGAAGTACTCTCTCGCCTACACCCCGGGGAGGGCTGCAAAAACGAACCCTCGCCTCCGCCACACGCATAAGACCCGGCCTGGTCCCCCGGGCAGCTGAATACCACCTCACCCCCCGGGCGCCATCTACCTCGTCGCCAGCAAAGGGCACGGCGAAAACCGAGCGGCCGAAAGGCCCGGCTAGGTCGAACGACCACCGCTGGAAGCGCCACCGTGCCGGCGAAACGCACGCCGTCTCTGGGCATCGCCATTCCCGCCCTAGCGCTTGAGCTAACCAGTCGCTTTAGCCTTGTTGCTTGTTTATTTTGCTTTCGCTTATTAAGATTGCGTTACCGCTAGTTTTTTTTTTGCATTTGTTATTCTCTTTTGTGAGTGCCGTGATCGTCACCGAGGGCCTGTTTTATCCCGAGGGGCATCAGTAAGGTAGGCTTTCGCTTCTACCCCGACACCCCGTGTAATCTCCGTCTTGTTAGATTATCGCTGTGTCTCCGTCCGAGCCACAGGTAGCCGTCGCCGTAGGGGGACGTTAGCCTCGTCACGGGTTGTCGTGGATTGTTAAAACGTGGATCATTGCTTTTCTTTTATTCTTGATATTTTGTTTGGCTTGTATTGTATGATTTATTTATCTGAATGGATCTCTTGAGATAATATATTACTGCCGCCCCGTATGGTTGCGTGTGTGAGAGTCCGCTGTCTCTAGTATGCGTGAGTGAGTGTGTGAGAGCGAGCGAGAGGAAGTGAGCGGCCCTCGGGTGTCCTCCTTCCCCCTCACCCAGCCTTCTGCTGTTTAGTCCTTAGCTTTGACTTTGTTGTTCTCTAGCATATAAGTTTTTCTTTCGGTCTCTGGACTTGTAAAGTTGTATAAAATCTGTAGGATTATTAAATTCCGTATTTACCTTCTCACTCGTACCTACCGCTTTCTTATCTTTTGAATAAACTTTAGCTGCTTTGAATTGAGACTGAATGAGCGTTAATTGCCTTGACCCCTCGTTCCCCTCTCCCGCTGGCTTGCCGGCCTAGTCTGGATTTTGCTTCTTTTCTTTGCCTTTTGTAATTTTTCAGCGGCACATTAGTGCCTGGCGCCCTGTCTTTCTGTAATCCTTGGAGTTTACCTGATTTTGTATTAATTTGGCGGGAATATTAATTGACGCTTTATCCCCGGCGTTAATAATAGTCTCGTTACAAAATGGCGCCCAACGTGGGGCACGAGTGATTACACTCGGGGATGGTTTTACCAAAAAGCGCCAAAGTAACAAATTTGTTAATCGCTAGAGAACAACTATATTATTTTTTTTTTTTGAAAATTCTGCCGTTATGGATCTTGGTGTGTGGTGTGTATGAGGTATGCCTGTGCATTGAGTTGAGTGCCTTTGTCCGATTCTCGCTTTGTTATTGTTTGCGTCGCGCTAGCTCAAGGCCAGCTAGCCGAATTCCGTGTGTCGAGTTAAATTCGAACGAGTTGCTAACCGCGAAGCCGTTGGAGATTTCTTGGACTTTCGATTGTCGCGTGGGTTCGAGTGGTGTTATTGTTTTAATATATCGGGCGTTTCGTGAAGTATGGAATCGTGTCGGGTAAACACCGAGAGCGCGATGGCTCAGGAAGGTCCGGGGATCGAGGAACGCGAACTGCCGTGGATGCTGGATGAGTTGAGTCATGAGATCGGGTTAGACACCACGGACATTTTTATAGACCGTTTAGCGAATTTATCTTTGGAACAGGCGGTACACCTGCTCCAACGCCTCGGCCTAAGCACCCACGGGGGGATCGAGGGCTGTGGGTGGCGTCTCCTACGCTACCACCAGCGCCAACGGGGAATGAATGCCTCGTGGGGACCAGCGGACGAACTGCCTCCCCCGCCCGCGTTCGCGGACAGTCCCGACGAGCCGTTAGAGCTTTCGTCGCCTCCGCATCAAGCTGCCGTGCGATCCCGCCGCGGCCTAGAGATCTCCGCCGCCGGAGTTGTCTCTCACCGGGGAAACTCCGCACGCCCGATACCTTCGCCGCGTTCGATTAACGTAAACCCTCAGCGCGTAACGTTCCGTCAGGCCTTGGAGTCTGGAGAGGCCCGTGCATCGTCTCCGGGGGGGAGCAGCACATCGGTCGGTTCGTTTGAAACCGCACGCGGGGAGCCGCACAGTGGTTCCAAATGCGAAATGGCTGGCCAGAAATCGAAAAATGAAGTTTAAATTCGAAGAATTTTAACTGTGGGGTCAGGTAGAGGGATACCCCTGGCGTCCCTTTCAAGGGTAGAGGAGTGGCAGGTGGTACGTTTAGCCGTTGGGATCTCATTCGTAACGAAGACCTCGAGCAGGTAGCCTCGGCCGTGAGCTAGTCCGTTAAAATTACTACCGCTTAAAATCGCAATATCCTCGAGTGGAATTGAGCAATTTTAAATTTTCAAAATGGAATCTCCGCCTGAAAGTAAGTACTTTTATTATATCATTGTGATTTTTTATTTAAAGTACACACTGAGCAAAGAAAAATTTAAACATCTACTGTAAATTCTCGTGCCCGTGGTGAAGAAAAGTTTTGTTTACATTGAGTAAAAGTTAGTTGTTAAACGTTGTTAAGCGGTCGGAGAGGTGCCATATGATTCTTTACACTCTTGAGTAAATATATCACCAAAAATTAGATGCCAAAAACTGCCAACCTCGTTACAATGAATTTTTCTGTAAATAGACGCGCTCATGCACGTGCGGTGCGGCACATAAACTAGGCGGTGCATTGCAACGCACACTAGGCGATCAAGTCGATTGATTTGTTTCTCATGAATATCAGTATTAGTCTACCGGATTCGAATATAATTTTTATTAAAAAAAATTATTATTGATTTTTGAAGTCATGTATTATGTATTGTCTCACTGTTAAATTAATTTTTTCAGGTTCTCGGAAGAGTAAGGAAGCGGTCGTTGTTACGCGACAGGATTTGTTCGATTTATTATTGCCTTATTTGAACGATGGTGCGAGTAAAGCGTACGAAATTGTGGAGATGGCACTGTCGGAAAAATTCCATTCCACTTACACGCTATCTACAGATGAAAAAACGAAGATTCGCCATTTATTACATCAAATCCGAGACAGATGGCAAAAAGTTAAACGAACGAAGGCATTTTTTCTGGATCAAAATGCGGATTGGCTAAGCACAGTGGTCGCCTTTGATAACAATAAGGATATCTCCACCGTAAACAGAGATTCAGCTGCAGTTCAGACGCGTGGTCGCCATTCGCAGAGCTTTGAGGACTCCAGCGAACGGTCGAAACGGCGAAAAACTGAAGGTATTCGTAACCAGTCCAGTACCGAAGAGCTTGCCTTTGCCACCCACATGAGTCTTCGAGCAGCAGGTAAATTCGAGGACGCAAAAATAGTGAAAGACGTTGCTCTGGGCAGTCCTACAAAAGCATCAAAGTACAAGGAAGCTTTACGAACTGTTACAAGTAGCACACCCGCTTGTTATACCGCTGATGCTGCGCTTTCTTTAATAGTTGAATACCGCATGTCCAAACATGTATATCAGGGAATACGCTCTGGCGCGCTGGAACTTAATTCAAAAATGTATCCATCGTACAAATCTGTGCTGGGGGCGAAAAAAAAAATGTTATCCGCCCAAAGATGACATTACTATAACTGAGAGTAAAGCTGCGGTGAAACTTCAAGCACTGTTAGATCATACAGTAAAGCGCATTTTGGCAGTTCAAAGTGAAGTTTTAACTTCTCTCCCATCCCAAGGAATTTTCAATATGCATTTAATTTGCAAATGGGGATGCGACGGTACATCTGGGCAAAGTACTTTTAAACAAAAATTCGAGAATGACGACGGAGACAAAACAGATGCGACTATCTTCTTCACTTCACTTGTGCCACTGCAGCTCGTGGTCGTCGACGAAGTAAATAAGGGAGAAATAACCGTGTGGCAAAATCCGCGACCCTCCTCCCCTCGATTTTGTAGGCCCATAAAAATCGAGTTTTTAAAAGAGACTGCACAAGGAACGCGACAGGAAGTGGATGACATCAAAGAGCAGGAAAAGCAGCTTCAACCCTTCCATGGGTTTGAGAACGGGAAAGAAGTCAGTGTAAACTACAAGTTAGCATTAACAATGGTTGATGGAAAGGTTTGCAATTCCCTAACGTCTACGGCCTCAAGTCAACGATGCTATCTTTGCGGGGCCACATCGAAAGAATTCAATGACATCGACAAGATGTTGCAGAGGAAGATTAACGAAGAACACTTACAATATGGGATATCATCCTTGCATGCGTGGATTCGTTTGTTCGAGTGCCTTATACATATTGCATACAGATTGGAAATAAAGAAATGGCAAGCAGATAAAAAAAGCATCGAAAGCCGTAAAAAAAACTATACAAAAAGGTTTCCGTGAGAAATTGGGACTGTTAATTGATCAACCGAAACAAGGATATGGTAGCACGAATGACGGTAATACTGCTCGTCGTTTCTTTCAAGATTCCGAGGTTTCAGCGTCTATAACGGGACTAAATAAAGAACTAATTAACAGATTTCACGTGATCTTACAAGTAATAGCGTGTGGTTTCGAAATAAACGTGAATGAATTCGAAAAATACGCTGTAGAAACAGCCCGTGAATACGTGCGACTATATCCTTGGTATTACATGCCCACTACTGTGCACAAAATTTTAATCCACGGCGGAAAAGTAATAGGGTCTTCGATGCTGCCTATAGGACAGATGTCAGAGGAAGCTCAGGAATCTTGCAACAAATTTATCAAATCATTTAGGCTAGACTTTGCCCGAAAATTTAGTAGGAAGCAGAATATGGAGGATGTTTTTGCGCGGCTCTTGATTGCGTCTGACCCCGTGATCTCAAGTTTGCGTAAGTTGCCAGCAAAGCCGGGTAAATCATTATCGCGTGAAGCAATGGCGTTGTTGACCTCGCCAACTGTGAACAACGAAAAATTTTTTCGAAATACTGAGAGTGACTCTAGCGATAATAATGATAGCGATTCAGACAGCAACTGGAGCCTCTAGGTTTGAGCGTCAGTAACTATTTTTTGTTTTTATAGAAAAATAATATTAATTTGTATTTTTGAATAAATGAGTATTATTATCGTAATTTTTTCCGTATTTACATACCTTCCTAATCCACTATATCCCACAAACATGTAGATATTTATACAATATTTCGTTCTTTCATAATTTATTCGTGTTAGCGACCTCAAAAGCCCCCGAGTACCAAATTTCGTAGCGATTGATTCAAAATTGGAGAAAATGGTCCGCCATTTTTGGGCAGCCATTTTGTTTTTTGGAAATCTGACTTCAGATTCGTGTTCAGCTACCCCAAAAACCCTCGAGTACCAAATTTCGTAGCGATTGATTCAAAATTGGAGAAAATGGTCCGCCATTTTTGGGCAGCCATTTTGTTTTTTGGAAATCTGACTTCAGATTCGTGTTCAGCTACCCCAAAAACCCTCGAGTACCAAATTTCGTAGCGATTGATTCAAAATTGGAGAAAATGGTCCGCCATTTTTGGGCAGCCATTTTGGTTTTTGGAAATCTGACTTCAGATTCGTGTTCAGCTACCCCAAAAACCCCCGAGTATCAAATTTCGTAGCGATTGATCCAAAATTGGAGAAAATGGTCCGCCATTTTTGGGCAGCCATTTTGTTTTTTGGAAATCTGACTTCAGATTCGTGTTCAGCTACCCCAAAAACCCCCGAGTACCAAATTTCGTAGCGATTGATTCAAAATTGGAGAAAATGGTCCGCCATTTTTGGGCAGCCATTTTGGTTTTTGGAAATCTGACTTCAGATTCGTGTTCAGCTACCCCAAAAACCCCCGAGTATCAAATTTCGTAGCGATTGATCCAAAATTGGAGAAAATGGTCCGCCATTTTTGGGCAGCCATTTTGTTTTTTGGAAATCTGACTTCAGATTCGTGTTCAGCTACCCCAAAAACCCCCGAGGACCAAATTTCGTAGCGATTGAAGAATACCTTCTCAATTTGGCCAGCCATTTCGCATTTGGAACCACTGTGAGCCGCCGCTATCCGATACCCCGTGGGTATCCCAGCCGCGTGTTCCCCCTCCGCGTGCCGCTCCACTGTCGATGCCTCCGCAATATGTAGAGTCAGGGTACGCGACACCAGTCGCCCCGCCGCACCTCCCTACCTCGACGCGTCAGCCGGTCGGATACTATAGCGCGCCGGAGCGAGTACCTACGCTGGGACTATATCATGCCGTACCTCGCGCGAGTGCTACGGCACCGGAGTACCCGTACCCCGCGCCGCAGCCTACCTACGCGCCGTCACACGTACCTCAGCCGGCCGTCGCTGCTTCGTACGGCGTAAACCCCGCGCCTCACGCGTATCATCATGCCGTTCCGACCTCTCTCGCTCCCACTCACTATCCCGCGCACCACCAGCCGTACGCTGTGGATCCCGCCGTGAATCCAACGCGCTCCAAGAGAAATTCGTCGCGTAATCTCCCAGAGGTCGTGGGGAAATGGAATCTAAAATTCTCGAGTCAGAAAGAGAGCAGCGCGGAGGAATTTTTACGCCGGCTGGATGAATGTCGCCGCGGTAGTCGCCTCGACGATGACGAGCTGCTAGAGGCTCTACCCTTCTTGTTTTCTGGTTTAGCTTTGTACTGGTATCGCTTGAACCACCACCAATGGAGGGGGTGGTCTGACTTTTCTGCCGCGTTTAGAGCCCGGTTTGGGGGTTTAAATTTTCAGTTGCGCATTCGAGAGGAGGCCAGGAGACGAACTCAAGGCCCCAACGAACCGATCGCGGATTACCTACTCGGTCTTCAAATGATTTTCGCCAGTCTGTCGCCTGCACTGCCCTTTTGCGAACAGTTGGAAATCGCGTACATAAACTTGCATCCGAGCTACCGTACGGCGATTCCACGAAGTAACTTCTCGTCTTTCGAAGAACTTGAGCGCGCGGGGGGTCTTATCGAATCCGCTAACCCGCACGGAAATTTATACATTTAAAATATATCAAGACAGAGTATATGTTTTATATACTGCATATATTTCATATATATTTAAAATTCTTCCATTTTTGCCGCTATTAGTCTATAAAATATATATACAGGGATGTATATTTTATATATTCTATGTATGTACGATACATATATGTTGTAATACATATTTCATGCATATTTTATCTCTGAAATTATCTCTGAAATATGTATCCAAAGATCTGATAGAGTTTCGAATCAATAGATATGTATATATGTTGAAAATGCATTTAGATAAGTAAACAAAATATAAGTTCCATGCATTCATCAAACAGTAGGATGATTGTATTTGGCGGATATACCAGAAATATAGAGGTAGATATAATAAAAAAGTATCTCTTGAGTATAAAAAATACTTGCATCGATCTATCGCGAATTTTGTGATGATGTATTTCCAGATATTTTAGTTATGTATCCGGAATATATGACAAATCTGTTCCGCGTATATGTCAAATATAAGCAAACATACTTCAGATTAAGTATTTTGTGCATGTATGAAAGATATATTTGAACGAATAAACAATATGTGAACTCCATGTATTTATTTTATATGCGTAACGAAGTATCCACCTCGTATATCGAACATTTAAAAAGGATATAAATTTGGATGTATGTTGTATATATCCATAGCATATATCATCCACATATATCAATTGGATATATATGACATGCAAATTCGATATATTGTGATACATAACGAATGTATGTTTCATATATAAGTTTTTGGGATACACATTGGCATATATACTGTGATGTATTTTTTTCCGTGCGGGAAAGCCTTGAATCAGATGTACGTACCGCCTCCGTCTCCAGAGGAGTCGGTATTACCAGAATACGCGTGTAGATCGGGAAAGACCGCGGGGAGGGCCAAAGTCGCGGCTTTGGGCGAGGAGGCACCCCCTCAGGGTACCTCCACTCCCACGCGACCCGAACCGGCACCACATTCGAGTCAGGGAGGGGGAAGAAAGAGCGGAAGTCGCCCGAAGCAACCGAGCGGTCCACCGCCGGAACCACCAGGAGTCGCGCCTACCCCTCCTGCCGCACATCAAGTCCCGCGCGGAACCCCAGCGTCAGCCGCCGCTATGCCTACGTCAGCCGCGCCGGTACCGAATGCCAACGCGGCTCCACCGCCAGCTCATGCCGCGTCTCAGGTGCCGTATCGTTCGCCTCCAGGGTGCTGGAACTGCGGAGCTTTCGGGCACAGTCATCGCGAATGCCCGTTACCCCAAACGCGAATCTATTGCTACCGCTGCGGTCGGGATGGAATAACGTTCCGGGAATGCGAATACTGTGATGCCGTCGCGAATCAGGGAAACGCGAGCGGGAATTAGAGGCTAGGGTCGCCTCTGCTTCCCCTCCGGCCCCCCTGTCCACCGGAATTCATGAGTTTGTCGATTTTTGCAGTCCGGTCTCGTCTGGGGAAAAAGACCCCCGTTATTTTCTTGATGTTTTAGTGAACGGTCACCCGATTCACGCGCTTTTTGACACAGGGTCTTGCCGTACCTATATCGGCGGACCCGCTTTTTTGTATTTTGTTAATGAATTAAGCCGCGCGGGCTCCGGTCGCAAGCCTAAGGTGCTTTTTCCGAACGGAATCGTGGAGGAAACCGCCGGCGAGTTAGTTTTAGATTTTGCTTTTGGGGATGCGAGCCACAGTCTGCCTGTGCGTTTCGCCCGCTCGTTTAGTTATGAATGTGTGCTGGGAATAGATTTCGCTCGCGCATTCGGGTTTTGCTTGGATTTTGTTGTGGATACGTGGACGCTCGCGTCTGGTCTGTGGGGTCGGTTCGAGAGGGAAACACCGCCGCAGTCGTGTCCGTCGCGGGAGGGTCGGCAGACCCTACCCGCTGTTTCTGTTTTGGTTGAGCTTGAGGACGAGGAGGAAGCCGATGAGCTCCCTGCCGTCCCGCCAGTTAGTTTTAGTATGAATGTTGTGTCTGAGTCTCGCGAGAAACCTCCACCCGCGGAGTCGCGAAAAGCCGGAGCGGGTCTACACCCGCTGACCCCGGAAGAAGCCGCGATAGTCGAGCATTTCGTCGCGACAAAAGTCCCCGCACCGTCGAAGGTGCCGGGTCTAACCCATTTGATAAAACACCGGATTAACACGGAGGGTCACGAACCCGTCAAAAACAAATACCGTAGAATCTCGCCTAAAGTCTTGGAAGCCATGCAACAGGAGGTGGATGTAATGCTGGCATCGGGCATCATTGAACCGTCGAAAAGCGAATGGTCCTCTGCCGTTGTCATGATCAAAAAAGCACCCGCGATGCATCCCTTGCCGCCCGTTGCCGTGGAAAGTCCCAAGGCTAAATACCGATTCTGTCTTGATTTACGCGACGTGAATAAAAGATCTAAGAAGGACGCGTACCCGTTACCGTACATGGCCGCTATCTTAGACCGTCTTCGCGAAGCGCGTTATATCACGACTCTGGATTTAAGTCAGGCGTATTTTCAAGTCGAGCTCGAAGAATCAAGCCGGGAAGCTACCGCGTTCACCGTGCCCGGCCGCGGGTTATTTCATTTTAAACGCATGCCGTTTGGCCTAACCGGAGCTCCCGCGACCTTCCAGCGATTAATGGATAAACTGATCACCACAGATATGGAACCTCATGTTTTTGCATACCTCGAAGACGTGATAATCGTAACTTCCGATTTTGACGAGCACCTAGCGTGGGTCGAACGAGTACTAGATACTCTAGCGGCCGCGGGCTTAACGATTAACCGCGACAAAAGTCATTTTTGCCGCCGACAGGTTAAATACCTCGGATTTTTAGTGGACGAAGAAGGTTTACGCGCCGACCCGGAAAAGATCGCCGCGATTATAAACTATCCGACTCCCACTACCGTGAGTAAGCTCCGCCGTTTCCTCGGAATGTCCTCCTGGTACCGACGATTTATCAATGACTACGCGACAATGTCCGAACCGTTGACGCGACTCCTCAAGAAAAACCGTCGATTCACCTGGGGATCCGAGCAGCAAAACGCGTTCCAGGCGATCAAAGATTCTCTTGTCTCCGCACCTACCTTATCCTGTCCCGACTTCTCGCTTCCCTTCACCCTACAGACCGACGCCAGCGATACTGGGCTCGGTGCTGTCCTCACCCAGGAGGTAGAAGACACCGAACACGTAATTGCATTCGCGAGCAAAATCATGAATTCGGCTCAACGTAATTATTCGGTAACGGAGCGGGAATGTCTGGCGGTCTATTGGGCTATCGATAAGTTCCGACCGTATCTAGAGGGGTATAAATTCACCGCGATCACCGACCATAATAGCCTCACGTGGTTATTAGACAACAAACATGCCGCGGGTCGCCTCCAACGGTGGAGATTATCGCTTTTGGAGTCCGATTTTGATATTGTACACCGAAAAGGGGCTCTTCATCACGTACCCGACGCCCTCTCGCGCGCGTTTGAAGACGACGAAGCCCCCGAGGTAGTCGCGTTAATCGAGGAAACCACCGACCAATGGTATATTGAACGTCGCGATAATGTGTTAAAGAACCCCGCGGATTACCCTGACTGGAAGGTCGAAGGTAGTCGGTTATACTGTCACCGAGCTGACTCGTTGGCCGATCCGTTGTTGCCGGATTTGGATGCGTGGAAGTTAGTACTGCCGAAAGAAAGTCGCGAAGCTGCGATAACTGAATGTCATGCCGTGCCGCCCCACAGTGGTTCCAAATGCGAAATGGCTGGCCAAATTGAGAAGGTATTCTTCAATCGCTACGAAATTTGGTCCTCGGGGGTTTTTGGGGTAGCTGAACACGAATCTGAAGTCAGATTTCCAAAAAACAAAATGGCTGCCCAAAAATGGCGGACCATTTTCTCCAATTTTGGATCAATCGCTACGAAATTTGATACTCGGGGGTTTTTGGGGTAGCTGAACACGAATCTGAAGTCAGATTTCCAAAAACCAAAATGGCTGCCCAAAAATGGCGGACCATTTTCTCCAATTTTGAATCAATCGCTACGAAATTTGGTACTCGAGGGTTTTTGGGGTAGCTGAACACGAATCTGAAGTCAGATTTCCAAAAAACAAAATGGCTGCCCAAAAATGGCGGACCATTTTCTCCAATTTTGAATCAATCGCTACGAAATTTGGTACTCGAGGGTTTTTGGGGTAGCTGAACACGAATCTGAAGTCAGATTTCCAAAAAACAAAATGGCTGCCCAAAAATGGCGGACCATTTTCTCCAATTTTGAATCAATCGCTACGAAATTTGGTACTCGGGGGCTTTTGAGGTCGCTAACACGAATAAATTATGAAAGAACGAAATATTGTATAAATATCTACATGTTTGTGGGATATAGTGGATTAGGAAGGTATGTAAATACGGAAAAAATTACGATAATAATACTCATTTATTCAAAAATACAAATTAATATTATTTTTCTATAAAAACAAAAAATAGTTACTGACGCTCAAACCTAGAGGCTCCAGTTGCTGTCTGAATCGCTATCATTATTATCGCTAGAGTCACTCTCAGTATTTCGAAAAAATTTTTCGTTGTTCACAGTTGGCGAGGTCAACAACGCCATTGCTTCACGCGATAATGATTTACCCGGCTTTGCTGGCAACTTACGCAAACTTGAGATCACGGGGTCAGACGCAATCAAGAGCCGCGCAAAAACATCCTCCATATTCTGCTTCCTACTAAATTTTCGGGCAAAGTCTAGCCTAAATGATTTGATAAATTTGTTGCAAGATTCCTGAGCTTCCTCTGACATCTGTCCTATAGGCAGCATCGAAGACCCTATTACTTTTGCGCCGTGGATTAAAATTTTGTGCACAGTAGTGGGCATGTAATACCAAGGATATAGTCGCACGTATTCACGGGCTGTTTCTACAGCGTATTTTTCGAATTCATTCACGTTTATTTCGAAACCACACGCTATTACTTGTAAGATCACGTGAAATCTGTTAATTAGTTCTTTATTTAGTCCCGTTATAGACGCTGAAACCTCGGAATCTTGAAAGAAACGACGAGCAGTATTACCGTCATTCGTGCTACCATATCCTTGTTTCGGTTGATCAATTAACAGTCCCAATTTCTCACGGAAACCTTTTTGTATAGTTTTTTTACGGCTTTCGATGCTTTTTTTATCTGCTTGCCATTTCTTTATTTCCAATATGTATGCAATATGTATAAGGCACTCGAACAAACGAATCCACGCATGCAAGGATGATATCCCATATTGTAAGTGTTCTTCGTTAATCTTCCTCTGCAACATCTTGTCGATGTCATTGAATTCTTTCGATGTGGCCCCGCAAAGATAGCATCGTTGACTTGAGGCCGTAGACGTTAGGGAATTGCAAACCTTTCCATCAACCATTGTTAATGCTAACTTGTAGTTTACACTGACTTCTTTCCCGTTCTCAAACCCATGGAAGGGTTGAAGCTGCTTTTCCTGCTCTTTGATGTCATCCACTTCCTGTCGCGTTCCTTGTGCAGTCTCTTTTAAAAACTCGATTTTTATGGGCCTACAAAATCGAGGGGAGGAGGGTCGCGGATTTTGCCACACGGTTATTTCTCCCTTATTTACTTCGTCGACGACCACGAGCTGCAGTGGCACAAGTGAAGTGAAGAAGATAGTCGCATCTGTTTTGTCTCCGTCGTCATTCTCGAATTTTTGTTTAAAAGTACTTTGCCCAGATGTACCGTCGCATCCCCATTTGCAAATTAAATGCATATTGAAAATTCCTTGGGATGGGAGAGAAGTTAAAACTTCACTTTGAACTGCCAAAATGCGCTTTACTGTATGATCTAACAGTGCTTGAAGTTTCACCGCAGCTTTACTCTCAGTTATAGTAATGTCATCTTTGGGCGGATAACATTTTTTTTTCGCCCCCAGCACAGATTTGTACGATGGATACATTTTTGAATTAAGTTCCAGCGCGCCAGAGCGTATTCCCTGATATACATGTTTGGACATGCGGTATTCAACTATTAAAGAAAGCGCAGCATCAGCGGTATAACAAGCGGGTGTGCTACTTGTAACAGTTCGTAAAGCTTCCTTGTACTTTGATGCTTTTGTAGGACTGCCCAGAGCAACGTCTTTCACTATTTTTGCGGCCTCGAATTTACCTGCTGCTCGAAGACTCATGTGGGTGGCAAAGGCAAGCTCTTCGGTACTGGACTGGTTACGAATACCTTCAGTTTTTCGCCGTTTCGACCGTTCGCTGGAGTCCTCAAAGCTCTGCGAATGGCGACCACGCGTCTGAACTGCAGCTGAATCTCTGTTTACGGTGGAGATATCCTTATTGTTATCAAAGGCGACCACTGTGCTTAGCCAATCCGCATTTTGATCCAGAAAAAATGCCTTCGTTCGTTTAACTTTTTGCCATCTGTCTCGGATTTGATGTAATAAATGGCGAATCTTCGTTTTTTCATCTGTAGATAGCGTGTAAGTGGAATGGAATTTTTCCGACAGTGCCATCTCCACAATTTCGTACGCTTTACTCGCACCATCGTTCAAATAAGGCAATAATAAATCGAACAAATCCTGTCGCGTAACAACGACCGCTTCCTTACTCTTCCGAGAACCTGAAAAAATTAATTTAACAGTGAGACAATACATAATACATGACTTCAAAAATCAATAATAATTTTTTTTAATAAAAATTATATTCGAATCCGGTAGACTAATACTGATATTCATGAGAAACAAATCAATCGACTTGATCGCCTAGTGTGCGTTGCAATGCACCGCCTAGTTTATGTGCCGCACCGCACGTGCATGAGCGCGTCTATTTACAGAAAAATTCATTGTAACGAGGTTGGCAGTTTTTGGCATCTAATTTTTGGTGATATATTTACTCAAGAGTGTAAAGAATCATATGGCACCTCTCCGACCGCTTAACAACGTTTAACAACTAACTTTTACTCAATGTGAACAAAACTTTTCTTCACCACGGGCACGAGAATTTACAGTAGATGTTTAAATTTTTCTTTGCTCAGTGTGTACTTTAAATAAAAAATCACAATGATATAATAAAAGTACTTACTTTCAGGCGGAGATTCCATTTTGAAAATTTAAAATTGCTCAATTCCACTCGAAGATATTGCGATTTTAAGCGGTAGTAATTTTAACGGACTAGCTCACGGCCGAGGCTACCTGCTCGAGGTCTTCGTTACGAATGAGATCCCAACGGCTAAACGTACCACCTGCCACTCCTCTACCCTTGAAAGGGACGCCAGGGGTATCCCTCTACCTGACCCCACAGTTAAAATTCTTCGAATTTAAACTTCATTTTTCGATTTCTGGCCAGCCATTTCGCATTTGGAACCACTGTGCGACCTCCGGGCACCTGGGGGTGGAGAAAACTTACGCTCGAGTAGGGTTATTATATTATTGGCCTGGGATTCATCGAGATACCGCTTTATTTGTTAAGAATTGTCAAGTTTGTCAGCGCTGTAAGGTGGAACAGACCGGTCCACGGGGTATGATGGGTAGTAGAATCCTGGAGCAACCTTGGATACTCGTCGCCGCAGATGTAATGGGTCCGTTTCCCCCTAGCAAATCGGGTTTCGCATATGTTTTAGTTATTCAAGATTTGTTTTCGAAATGGGTCGAGTGTTGTCCGATGAGAAAGGCGAACGGTCCGACGATTAAAAAAGCGTTAGAAGAATTAGTCATTTTCCGCTGGGGGACTCCGGAAGTTGTCCTTACCGATAACGGAACGGAATTTATAAATAAAGTTTTGAATGCGGTCTGCGACGACCTCGGGATCGCGCGATCGACGACTCCTCCGTACCACCCCCAGGCCAACCCCGTCGAGAGAGTGAATAGGGTCCTCAAGACAATGATAACCGCGTTTATCGAGTCCGATCATCGCGAATGGGATAAACATTTGCCCGAGTTTCGCTTCGCCGTAAATACCGCCGTCCACAGCGCGACAAAAATCACACCGGCTTTCTTGAACTTCGGTCGCGAGCTCCGCCACCCTCACACGTTGAGGAGAGTGGAGGAAGGACCTCCGGTCATCGTGCCGCTGCCGCAGGAAGAATGGGAGAGTCGAGTGCGACGATTGGATGCATTGAGAGATTGGGTCGCGAAAAACCTGGCCGACGCCTCGGCTCGTCAGGCCAAGTACTATAATAAGGGGAGAAAAGATTTGAAATTTAAACCCGGTGATGCGGTGTGGCGTAGGCAGCACGTTCTGTCCTCCGCTCCAAATTTCATAGCCTCAAAACTCGCCCCTAAGTACAGCGGTCCCTTCCGGATCCATCGCGTATTGTCTCCGGTCGTGTATGAAATTGCTAACGATGAGGGAAAAGTAATCACGAAGATCCACATAAAGGATTTAAAACCCGTTCACTCTCCGCTGGTGGGTCCGCTGGAGACCACCGATCTAAATGCCGATGAAAGTATGTCTGACGTTGAAAATGATGAGCGTGTGGTTGAGAATGAGAATGTGGAAATAACGCCTGAAGTTGAGAAGATTGAGATTATGCCTGAGAGTTTAAATGAGTCTGTGGCTACTGATGTACCGATACCAATACTGCCTCCTTCTCCCGACATTCCGGGCATCCAAGGCCCAATTCCAAGAGACCCTGACCCGTCAGGGAGCAACCCCGGCCTCACCCGCCGAAGAGGTCGCCCGCCTGGCCGCCGAAAAGGAAAGACGAAAGAGGAAGGTCAGAGAGGACCTAGCGACGTGCTAAGGAGCCATCCCCCGCCCGAAGTCAGGGGCTACCAGCTCCGGAGCCGTACCAAGGCGCTGCAAACGCCCAAGTAACCGTCGTCGTCACCGCTCCAGCGGCACGACCAATGAGTACTGCCGTACCGAATAAATGAGAGAATGAATGTTAAGAGACAGCGACGGAGTGAATGAATTAGTTTGAATAAGTGAGAATGCGAGTATGAATGCCGCCAGCCAAATTATCAGTTAAAAGAGTCTATTTATGTTGTTATTATAATAGTAAAATGATACTGCGATATTAAGCTATGAAGCTTTGGGTCAAAATTGGAAGTTCAAGTTTGATTTTGCTATATAATTGATGAAATCAATTATGACATGGTATGAAAATAGTTGATTGAGAATATTTTAAAAGAATTTTTTTTTGTTAACTAACTGTGATTATGAATAAGATTGTGATATAGTACAAAGTATTGATGCTAGTCACTAGAGTAATAATGGCTCGGCGGCCTACTATTAGTTTTACTATGGTGTGATTGGTTTGATAGATATGTGTGAGTATGAAGGAATTAGTATGTTTGAGAGTATGAAGTGACCATTATACAAGCCAAAAATTTTGTAGTTATCTTTTTAATTTTTGTCTTTTCTTTATTACTATGGTATAATTTTTATGTTTTGCTATGTTTTGCTATGTTTTGCTATGTTATGTGCTCTTGGATACCTGAGAGCGAGCTATGGTGGTTATTAGTCCCGAATCGAGCCACGACGACTCAATGTCGATTAATAGTACCTGAAACATTGCCAAAAGGCTTTCAAATACGGTGGAGTCGTGGTTGCGGAAGCTTTGCGCTCCTCCTTCTGAGGCCCGCACGTTCCGTCTGGGGGGGGGCTTTGTAACGGAGTGGACTAGTCCACTCCGGGACCTCGCCTCCACCTACCCGGGGAACGACCACAGGATAAATAATCATGCCTAGGACGGGAATCATCAAAGCTCGCTCAAGGGATCCTAGCGTTTAAATAGCCTCAGATACTGCCGCCTTTTATTTTATATTTCATATTCTCCCGCCTCGAGACACCGCCCAGCAACGAGGGACTCTTCGCCGCATCGCCTCAACACCTAGCCGGTGTCCTGGAAGCTGCGGAGCTAGTAGTCGTGCCCTGAAGGAAGTACTCTCTCGCCTACACCCCGGGGAGGGCTGCAAAAACGAATCCTCGCCTCCGCCACACGCATAAGACCCGGCCTGGTCCCCCGGGCAGCTGAATACCACCTCACCCCCCGGGCGCCATCTACCTCGTCGCCAGCAAAGGGCACGGCGAAAACCGAGCGGCCGAAAGGCCCGGCTAGGTCGAACGACCACCGCTGGAAGCGCCACCGTGCCGGCGAAACGCACGCCGTCTCTGGGCATCGCCATTCCCGCCCTAGCGCTTGAGCTAACCAGTCGCTTTAGCCTTGTTGCTTGTTTATTTTGCTTTCGCTTATTAAGATTGCGTTACCGCTAGTTTTTTTTTTGCATTTGTTATTCTCTTTTGTGAGTGCCGTGATCGTCACCGAGGGCCTGTTTTATCCCGAGGGGCATCAGTAAGGTAGGCTTTCGCTTTTACCCCGACACCCCGTGTAATCTCCGTCTTGTTAGATTATCGCTGTGTCTCCGTCCGAGCCACAGGTAGCCGTCGCCGTAGGGGGACGTTAGCCTCGTCACGGGTTGTCGTGGATTGTTAAAACGTGGATCATTGCTTTTCTTTTGTTCTTGATATTTTGTTTGGCTTGTATTGTATGATTTATTTATCTGAATGGATCTCTTGAGATAATATATTACTGCCGCCCCGTATGGTTGCGTGTGTGAGAGTCCGCTGTCTCTAGTATGCGTGAGTGAGTGTGTGAGAGCGAGCGAGAGGAAGTGAGCGGCCCTCGGGTGTCCTCCTTCCCCCTCACCCAGCCTTCTGCTGTTTAGTCCTTAGCTTTGACTTTGTTGTTCTCTAGCATATAAGTTTTTCTTTCGGTCTCTGGACTTGTAAAGTTGTATAAAATCTGTAGGATTATTAAATTCCGTATTTACCTTCTCACTCGTACCTACCGCTTTCTTATCTTTTGAATAAACTTTAGCTGCTTTGAATTGAGACTGAATGAGCGTTAATTGCCTTGACCCCTCGTTCCCCTCTCCCGCTGGCTTGCCGGCCTAGTCTGGATTTTGCTTCTTTTCTTTGCCTTTTGTAATTTTTCAGCGGCACATTAGTGCCTGGCGCCCTGTCTTTCTGTAATCCTTGGAGTTTACCTGATTTTGTATTAATTTGGCGGGAATATTAATTGACGCTTTATCCCCGGCGTTAATAATAGTCTCGTTACAATACACACACACACACAGACAGATCAACAAGTGTCAGATAACCTAACCTGAGGTAAGAAGTCGGAATAGGTGTTGTATGTATGTATGTATGTTTATTTCATTCGCCCATGGGACAAGTCCCCTAGGGCGTGCAGAGTAGGTAAGCAGCAGTACAAAATTATAAAATCTAGATAATAATACAAAAATAATATAACTAAATAATAATAATCTAACCTAGCAAAGTAATAATAATTAATGACGAGTAGGTATAAAGTGTTCATACTATAAAGCAGGTCCGTTAAGAGCAAGCAAGCAGCCGAGAAGAAATTGACACACAAAACAGGAAACAGAAGCAAAGAATAACAAATTAAGAGAGAGTATCAAACGCACGTCGCTCCAGCTCTAGAAGATGTGCATAAAGCTTGGATCGAAAGACGGACGAGGAGGTAGCGGAGGTTACCTCAAGGGGAAGAGAATTCCAGAAATGACAAGCAGTCACGATGAAAGATCTTTCATAAGAGGAGCTACGGTATCTGGGAACGCATAGCAACTGCGGCTGAAGAGACGACCTCGTCACACGTCCAGCTACAGCACGCAGGAACTGGAGCGACTGCGCTAAATAAGAAGGTCGGCCACTGGAGAGTGTGACATAAAGAAGGCAGCCAATGATGTAGAGGCGCCGATTTTTGACCGTCAGCCAGTTGAGCCCGAGCCGGAAAGGGGTGATGTGTACATCACGCCTAACGTCGCAGACAAAGCGCACGCACGCATTTTCTAACCTCTGAAGCTTAATGTCTAGTGTAGCAGGCAGGTCATTGTAAACAGCACAACAATAATCAAGGTGCGGGAAGATAAGTGCCGTAACAAGCCACTTGCGAAGCGAGGGCGAAAACAAGTCCCTGCTGGTCTTAAGCTGGTGCAGTATCATGCTGACCTTCCCCGAAACAGAGGCGACATGATCACTCCAACTCAGTCTAGCATTAAGCAGGACGCCTAGATCACGGGCGCAGGAGGTAAATAGGATAGGTCTCAATTAATCGGCCCATAGTCACGGGCGCAGGAGGTAAATAGAATAGGTCTCAATTAATCGGCCCATAGTTACGGATCGGCCCATAGTTACGCAAAGAAAGAGATTTTTATATATACTAGGGTAATAGCGCGCTTCGCGCGCTCTCCGGTTACTAATTATTTATGAGACACGTTGTTACCGTCTTGATCTAGATTGAAAAAAGTAACTAATTCTGGAGATCGTAGATCGAGTATTGAAATCATATCAATACTTATAGATCCTCACTATGTGCTCTCTCCAAAATCACGAAAGTAGCGAGTCCTCTCTACCTGATGATGAACTTCTTAAGGCTACAGTAATCCCCAAAAGAAGATCAATTACAAATTCTGAAGTTTTCGCGAAAGTAAAACACGAACATTGTTCTATTTTCACACATATATTTTGGCTGACACACAAATCAATTGTGGAATAATTCGTTAAATTGATGTGTCAATAGTTCGTCAATTGATAGGAAATAACTGAATTGATAAGAATTGATTTGAATAAGGAATAATAACTGAAATAATTAGAATTTTACATGAAATAACTGGAACAAATTCTTGCTAATTGATTTATATTAACAGAAAATACAAAGAAGTGAATGGAATATTTTCACGTATCAATAATTATTGAACAGATAACGTTAATTGAAATTCATCTGACAATGAATCACAAATATCAATTCTAAATAGAAAGATGAACTTGAATTGGACGATTTGATTCGTATTATTTCCCTCTGGCATGAGTGAGTAAGTAGTAACATCCGCAATCGAATGTTGTTTTCTACTTTTGCAGAAATCCAAAGACGACTAACCGATGGTTACAAATAATAATGGATACGCAATTGATTCGAACCACAATTGATTCGAACATGGCTGCGACGATGTCTTGTCATGTATAGTGTTAACAAAGTTGTATGTTGATGCAATTTCATTATTTTCGACTGATCTGTTTGATTTAGACGTGACTTTGAATATATATACACATATATATATACCTATGGGGCTGTGGGTGAATTTTTTCAGATTAACAAAAATGGTCCTTTTTTCGGTCGAAAAGAAATCATAACTCAAACACGGATTTTTTTTTTCAATCTGAAAAAATTCAGATAAATGTTTTAAAGCAAGTACAATAATAGAAAAAATTATAAAGCAAATCAAAAAAGTTGCGGTCACGAGCCTAGGTGAATTGACGTGGACAGCCCCATATTCATTTTCAACTGGCATAATTCATACATCATTCTGTTGTTGTTCGACGTGCTTATTTTTGTTTTCAACATGCTAACAGAATAGTGTCGATGGCTCGTAATTCAAATCGTATAACTTTCTAGTAGCAAATGATTGAGAAGGTCAATTACTTCTGTGTACAACACAAATGATAATAAAAAGGGCAATTCATGTGCATAAGTACAGTAGGTAATTGTTTAATCATTTGACCAAAAAGTTTACCTTTTCTTATTAGCGGCCATTGTTTATTAATCATTGTCATATATTTAATGTGGTATAATTTCCGACTTCAACATTACTCAATTATGTGATTTCCGTAATTTTGAATAAAACTTGTGACGTTGAACTTCTACGGATATTCTAAGCATGAGGTTCATCTTAAGGTTATAGGGTAGACTGGGTACGGTTGTAACATCTTTCGGTTTTGCCCTCACTGAGCTCAAACTACAGTGAACACATCAATGTTCCAAATACCATAGCAAAGAGCATTAAATTGCTGACAAAATGGCGCTAAGTAGGACTCTTTAGCATAAATAGAAAAAAAGTATGAGCCTGTCAAAAAAAAAATCGGAAAAGTGTTACAACTGATCCCAACTCCAGGGTTTCTTTGAATTTATGAACAAATTTTTAATATCACTACACATTCATAGCAAAAATACGAAATTGTGTACGGATTCGACAAAATTGTGTAGTAAATTCGTCGTATTTGTAAACTAATCCAATCTTATTTTACTAAAATGTGAGGTGATTTTATGACTCTGTGCATAAAACTTCCAACACATGTGTTGGAAGTTCACACAAACATTTTTTACAGTGTACATGTTCATGTATGGCGCTTCTCAGTGGCTAACTAATTTATTTTGCCTTTTCGAAACAATTTCGTGATTAGCACAGCAGGCCGTGGATGAGCCAGACAAGACTTTGAACTAACCTTAGAAATCTTAAGAATTTGGTGTTTGATTTTTCGCACACAATGCGCGACTGAAATTTTTTTCTGTAGGTTGTGTCGAGGAAACGATGATGTGGTTAACCTATAACCTACCTCTCACTCATAAGGATCGCGGAGTCTATCAACATTTGTGACAGAAATAAAAACTGTTGATATCATAGCTCGAAATCCATAATCTTTGCTTTTATTTAAAAAATCTCACGACGGCCGTAGAAAAATGCACTCGCTGGCACAAACTATAGCAAAATAGCACAACTGACACGAAGTCGGCAGAATCAAGGCCGAAACAACTGATACGAAGTCAAAATATCTTACATGAAGTCGGCAGAATCATATCTTACATGAAGTTGGCAGTCCATATCGCAAAACGATAAATTGCCATCTACTTTTTATATGCGGACATATAAAGAGAAAGATATTATTTTGTTATTCATGTCTTACCGATTAAACAATGGGGAAGTGTATGATATGTAGGGTGAAAATCCAAAAATATTGTGTGAAAACATTGCATAGGTAAGTTAATATCAATTAATTCGCCTTACGCGAAAGTGGTATGAGGTTATAATTATCCGTGAATTATTTGTGATATCTGAATTACTGCCTTCTGTTTAGATTTCCACATCATGACGCCGATTTATTACAAAAATGGGTTGAGAATATAAATCAAGGAATACCGGAAAGTAACTGTAAGCCAGGAAAGGACAGTCGCCTCTGTTCCGATCACTTCGAAGAGTCTTGTTTTAAGAGCACAGGCGTTCAGGTACGTTTGGAGAAAAATAGTATACCCACTATCTTCAGCGAGGCACACTGCTCTGCTTGTCAAAAGAAGAAATCGCAGTGGCCAGAACTAATATTTCGCAAGTGAGTACAACTATCCAATAAATTTACTTTTAACTATAAATATTTATTTAGCGTGACAAATTTCTTAATTTCAATATGCTGTACATAATGTCACAACGGATCAACATCTCCATAAGTCTTACCGTGATATTAGATTCTTTGAGAGCTTGTTTTCACTTTGGCATAAAATAATAATTTTTTTTTTCACTATTTGCTTTAAGGTTTCCAGTCAGACATCCTGAGCTTTTACAACAGTGGGTTGAGAAAATTACATTTCATTTGCCGACTGGAATCACAAACAGTTGGATTTGCTCAGATCATTTTGAGAAATCTTGCTTTGTGAAATCCAAAGGAAAGATTCGTATGAAGAGGGGCAGTGTTCCAACGCAATTTGAAGCGAGCAAAAAGAGAAAAGGTGAGACTGATGATATCCTGAATTTTTTCTACGATTTTTATGATGTCATCGCTTATGCTGTTTCAAATTTTTATATTTCATCACACTGTATAGTGCCGGACGAGGTTGAAGACGATGCTGCCAACGACGAACGGATGCCTTCATTGGATAGTATCGAGGGTACACCAAAGAGAATGAAACTTCACATCATTGAGAACGACGATAACTGTGGTAAATAATGAAGACTTAGGTTTCACACAACTAATCATTTTCGCATTTCATGAATAATATAAGCACCATAAATGATTTCTTTGACTATTCATTTGAAAACTGTACTCGCTATGACGAACATCCATGTTCATGATTTTATTTCAGAGAGATGCGAACTGAATGCTGCTGAAGCGAGTGACGGTCTTGAAATCATAGCTACTCCTGAGACTTGCGATTTCACTGTAGACAGCAACGTCGACGAAAGAGACTGTGACAACAATATTTCAGTAACGCCCGAATCTGAAAATAGTAATCAACTCGATTTTGGTGAGTGACTGCGCAATTAGTTTGAATACAAGATGGTATTTGCGAATGTTATTTGTGCAAATACTTTCCCACCTTTATGTCATATGAGATTCTATTAATTTAATGTCAATACAATTCTTTATCAATAACGAACACTTTTTTTCAGTGCATCATGATCGTGAGCAAAGTATCACAGATACACCGAAATCCAAGCAAGGTCTTGCATCTGACAATGAGATTTCCACTCCAAAGACACGTGCGAGACTATTTGCTCATGACCACCATTACTTCGACAGTCCAAACACCTTGAGGAAAAAGCTCGGTACTACAAGAAAAGCACTCGCTGAGAAAACGAAGTTGGTCAAATCGCAAAAGGAGCGCCTAAAGCGGATGCGTCGTAAAATAACATCACTTCAGCAAGTAGTAAGTGATCTACGTGCTAAGAGATTAGTTTCTGAGAATGCCTTAAGCTGTTTGGATTCTATATCTGATACTGGGGTGAAGGCATTTATCCAACGCACGAAATGAATGCTGAGGGAAAAATTACCCGCACAAAATATCCTCCATCCCTGCGTAGCTTCGCACTGACACTCCATTTCTATTCACCAAAGGCATATGTATGATTGATTGATGATATGCATATGATTCTTTCGTACGTTCGTAAAAAGTTCAATCTAGCCCTCCCACATGCTACCGTTTTAAGATCATGGTACTCGACCATCGACGGTGAACCTGGGTTTACGGAAGAAAGTTTGACTTGCCTGAAAGAAAAAGTTGAGTCGGAGAAATCGAATAACCGTAGACTTCTTTGCGCTTTAATGCTAGACGAGATAGGAATAAAAAAAAGGACACAGCGGTCGAGAGATGGCAAAGTGCGCGGTCACGTAGATTTTGGAACAGAACTTCAGCAAGACGATCACATAAAAGAAGCCAAAGATGCGTTGGTGTTGATGGTGGTGTCTTTAGATAGTAGGTGGAAGATTCCGATAGGGTATTTCCTAATTAATGGAATTGTCGCGGAAACCTCTGCTAACTTACTGACAACTGCTCTTGCTAAATTGCACGAGATTTGAGTCGAAGTCGTTTCATTGACACTGGATGGGCCTAGTGAACATTTCGCTACGGTCAAGTTGTTAGGTGCTCACTTCTCAATCCCCGACCCCCGTCCATTTTTCCCTGACCCAGTCACCAAAAGACCTATTTTTGTGCTGTTTGACCCTTCCACTATGCTGAAGTTGATCAGAAATTGCTTGGGCGAGGAAAAAATAATTATTGATGGTCAAGGTGGACACATTGAATGGAAATTCATAACTGAACTCGCAAAAGTGCAGGATGATGAAGGGTTACGCGCTGGGACTAAGTTACGTCTTACTCATATTAGGTACTACAAACAGAAAATGAAAGTTAGACTAGCGGCGCAAACTATCAGCCAGAGCGTTGCAGATGCTATAGAGTTTTGTTGGCAGGTACTCCGTCTTCCTACTTTCAAAGGATGTGAGGCGACTGTAGAGTTTTTACGTTCGGTAGATGTCCTATTCGATTTTCTAAATTCAAGGAACCCTTACGCAAAGGGCTTTAAGGCACCCCTTAAAAAAACCAACGAACATCTGTGGCGCCCACGCATCGATGAAAAATTGGCGTACCTACTGAATTTGAAAAACTATAAGACCGGCAAAGCTATGTATGTTGCTCCCCGCAAGGTCGGATTTATAGGGATCTATGCAGGCGCTATCGCAGTTCTAAACATTTACGATCTATACGTCAAGCCGGCTGATGCACAACTGAAGTACTTGTTGACCTACAAAATGAGCCAAGATCATCTCGAGTTGTTTTTTTGTGCTATAAGGAGCTGCGGCGGTTGGTGCTCGAACCCAACGTGCGCACAATTCGTTTCTGCGTACAAGCGATTGTTAATTCGACACGAGATTGAGGCCACCAACGGAAATTCTGCTGCAATGGACAGTACAAAGATTCTTTCGGTTTCATCGAAAAGTACAGCACGTCCTATTAGCCACGGTGCAAGTGTGCATAGCGCTGCATCTGATGCCAGAATTTGCAAAAAATATGATCTCGACTACACTCGTGATAGCGATGAAGACATAATGAGAGAATTCGTTAAATTCCGGTGGCAACTGCCGGAGAAGTTGAGCGATTTTTCGATCAACTCCGTGTCGTACATTGCTGGTTATGTGGTAAGGAAATTACTAAGACGCGTAAAATGCGATCACTGCCGTATAGGCCTTACTTACCATGCCTCTGAAGCAGAGCTTAGTAATCCACCAAAAGCGTTGCAGTTGGCTCTTTTAAAAAATCGAGGGGGTTTAACTTTACCGAGTCACAGTGTCATTCATATAACCTGCGTCACAGAAAAAATGTTTAGACACGCGGTTAATAACAACGAAGGTCATCCACCGATAGAATCTCAATTTCCAGCGGTGCTATGTTCACAGGTAATGCGCAAGTTACTCGAAGATTCACCGTCGAAACCTCTTTTTGAGGAATTGAACTCGCATATATTTGACGAAAGCCCAGAGGAACTTTCCAATCACGTATATCAATTAGCAAAGTCAGTCATTATGTCGTATATTGATTTGAGAATGTTTGCTCTCACAAAAATCACGTCGCTACGGCAAACAGGAGAGAACATTCGGCATCACTTAGGGAGACAGGTAATTTGGGCACACCAGTAGAGCAGGGTCACCGGTGACATACCACGCTTTTCTATGCATGTGAATTGGTCAGCGTATGATTGCATATTTTATGATCGTTAATTTTTAATATTTTATTATGGTTTGGTTTAATTGTTTTTGTTAATAATCTAGATTTCGTTACGTTGATATATGGGGGATTACACGTCAAATCGACCGGTCGATTTCCCTGACCCTTTTTGATTTGTTTGCCCCTTCACACAGTCGAAGTACACGTTGAAAGGATCTACTGTGAATTTTTTCAGATTTTTTTGACCGAGTATTTTCTGACTACAACTGGTCAAATAATCAGCTTTTCACGTTTCTCCGATTTTTCAAGCCAACATAGCGTGGAATCCAGAAGAACAATGAAAAAACGTTTCATACAAAAGTTTCGCGTATTTCTTTGAAATTTCCGAAGATAATTTTTTGCTATTTTTTGTGCTTCTCAAAACTGCGGTTTTGGTGATAAATCCACGAAAACCTTCAGTAACAAAAAAGTGCCCGAATCGAATTGGCTGAAATTTCCACACAGCATGTCTTTCTCAATGCCAAAAGTTGTCTGAAAATTTCATAGTGGGCCGAGCAGTGGTTCAGAAGATGCATCAACAAATATTCGCATAACGGCGAAAATTCGGCGATTGTGAGGTCGCAAAAAAGTTTTTTTAGGCCACAGTTCAAAAATTCAAGGTCGATCGCGAGTAAGCAAACAACAAGAATAAATATTGATCTTGAATTTTCGAATCGTGGCCAAAACATTTTTTTGCGACCTCATAATCGCGGAATTTTCACCATTATGTGAACATTTTTCAACGTATTTTCTAAACCACTACTTGGCCCACTATGAAATTTTCAGACAACCTTTGGCATTGAAAAAGACATGCTGTGTAAAAATGTCAGCCAATTCGATTAGGGCCTTTCTGAGTTATGAATGATTTACACTCATTTTGTATTAAAACTACACTTGAACGCGGTATTAAAAATCTGATAAAAATACTCTCGAAAAGTTCACAAAAAAACCCAACATTTTTGTATTGGAAGTTTTTTCATACATCGCTCACGTTTTGAGCTATGAAGGTTGTAACACGCTTTCGGGGTTGTTTGGAAACCAACCCCGTCCACAATGCTAGCAAAAGAAGCCGAAACCCAACGTGGATGACGGGACTAAAACTAAACAAAAGAAATAATGAAGATTTGGGCGCCAAGTTCCTTACGGGAACTAATCGCCGCGTTTCCGCGGGGATGAGGGAAGGAAATGGGGTTGAAGGAGACGGGAGGCCGGCTAGACAGTGTTTGGTAGAGGGGAACGCGGGGGCGAAGATAGTAGACCCTGTGTAAGTTGGTGAACAATTATAAGCCGTATTTATTCAAGGAAATCGGAAGTGAACAATCCCTTCGAGATACTAGGCGATCTCGAGGGTAGAAATCAGATCGGGCTAGAAGAGCCAATACAGAATATGATACACTATGTACAAGCTGGCCGCTCGACTCGACTGGGCACGGGCCAGGAGGAGGGCGAGGGGAACGGGGGGAACGGTACCGGGCGTCAGCCGGATCGCACAGCGGTCTGTGGATCCTCGGCAGCTGACTCGCAGCGGTGAGTGCGCGCGATCCCTGCGCAGACCACGTAGCGCACTCGTCTCGACGGGGACGACGGCTACCGCACTGGATCGCGCTCAACTCACCCGATCGAAATTTACGGTCGGTACGGTAGAGCGGGATATTATCGGACGGACAAGAAAGGGTAAGGTTTCAAACCGCAGCGTACGGCTAACCGTAGCTCGGCGACGGTTGAAGTAAAGCGGCGTGCGTGGTGATTCTGCGCACCCTACGTAGAGCGTGAGTCTCAACGGGGACCACCTCTACAGGCGCGAATCACACGGACACGCACACATGGACACACACGAGCAAAATTCAAATAGCAAAGGGGGAAAACAACGGTAAAAAGGCGGTATCGGGACTCGACCGTTCGCGGAGGCGCGTGGGGTCGGGATTCCGGTAGTAGGGGGTAAATGAGCTGAAAATACAAGCGATGCGAGAGATAGAAAGCAGGCAGCAATGATCCCAGCGGATCTAGGGTACTTTCCGTGTGGAGGGTATTCCACGACTCCGGCTCCAACGGACTCGGCGGCTGCCGATCCCACCTAGACACAATTAACAGGGTTTCTCGCAGCGCCGGGGCTGAAAATACAGACGATAAAGATCCTACCTTGGATCGACGGTACTCGGGTAATCCAAAGTGGCGTGGCAATGTCTTTTTGGGGGCACACGAGCACACTTGGGGAACGACGGTGGGCACGGGGGCCGGTCGCGGCGTGGCCAGCGGTCCGGCGATCTCGTTTTTCGGGGCTCACGGGTTCACGGGTCAGCAGCAGGGCACACTTCAGTGGCACTGGTAGCACCAGATATCCGCGGGGTTCAATCGCGAGGTTATTAGAGCTCGGAAGACTCTAAAGAATACTTAAAAACTGGGATTCTGTAGCACGGCGTAACAGGTGGCTGTTACTAGCTCGAAAACCAAGATGGAAGCTGACTCGATAGAATTTGGCAAAGATGGCTAGACTCGTCTTCCCCGCGTCAGCTCGTAGGCCGGCGGGGAAGCGGGGTGAGGTCGCTCCTTGCTCCCGCGAACCACGTGACCCTTCGGTACAGTTTCTTAATTCTATGCGCGTTACCGAGAGTCGCGCGAGGATATTTGCAAGCCTTCCGCGGCGTTGAGGGATGCCACAACGGGCAACTCATTTGCCACGTTACAACACCCCCCCGCCAAACGGAAGGTACGGCTTCGCAGAAGGCGTACGCTTCCGCAGCATCCGTCTACGCCGATCACCATGTACGAAAAAGAGGAAAGAGGGAAAAAGAGAAAAACGACAAGAAGGACTGACTAGAATATGGCATGCTGTTTGGTGATCGTCGCAGGGGGTCTGCGTCCACGTTGAAGTTACTTTAACACCAGGGATTCCTCGCGTAACCCTCGGCTCGCGAGGGGGGGGGGGGGGAGCTGGGGAGACGGTACCTTAATCCTACGGCCTGGTTCTCACTCTACCCGTGGTGAGGAGCGACGCAGGGGGGGTTCGCGAGTTCGCGTATCTTACCACTAGGTCGCGAGTAGCGCGTGTCTTAAAACTAGGTCGCGAGTAGCGCGTTTCGTATATTAAGGGGTCGCGAGGAACGCGTACCAACAAAAAAAAACAACGAAAACAAGAATACAATAGAAATTGACGGAGGTCGCGATCTAGGACGGCGGCGGGGGCCCTCGTCGTCGAAGGTCATACCGCGGTTGTCCGGTTTCATCGCGGTCAAAGGGGGTTCGCTCGCGGGTAGCTGCCGCGGGTGGACGTCTACCACGGCCACGGCCACGGTGTCGGCCACGGGGTCGACCCACGGTCCTTGCGCGGGCCGCGGTTGTTACTCGCGAAGCGGGGACATGAACGGGATCAGGGGATGACGGTACCGGGGGCGGCTCACGGTCGCGGGAACTCGCGGAGGATGACGCGGAAGAAATCGCGCGTGTACGGTCGATTACGCGACCCGGCGGTCCGCCGCGCCCTCGTTGACCTCTTCCTCGTCCTCGTCCTCGTCCTCGGGATGGTCCGATGTCTGACAGGGGGTCCGACGCTCTGTCGTGGGCGTCCCAGTGAGGAGC
Source organism: Euura lappo (assembly GCA_018257835.1). Classification (NCBI taxonomy): domain Eukaryota; kingdom Metazoa; phylum Arthropoda; class Insecta; order Hymenoptera; family Tenthredinidae; genus Euura; species Euura lappo. Next base: position 151,070 of record JAEUYN010001945.1, read on the forward strand.
TTCGTCTCGGGAATCCTGTGGGTCTCGAGGTGCTCCTTCGTCGGCACCTTCGCTGTCGGAACCCTCGGTGTCTGATCTCTCGGAGGGGGCTTGGGGGTCGATCACGGGTAGCTCCGGGGCCGTCGGATCCTCAGGTTCCGTGGCTCTAAGCCCATTCCGGGGGCGCCGGGGCGTAGTTGTGGTGGTCGGTACCCTCGTCTGCGAGGGCCCTTCGGGTGCCTCATGCTGCACCTCCTGGAAGTTGACGGGCATTAGTACTAGCTCTCCATGATTGGTTTGAAGGGAAAGGGCAGGAGGATCGGGGGGGTTCGGGGTCTCATGCACACTCTCGTTGTCATTCACACTCTCACTCTCACCTTCATCCTCACTCGCGTCGGTACACGGAGAGAAGTAAACACGGGTGGCTAATGTGCAAGACATTGGCAGGAAATGTCTAGCCGGAACGAGCGGCGCTAGACACGGGCCACCCGTTTTTCGACATTGCCTGCCCGTGTCTCGCGCATTGGTCGCCAGTGTCTTAGACACGGACGGAAAAAACATCGGGAGTCCGTGCCTAGACACTGAGAGCCAATGTCTTAAACACGGCCCAGCAGTGCGCTATGCACTGTATGCCCGTGTTCATGGAAAACTTGGCGCGCATGCGCGTTCTCGCACTCACCTCGTACGTACACAAACACGGGCATACAATGCGTAGCGCACTGCTGGGCCGTGTTTAAGACATTGGCTCTCAGTGTCTAGGCACGGACTCCCGATGTTTTTTCCGTCCGTGTCTAAGACACTGGCGACCAATGCGCGAGACACGGGCAGGCAATGTCGAAAAACGGATGGCACGTGTCTAGCGCCGCTCGTTCCGGCTAGACATTGCCTGTCAATGTCTTGCACATTGGCCACCCGTGTTTACTTCTCTCCGTGTACTCGCGGGGTTCACGGGGTTCGCGGCGGTACCGGGGGGCGCGTAGTAGGGCTTAAGGTCGTTTATGTGGCTTTTACCGGCGGAATTTCCGTCCAGGTCTTCCAGGGTGTAAACGGTGGGGCTCCTCCTCCGCTTGATCACGAACGGTCCTACGTACTTCGCGGCTAGCTTCGCGGCAAAGTAGTTCGGAGCGGAGGACAGTACCCGTTGACGACGTAAGACTAAATCTCCTCTCGAAAATTGAATATCGCGCCTTCCGCGGTTATAATATTTAGCCTGACGCTGGTGAGCGTCTTCGAGATTTTTGCTTACGAAGTCACAGAGAGCATCGAGACGTCGAACGCGATTCTCCCACTCTTCGGTGGAGAGCGGTACAATTTCCGGGGTTCCTTCTTCCTGTCGTCGAACTGTGTTCGGAGGATACAGTTCGCGACCGAAGTTGAGGAACGCGGGGGTGACTTTGGTCGAGCTGTGAACCGCGGAGTTCATCGCGAAGCGGAACTCTGGCAGATGCTGATCCCAGTTGCGATGATCACCCTCGATATAGGCGCATATCATCGTCTTTAGCACACGGTTCACTCGCTCCACGGGATTCGCTTGGGCGTGGTACGGCGGTATGGTTGTGTGGTAAATTCCGAGTTCGTTACACGCGGTGTCGAGGAGTTTGTTGGAAAACTCGGTACCGTTGTCAGTCAGAAGGACTTGAGGGACCCCCCAGCGATAAACGACGAGTTCTTCCAGCGACTGGAGAACGGTTTTCGCGTTGGCTTTACGTAACGCCCGGCATTCTATCCACTTTGTAAATAAATCTTGGATTACGATCGCGTGAGTAAAACCCTGGCGGGTAGGAGGGTACGGTCCGATGATATCTGCGGCAACGGCGATCCACGGTCGATCAACTACGCGGCGACCCATCAGACCACGAGGTCCCGATTGGTCGACTTTGATCTGTTGACACGTGTCACACAAACGCACGAACTGGGCCACGTCGCGGTACATGCCAGGCCAGTAATACAGAAGCGCGATTCGCGAGTACGTCTTCTCGATACCTAGGTGACCGGCACACGGGGGAACGTGGGCTTCCTCGAGCACGGCGGCTCGACCTTCGAGAGGGAGCACGAGTTTCCACGCGTCGAGATCCGGCAGCAAAGGGTCGGAAAGAGGGTCTACGCGATGATAATACAATCGATTGTCTTCGACTTTCCAGTCAGGAAACTGGACAGGCATAGTCTTCACGTTTTCGACGCGACGGCGGTACCACGGGTCGTGAGGTTCTTCCAGGGCAGCTACGGGTTCGGTCACCGGTTCGTAGATTCGCGATAGGGCATCAGGAACGTGGTGCAAAGCACCCTTGCGGTGTACGATGTCGAAATCGTACTCAAGTAACTCCAACGCCCATCTCGCGAGGCGTCCGGTGGGATTCCGTAGGTGGTGTAGCCAACGGAGGCTACTGTGGTCGGTAATTACGGTAAAATGATACCCTTCGAGGTAGGGTCGGAACTTGCGGATTGACCAGAGTACCGCGAGGCACTCCCGTTCGGTGACGGTGTATTTCCGCTCAGGATCCGTTAACGTTCGACTAGCATACGCGATTACGTGCTCCACGCCCTCCACGCTCTGCGTGAGGACCGCACCGAGACCGGTGTCGCTAGCGTCGGTTTGAAGGGTAAAAGGGATCGTAAAGTCGGGACAGGTGAGGGTAGGAGCCGTGATAAGGGCAGTTTTCAGGGCTTCAAACGCTTCCTCTTGTTCCGGATCCCACTGCCAACGCCGGTTCTTCTTTAGAAGACGCGTGAGGGGATCTGATTTTGTCGCGAAGTCTTCGATAAAACGACGGTACCAGGATGTCATGCCGAGGAAACGACGGACTTGTTTCACGGTTCGCGGCGCGGGGTAGTCGGTTATCGCGCGGATTTTCTCAGGATCGGCCTGCAGTCCGTCCTTGTTCACGAGGAAGCCGAGGTATCGGACCTCGGAACAGCAAAATTCGCACTTATCCGGGTTTACGGTTAGTCCCGCCGAGGTTATCTTCCCCAGGACTCGATCTAACCAACGCAGGTGATCGTCGAAGTCCTGGTTCACGATGATGACGTCGTCGAGGTAAACAAACACGTGCGGTTCCATCTCCGGACCGACGAGACGGTCCATGAGACGTTGAAAAGTCGCGGGCGCGCCGGACAATCCGTACGGCATACGCTTGAATTGAAACAATCCGCGGCCAGGGACGGTAAACGCGGTGATTTCGCGACTCGCGGCTTCCAGGGGCACCTGGAAGTAGGCTTGACTCAAATCTATTTTAGTGATGTACCGGGCTTCTCGAAGCTTATCGAGGATGCTGCTCATATACGGGAGCGGATACGCATCCTTTCTCGCGACTTTATTAACCTTTCGAAAATCTAGACAAAATCGGTACTTTTCCGGGGATTTCTTTATCATGACGACCGGATTAGACCATTCGCTGCGGGAGGGTGCGATGATACCAGCGTTGAGCATAGTATCGACCTCTTTATTCATCGCTTCCTGTACCTTCGGCGATACAGGATAATACCGCTGCTTAATGGGCTCGTGACCTTGCACATCGACCGTGTGCATCGCCAGGTCGGTTATTCCGGGACTGGACGACGGAGGGGGTAAACGTTCGCGTAAAAGCGCGTGAAGTTTCTCCGTTTGATGCGAGGAGAGCTCGAGGAGGCCAGCGCAGGCCGAGGTCTCTGTACTCGCATCGTCTCGCGAGGGCCAAGATACGTCAAAGTAGCCCTGCGCACCGTCAGGCAGTTTCCATCTCGCGCGGGAGAAATCTACGTTAAACTCAAAAGCGCGGATGCCATCTATGCCGAGGATGCACGGGCAGTCAATAGCAGGGGCGAAACGGATGTCTAGGTCGCGGATTCTATCGGCGAATCGGACTCGCATTCGAGCTTCGCCCGCGATGGTGTCCACGGCACCGTTTGGGTATTGGATTCCCACTCGCGTGTGGGGAGAAAGATTCGCGACGATGTCCGCGAAGAAGGGCATCGCGGTACGTCCAATGTAAGTTCGACTAGAACCAGGGTCAAAAAGTGCACGCAGGTCTTGCCCGGCTACATTTATCGTCACAAAGTAGCTCGGGTCGGGGTGTCTAAATCTAACCGTATCACTAAGGGTGGAGACGTCTCGGGAGGGCGGAGGTCCACGCTCGCGCTGGGAAATAGTGGGGACCCTTTCCACTAATTCCCGCGGTCGTTTCCCGGAGCGGGTCCGGAGCCACTGCCTTGGCTCGGGGGAAAAACTCCAGGGTTGCCCCCTGACGGGCCGGACTGGTCAGGTGGGGCATAAGGACATTCCCGTACGAAATGTCTGGGGTCGCCACATCGGAAGCAGCCGGCTTGCCCTCCATGGTACGCTCCATGGGCAGGCATGGTCGCAGGAGGGTAACGGGCGCTCTCCGATGCTTGGGCTGGCGGTATCGGAGGGGGGTACGGGAATGGATAGGGAGAAGGGGGTGAGACCTGGTACTGAACGGGGGGTTGCAGGTTCTGGAGTGCCATCAAAGGCGGGGGTTGGTTCGTCGGAGTCGGTAGTACGTTATGGTTCGGGGGAGCGGTACCTGGGTTCGCGCGGTTTAGTCCTCGTCCCCCACGGGGTCTTCGGCCGCGGGACGACTGAGGGTTCGGAGCGGTAGTCGGCGGGATCGCGGGGGTTCCGTTCGCGGAGTGTAGTGCCGCACTACCAGAGGGAGCCGGGGGTGTCGGCGCCTGATACGCGAACTCCGGTAACACCGAGTCTTCGGGTCGCGGAGGGGGTTGATATCTTCTGTCCAACGCTCGGGCGTTTTCAAATAGTTCCCCGGAGATGCTGAGCTCATCCAGGGTACCGAACTCGTATCGGGGAATCGCGAGGCGGTAACTCGGGTGAAGGTTCGCGTACGCGATCTCCAGCTGCTCGTCATCGGAGAGCGGAGAGCGGAGGCGAGATTTTGGCCATCAGCAGGCGCAGGCTGTCCAGGAAGTCACTGACGCGCTCATCAGGACCCTGGGTGCGTCGTCGCACGTCGTCTTTTAAGCGGGACTGGAAATTCAAACCGGCGAATCGTTCGCGGCACGCGGTTTGAAAGGAAGTCCAGTTATTCCAACGGTCCTTATGTAATCGGAACCACTGCAGGGCCTTGTCCGCGAGAAGAAACGGCATCGCTTCGTAAAGATCGCGATCGGTCAAGCCGCTACCGACGCGGCATTCTTCAACGCGGTTGATAAATTCTTCGATACTTCCTCCTCGATGTCCGGCGAATTTCAAATTCCATTTTCGTACGATATTTTGATGGTCGCGAGGGCGTGCGGACGGTACATTCGCGGAGTAAGCGGGGTGCGGGGGTAGAGCTTCCGAGTGAGGGTGACTCCACGCGGGGGTCCCTGCATAACTCGCGGCGGCGGGGTAGGGGGGAACCGTGGATTGCGAAGGGTTCGCGGTAGGAGCGGGATAGGGATTCGGAGGGATTGTCACGCTCGCGGGATGACCGTACGAGGTCAGGGGTGCGTAAGCGCTCGCGGGATACGCCGTGGGTGCCACTGGGTACGGAGTGGACCACTGGCTTGGGTATCCGGGAGTCAGGACGGGGTACGCGTGACTAGGGGTCGGGTATGCGGTCGACGGACCCATCGCGGGGGCTCCGGTCGTCGCGGGGGTCGTCGTAGAGGTCGCGGTCGGTAGTGTCACGAGCGCGGGGTAGGATTGCTGGGCCTCGACGTCAGCCAGGCTGAGCGGAGGCTCGGCCAGAGTTCTTGGAGGTGACACGCGTTCGTCCTGAAAATGAACTCGCGGTAGCTCAGCGTCATTTCGCTGCTCGGATAATATTCGCGGTCGCGGCGCGGATGGGGCACTGATCGGAGTGCTGTCATATGTCGGAGTCGGGTGTCTTGCCTCCGGCGCGGGGGGTGGAGCGATATCTCCGACGGGAGAATCCAGAAGGGGTTCCTCATCCCATAACGGAGTCCAGGTAACGTTCTGTTGCCGTCCCCGGAGGTGCGCGCGAAGGAGACGCCACCGATTTCGGTCGGGGTCAGCGCTCACGCGCAGTCGGTACCGGCGGAGAAGCTCGTCGATGCCTCGATCCGACAGCTCGCACAGCCATGAGATCACGAGATCCGTATTCTCGAGGTCGAAGTTCGGCCAGGAGGACCCGGGGTCCAGGAGTTCCGAGGTCCAGTTCCCCATCGCCGGTCGTATAGCGGGACGCGCGGTTGCCGAATCGCGAAAAGGCTGACACTCACCGATTTCTCATCCACGCAGCCACTCACACGCATGCAAGCAAGCAACAGGGGGGGGGAAGTTAACGCGCACACAGAAGTAACAAACAGGCTTAACCTAATATTAGCTGTAAAGAACAGAAAAAGAAAAAGAAAAAAAAACAGACCAAAAATCCAGAAAAAATAAGCAGAAATGCGAAGAATAGGCAATCAGCTGCAAGCAAGCGTTCACCAGATGCTGAAAGAAAAAAAATAGTGCAAGACAAAAAGCAGAGAGAAAGGGGGAGAAAATAGGTTAAATGGGGGGGGGTTGACCGGTACTAGGGTAGGCACGCCGATAAGATGGAACAAAACTGGCTCGTTGAAGGCAACGACGGCGTCTTCCACCCGTTCTCGATACTCTTTCGCGGTTTTTGAACAAAAAAAAAATTAAAGTTCGCGGGGCAGGGGTCGCGGGTTCAACAACGCGGTTTCCAAAAAGGTCTCTATCGGGCCCCACGTTGGGCGCCAATTTTGTAACACGCTTTCGGGGTTGTTTGGAAACCAACCCCGTCCACAATGCTAGCAAAAGAAGCCGACAACCCAACGTGGATGGACGGTACTAAAACTAAACCAAAGATATAAGAAAGATTTGGGCGCCAAGTTCCTTACGGGAACTAATCGCCGCGTTTCCGCGGGGAGGAGGGAAGGAATTAGGGGTGGAAGGAGACGGGAGGCCGGCTAGACAGTGTTTGGTAGAGGGGAACGTGGGGGCGAAGATAGTAGACCCTGTGTAAGTTGGTGAACAATTATAAGACGTATTTATTCAATGAAAAAGACGGGCTTTAACAATCCCTCCGAGATACTAGGCGATCTCGAGGGTAGAAATCAGATCGGGCTAGAAGAGCCAATACAGAATATGATACGCTATTTACAAGCTAGCCGCTCGACTCGACTGGGCACGGGCCAGGAGGAGGGCGAGGGGAACGGGGGGAAACGGTACAGGGCGTCAGCCGGATCGCACAGCGGGCTGTGGACTCGCGACGGCTGACTCGCAACGGTGGGTGCGCGCGATCCTTGCGCAGACCACGTAGCGCAATCGTCTCAACGGGGACGAAGGCTACCGCGCTGGATCGACGCTCGATTCACGCGTTCGAATTTCCGAGTCGGTAAGGAAGCACTCAATGTTATCGGACGGACACAAGGAATAGTCAAGATTCCAACCACAGCGTACGGCGAGCCGTAGCTCGGCGACGGTTGAAGTGACGCGGCGTGCGCGGTGATTCTGCGCACCCTACGTAGAGCGTGGGTCTCGACTGGGACCACCTCTACAGGCGCGAATCACACGGACACGCACACAGGAACACACACGAGCAAAATTCAAATAGCAAAGGGGGAAAACAACGGTAAAACACGATATCGGGACTCGACCGTTCGCGGAGGCGCGTGCAGGTCGGGATTCCGGTAGTAGGGGGTAAATGAGCTGAAAATACAAGCGATGCGAGAGATAGAAAGCAGGCAACAACGATCCTAACGGATCTAGGATACTTTCCGTAACGCCGGTCTCCTCGTCTCAGGCTCCAACGGACTTGGCGGTAGCCCAGCTCTCCTAGACGAAGTTACAAAAGAGTTCTCGCAGCACAGGGGACGAAAATCGGAACGAAAAAGATCCTACCTTGGATCGAGGGTCTCGGGTACTCCAAAGTGCGTAGCGGCAATGTCTTTGGGGGCACACTAATGCACTGGGTCGTTCGGGTGGTCAGGTAGCCGGTCGCGGCCACGTGCCAGCGGTCCGGCGAGGTTGCGTTTTTGGGGCTCACGGGTTCACGGGTAGCGATGGAGGGCACAAGTTAAGGTGCACGGGATGCACAATGCACGAGGGAAGCGACGAGGTCAGCTTCAGGCTCGGGAAACTCAAAAAAACTACTAAAACTTGGAATTCGTTAGCGCGACGCAACAGGTGGCTGTTGCTAGCCGGAAAAACCAAGATGGAAGCTGACTCGATAGAATTTGGCAAAGATGGCTAGACTCGTCTTCCCCGCGCCAGCTCGTTGGTCAGCGGGGAAGCGGGGTGAGGTCGCTCCTTGCTCCAGTGAACCACGTGACCCTTCGGTACATTTCCTAATTCTATGCGCGTTACCGAGAGTCGCGCGAGGATATTTGCAAGCCTTCCGCGGCGTTGAGGGATGCCACAACGGGCAACTCATTTGCCACGTTACAAGTTTAATCACCAAAATTCATCTTCTGTCGAATATATGTATCTATTCTGCACGCATGCTGTCAATTCTGACTTTGATAGCAAATCTTTTTCATAAACTATTTATATTTCCGAGTTTATAGTTTAATCACCATGTGGATCATGTTTTTATGCAACTCGTGTATATAATTTATATTGAAAAATCTACGTACCGCTCTGAATAGAGTTTCTGTTGAACATTATTGCATGTAGCATAATCACTATTCTCATGAAATAATATACATATTCTCTAATTATTATTTTGCTCACAGCTACTTACTTCTTATTTTAAGTTGGTGTGTTTGTATGTCTTCCTATTTTCAAAAAAACCTTCTGATACTGCAACTTAAAAATGATCGTGACCGCTTGCATTATCGTTGTATATACACTATTCTCACGAAAAATGTACATATAATCTCATAATAATTCTCATAAATATATATATACTTATGCTAACAGTTACTTACTTCTTATTTCAAGTTAGTGTGTTTGTATGTCTTCCCAATAAACACACAGTGGTTGATGTGTGGTATAATAAACGTATCTCGACACGTTGAGAAAACGTTGGTAATAAACGAGTTACATCGAATCTATGGGAAATACTCGTATATTATACCATAAAGTTTTAGGTACGAAGTCCGCCTGTTATACCAATTTTTCGATACACATTACTTATACGGGAAATATACGTGTATTATACCATCAATTTTTGATCACTGTCCGCGATAATATTTATTCTTAAAATGTCAACCAAATGTTGTTTTTAACATAATAATGTATTATTAATAATAAAAAACCGTTATTAATGAAAGACAATTAAAAATTGAAGAATTAAAAAAAAAAAAAAAGTGACTTCACGTGGATTCGATCCGGGAACCTCTCGTGTGTGAAACCAATCTCTTGTCCTTGCGCTGCTGCCAGCTCTTACGATGAACACAGAGTTTGAGGTACATAAATATCTGCTGTACTATGGGACTTGTGCAACAGCATTTTGTCATAAAAATGTGGATGTTAGGAAATTTTTGAGAGGTGAAAATTAGGTCGGGCACGCGGACATCGAGACCAAAAATATACCATGGATTACACGTGTAAAAAACGCTTTTTATTCGGTGGAAAACATGTGGAATATACCAGCACACAGAAACGTGTTTTCCACGTGTTTTCCACGGGTTTTCCTGGTATACAAGATACGTTGATTGAATGATGTGTGGTCCACGTATAATTTTTCCACTTATGCCGACTTTCCACATTGGACACGTTTAACATACGTATATTCGACGTACCTGTGTTTATTGGGTTCCTATTTCCAACAAAAAACCTTGTGATACTACCTACTACTTAAAAATGCCCGTAACCGCTTGTATTATCATTGTATATAAACTATTCTCACGAAAAATGTACATATAATCTCATAATAATTCTCATAAATATATATATACTTATGCTAACAGTTACTTACTTCTTATTTTAAGTTAGTGGGTTTGTATGTCTTCCTATTTTCAAAAAAAAAACCTTGTGATACTACAACTTAAAAATGGTCGTAATCGCTTGTATTATTGTTGTTTTCACGTTCACATGCTTTGTCAATAAATTTAATTGAAGTTCATATCAATTCCCGATAAGCTGGTATTATTCATGTCCCTGACCTTGATATTTCCGACTTCCCATCCTCTGTTTTCGGAACAAGCCTCAAGAGTGACGAAAAAAACCGACTTCAAATAAAAACCAAACTACTCAACCGATTTTGATGAAATTTCCATGGGACCAATCTCAAAGTAGATCTAGAAAGTAGTCTTTTCGAACTGAAAGAGAATTTTCAAAATCGGTTTTAAATAACGGAGTTCTGAGGTCACGACCATGGAAAAAAAAATAGAATTGAGAACCTCCCCCTTTTTTTTTTGAAGTCGGTTAAAAAAAGAAACTCCGCTGGAATTCGCGTTCGATTTCTGGTCAGAATAATTACAAAAAATTCCTAACCCTCAAATATCATACATCCGTCACAGGAGTAAGTCAATCCCGTCTAATCGATTAAAAAACGGGTAAATCGATTACAAAAAAAAACCAATCACGTCCCCAGGATATCCTTTGGAAATCGCGTTCGGTTTCTAATCAGAATACCTAGAAAAAATCCCCAACCCTTAAATATTATGCGTCCGTAAAAGAAGTAACTTAATCCCGTCTAATCGATAAAAAATGAGTAAAACAATAAAAAAAAATATAAAACCAATCACGTCCCCACGATATCCTTTGGAATTCGCGATCGGTTTCTAATCAGAATACCTAGAAAAAATCCCCAACCCTTAAATATTATGCGTCCGTAAAAGAAGTAACCTAATCCCGTCTAATCGATAAAAAATGAGTAAAACGATAAAAAAAATATAAAACCAATCACGTCCCCAGGATATCCTTTGGAAATCGCGTTCGGTTTCTAATCAGAATACCTAGAAAAAATCCCCAACCCTTAAATATTAATACTTTGGATCTTGCGGGTTCCGAAGTATTAAGGGAAGGGGATCAGGTCGGTAGCGGAGGAGATGGGACTCCCGGTACACGGGTTTCGATGATAGTGGTATTGCGACGGGGATGACGATTGGAGCAACTCTACGAGGAGACGGCACGGGAGTAACGGGTTCCTGTTCAAATTAGAGGTGGCTTGTGGGGCCCAGCCACAGGTACGAGAAATGTCGATCCCCCGGCGATCGTGACTCGTGTCCCCGAAGCGCGGGTAGCGCTTGCGACGGGTTGGGTTCAAAGGAGGTAAGCCGCGTGGATCCCGAAGATCCCGAAGTGAAACTCCGAGGCGTGGGGACGCTTACGATGGAGCAAAAAGGAGTCGTAATAGGTCCCGGTGACCTTGAAGTGAAACTCCGAAGCGTGGGGACGCTTGCGACGGAGCAAAAAGGGAGGCGCGATAGATCCCGGTGATCTTGAAGCGAAACTCCGAAGCGTGGGGACGCTTGCGACGGAGCAAAAAGGGAGGCGCGATAGATCCCGGTGATCTTGAAGCGAAACTCCGAAGCGTGGGGACGCTTGCGACGGAGCGTGGGCCAAAGACACGAGGAGAGGTTTCGAGGGAGAGGGTTTCGAGGTGGTAGTCCAAGACGCTGGTTTGAAGACTGCTACTCGAGTTTTAATGAACGGCGTATTTGGCGACGTACAAGACTTGGAGGTCACCCCGCGACAAGGGAGCCTCTGAGAGGTTCGGGAGAGAGAGAGATAGGCTAGGGGACTCGCGACAAAGTCCCGGCTATCTCACTGGCTCGTCTCCCAGTTAACGACTGACATTTGAACCCACAACCCGGTCCTTATATACCCGAAATATGCCTACGTACCTCGGTGGAAGGGGCACAAGTCAGGGAGGATTCGTGGTTTTTGGGAAAAACCCTGCAGCTGTCACTGACTTGGCTGACGTGGCGCGCAGGCTATACCTGGGTATACGGGTGTGTGGGGCGACTAGCCGCGCTGGCTAGTCCAGGATAACGGTACCCTGGGCAAAGGGATTCGTATTTATTTATGCTTGATTCGCGTCCGCGGATCGAGGGTATATCAATATTATGCGTCCGTAAAAGAAGTAACTTAATTCCGTCTAATCGATAAAGAATGAGTAAAACGATAAAAAAAAAAAAACCAATCACGTCCCCAGGATATCCTTTGGAAATCGCGTTCGGTTTCTAATCAGAATACCTAGAAAAAATCCCCAACCCTTAAATATTATGCGTCCGTAAAAGAAGTAACTTAATCGCGTCTAATCGATAAAAAATGAGTAAATCGATTAAAAAAAAAAAAACAACCACGTCCCCAGGGTATCCTTCAGAATTGATGTTCGGTTTCTGGTTTGAATTCTTACAAGCAAATAATACTTGTCGAAAAGAGGAGTCCAAAACGGTCAAATATCCACAAATACGTCCGTCGTCCGGCTACCGTTTGCTGAGATCGCGATCGCTCTCGGCGCTTAGTACTCAGGTCAGCCGCGTGGCGGCGCCAGCTTAGCGCGCTGTGTGGGTACACTCCGAGTCAAAACCTACTACCCGCGCGCTAGTTAGCACGCGTGCTAACTTCAGCCTCATTGTGTGTACTCCTGTCCTATATGTGTCGTTAATATGAATAATGATATTAAGGTGTACAATATCTATGGTATCAAATGTATTATTTTGGTAACATAAATATTTCTGTCGCATTCCAGATTTCGTGAACACATTAGAATTCCAGGTATTGTTGGGATCATTGATTGCCTACTAGTTTCGTTGATCAGGCCAGTTGAGAACGAAGAGGCGTTCTACAATTACAAAGGATACCACGCACTGAACGTTCAGATTGTAAGTATCGTTGATTTCATAAATTCGTTCCAATTATTTTCCAACATGTCTCAATACAGGTATGTGTCATTTATAGGCCTCATCCTGAAAGAAACTTAGTGAATGGGTGATTTTTCCGAGATACTCATGTCTCGGGATCGAAAATAAATGAAAATAGAATAATCAAGTTTGGGTTTGAAACTTTCACATAACCTTAACTTTAAAGTCATACAACGTCGTAATTACCACTTGGGAAACCTCAAACTCCATTTTAAGGTATATACCATACTGTGGGTCTATACTGGGTGCCAGAGGAATGACAATTGGGATTTCGCATCAAATTTTTGTTTAAATTTTTACATGCGTATACTGTACAGTACTTCGAAGTAATTAGGTCAGTTTTTTTTCAGTTAAAAGTGATAATTCAAAAAGTTGAAGGCAATTAAATTTCAGCGTTTTTACTATACATAGATATACTTTAGCACGGGTGACGTCACAACGTAGTAATTTTCAATCCGTTGTGTTGCCTCCAGTTTTTCTTAAAATTGAAAAAGAAAAAATCCGACGTAATTATTTTTTCGTAAACTACATAAATATGAAATAGAAGAAATACGTGCCGAATCCCAATCTGACCATTTTTCGTGATTCAATGTAACACGAGGGGAGTTATAAAGATCGTTTTGTTTCAAAATTTTCCGGTGATTTTCAGTTCTTTTTGAGTGTGCTAGAATATGTAAAGATGTGATAAAAAACGGCAGAGGAATGACTTGTAGGGGTCGAACACAGGCAAAAAAACCATTAGGATCATTTTTAGAAAAGAATTGTCCTGTAGCCTCATCTCAAAATTTTATGATTTGATGATGTAATATATTCTAAGCAGAAAATCTAATAAATCAGAAGGATTATTGAAAATAAAGTCAGGTACAGCGAAAGTTATTATTTCGGAAGAATCGCCGTAATAAAAAAATTTTGTTCAACATGAAAACATTTTCGATCATTAACTTTTATTTCAAGATATGCGACGAAGATTACATCATCCGCGACATTAGGATATGCCCCGGCAGTAACAACGATCGACAAGTTTATCGGTTCAGTGATGCGAAAGAGTTTTTGGAGAATTTGAGAAGGAATGAGGCCTTCACACGTGAAGAGGGACGTTTTTATATAATTGGTTAGAATATTATTTCAAGTTATCAATCAAATCGCAATCACTCATCACTTTGAAACCGATTACTGGTGGTGTTTCATTGTTAGGAGACGGCGGTTACACCCCCTCACCTGTACTGTTAACACCAGTACGTCACCCGCCCGTGGGCTCTGGAGAAGAACGTTACAATAACGAATTCCTACGAACTCGCTGCAAAGTGGAACAGCTTAATGGCATTTTTACGGCAGTCTTTCGCTGTATAAAACGAGAGCGTAGGTTGTGCTATCGCGACCCACAAAAGGTTGCAAAATTCGTCACGGCATGTGCGGTGTTGCACAACTTCCGGAAAACGCACGGGTGAGTCACCTATATGCGGAAAAGTCGTACAATTCTCGATATTTAATTCAATTCTATTTAACATATAGGTTAGCTCGAGAAAATGTCGACAGAGATTTCATTGGAGATGACGAAGAGGGACTGGTGGACGTTGATTTCGGTTATCAAGCAGGAATGTTGGAAAGAGACCGAATTATTCGACAATTTTATCATTGAAGTGAGTATCACCGAAATCATTCGGCACCCATGGACTGTTTGAAAATGATCACTAGATTTACCAAATCCATGCACGACGTACTTAGTTGTGTTATATCTATGAAGGATCGGATGCAACGCCCAATTATTCATCAATCGATTCCAAATTGTTGGATTCATAACCAGGGTGGATGAACACAGATTTATTATCTTGGAAGTATTAGGGCTGTGATATATAGAAAACAAAAGAGTAAAAAAATACAGCCGTTGACCATTGCATACAGTAATTCTAAATTTAGTGGTATAGTATTTTTCGTATCTAAGCTGTTATAGTAAGATTGTATTCCGCGCCTCTTCCTCATGATCAACTTGTAGTTCCCCTCAACTCGACCGATGTCGCCACAATTTCTACGTATGGGCTTTTAAAACAATAATGTTTTTTTTAAAACAAACGATGTGTCAATCGTGTTTGTTTTCGTGTCCCTGTATCCACGCGTGATGTTCATTCCTTCGCTTTGTGCCGATGAGCCACGATCATTTTGAGGTTTCAAAAGCGAGAATAAATTAGAAGATGGGAAAAAGGAATAGAGAAGATTCTTCGTGCAGCGATAGTTCAGATGATGATCATCTGAAAGAGTGGGTAAAAAAGTTACAGAAGAAAATCAAGAGAAGAAAGGAGAAGAAGGCTCGCCGCAATTCAAAACGACGCGAACGACGCGAACGACGCGATCTACGCCATAGTTCTTCTCCATCGGATTCAATTGATACTCAATGTGAGTATTTGATTGTTTTCCTTTGAATGTTTCAGCTATTCATTGAGTTGAAACTCAATTTCCATACGTTTCTTCACGTTTTTTCCATAGAAATATTGAGAATTGTGTCTCAATTTTTTGGGCTCTAACCCGAATATAATTGTGTTAATCACACGAAAACAGTCGAAATCTCACCGGGCGCTAACCCGTGCGAGTATGTCTGTGTTTCAAACACTCATCTATGGAAAACAAAACAAAACCGCATCTCTCAAAGGCTCTAACCTGCGAGCGAATCGATGCTTCGTTGATTCATAATAATCTACACGGTGTCGATATAGACAACCATAAAAATAATACCACTCACAAGGGCTCTAACCCGAAGTGAGGCGGTGTTTCATTAAATATATCCTGGGGAATCAACTTATGCATGACGTGATAGGCTCTAACCTATATACACTGGAAAGCTCGTTATTCATAACCCTGATATCTTACGATTTTCGGACTCTAATCCAAATATTTCAAAAGACCATAAGGTTTTTTTTGTCCAAAAAAAAAAAGCTCGTTCTGAAGCTTATTTGAATCTTCCAGCTGACGGAAGTCGAAACAGTTCGAGATCGTGTTCCAGAGAAGCGTCTCCTGTGCAAGATGCGTCGAACATTCCGAGAACTGAATCTCAAAGTACGAAAGCCCCTTCACAAGCAATAAATAATGTTGGCGCGGAAGAGACCGTGCTTAGTGAAGAGGTTAAAAATGTCATTGGGAAGCGGATATGCAGGGAACGAATTCTGGGTCCAACAATCCACTCGGATTTTGTCGCTCGTTGGGAGGATATCATTAAACACGGCCTTCCCGAGAAAGAAAAGTCAGAATTGGTGGAAAAATATCCACCACCAAAAAATTGTGTCCTGATTGATTCACCTAAACTGAACATGCAGATTAAAGCTGCGGTACACGAATCTGTCCTCAAACGTGATACTCGCATAATGCAGAAACAAGAGAAAATCACAGCCTACATTGCTGCTGCTGGGAAAGCTTCATCATTCATGATCAACAAGCCTGAAATGGAGGCAAATATCCCAGTCCTAGAATGCCTTGGTGAGATGTGCAGTCTGTTAACAGACTTACAACATGACGAATCAGTCATTCGGAAGAGCCTTATAATGGCTAATATCAACACATCCTTGAGAGACGCTTTAGTTGCGACAACAGCTGATGAATATTTATTCAGTGAAAAATTGGACGATGTTATCAAATCTGCTAAAGAAATAGCAAACACCTCCAAGGATCTCAAGACAGCTCCCAAAAACCAGTTCAACAAGGCGTCAAAAAACTGGAAAACCCCGCTCCGTCAACATCCCAAAGAAGTTCCAGCGACGTCGGGCGGGCAGAAACGTTATCACGGATCACAGAAAAAATCTACAGCCCAACCACATCCAAAGTCCAGACCCAAGAAGGATCAGGAATACCGGAAACGCCGCTAACTCATTCTGTAAGTCAAATAGCGGGAAGACTTCGTTTTTTTGGCTTGAACTGGAAAATAATCACATCTGATATGACTGTCCTTTCTTGGATTAGTGGATATAAAATTCCTTTTAATTCAAGACCGGTGCAAAAATTAGAACCGCGTCTAAGGAAATGGTCTGACCATGAAAGATCCATAGTTGGCGAATTAATTTTGCAACTCATTCATAAAGATGCCGTACATGAATGTATAGATGAACCGGGCCAATTTATATCTGATATATTTTTGAGACCAAAACCAAATGGAACTTTCAGACTTATATTGAATCTAAAAAAATTGAATGAATTCATCTCAACAATTCATTTCAAATTGGAAGACGGTAGAACAGTCACAAAGCTCATGAGCTCTGAATGCTTTATGGCTTCTATAGATCTTAAAGATGCTTATTATCTAATTCCCATTCATAGTTCATATCAAAAATATTTACGATTCAGATTGGATGACAAATTATACGAATTCACGTGCTTACCATTTGGTTTAAACACAGCACCTTACGTCTTTACAAAGATTTTGAAACCGGTTGTTTACCATTCACGACAATTAGGTTTCTTATCGGTCATTTATTTGGATGACATACTTTTAATCGGAAACTCTTATTCATCCTGCTTGAATAATGTCACAGCAACTAAAACTCTCCTAGAAAATCTAGGTTTTATCATAAGTGACGAAAAGAGTAACTTAACACCTGATCAAAGCTGCAAATATTTAGGTTTTATTTATGATTCGAAGAAAATGGTAGTAGAACTACCGGAATCTAAAAAAGATCATATAAAAGCCTTAGTATCAAGTACTAGAGTCAATCAAAAAATGAGTATTCGTAAATTTGCCAAAACTATAGGTTTTTTGGTATCCTGTTGTCCAGCAGTAAATTATGCAAAGGCATACACGAAAACATGCGAACGGGAAAGGTTTTTAGCTCTCGGAAAAAGCAAAAACCATTATGATGCAGAAATGGTTATATCGGAAGATGTCATAAAAGAATTAAGCTGGTGGAAATCAGTAGCCATTTTTTCAAATAACCCGATCAGAGTAGACGAATATGATCTAGAAATTTTCACAGACGCTTCTTTGTCAGGTTGGGGAGCTTTCTGTAACGACCACCGGGTACATGGTCATTGGAAAAAGGATGAAAAATCGCGATTCATTAATCACTTAGAACTCTTAGCTGCCTTTCTGGGTTTGAAATGTTTTGCAGAACATCATAGAAACATTCAGATTTTACTACGAATTGATAACACCACTGCCATCTCATACATTAATAGAATGGGAGGCGTTCAATTTAAGAATCTAAATAAAATCGCAAGAAATATTTGGAATTGGTGTGAAGAGAGAAATATTTGGGTTTTTGCATCATATATTGCATCAGAGCTAAATACTGAAGCAGATTCTGAATCGCGGCGCAGTGAATCTGTTGGCGAGATTGATCTGTCCGACAAAATTTTCAAGGAAATAATTACGCGATTTGGAAATCCAGAGATAGATTTATTTGCGAGTCGAGTAAACACAAAGTGTAAAAAATACGTATCCTGGAAAAAAGATCCAGAATCTTTTGCAATTGATGCGTTCACTATCAAATGGGATGATTTTTTCTTTTATGCGTTTCCTCCATCCGCAGTTATTTTAAAAACTCTTCAAAAAATAAGAAATGAGGGGGGGTACGGTATAGTGGTTGTGCCGGATTGGCCGTCCCAACCTTGGTATCCCTTATTTTCTGCCATGGTAGTCTCGATGCCATTAAAATTTGACGCTAAAGGCAATATTTCTTTTTCAAATAGGAAACCAGACGAATTCTGGGACAAAGTTACCCTGGTGGCCGCACTCTTGTCAGGAAGGCATTTGAAATGAAAGGTATCCCGACAGCGTCGATTGACATAATGATTTCATCACTTACTGATTCATCATTTAAACAATACGAGTGTTGTTTCAAAAAGTGGTGGAGTTTTTGTATTGCTAATTGTTCAGATCCTTTCAATAATTCTGTTCCATTTATATTGAGTTTTTTAACGGAATTATTTGAAAACGGGGCAGCCCATAATTCAATTAATTGCCACAGATCGGCCATCTCTTTACTTGTTGGACCAGAAATAGCTCAAGATCATAGAATGTTGAGATTTTTCAAGGGATTATCAAAATTAAGACCTTCAAGGCCAAAGTACGATTCAACTTGGGACCCAAAAATTGTTCTAGATTATTTATCATCTATCCCTGATAATGACGTATTACCTATCAATGAGTTAGCTATGAAACTTATATGTTTACTTGCTTTAATAACTGGTCACAGAATGCAAACGTTTGCGTTGATAAGAACAGAGAACATTGAAATTCAGGAAGATTCGATTGATATAAAAATACCAGATCGCATTAAGACTTCGGGTCCGAATAAAAATCAGCCAGTTTTGATCTTACCATATTTTTCAAAAAATGAAAAGATTTGCGCAGCATCTACTCTTGAATGTTATCTTCGGAAAACTAAAAATTTAAGAGCAGAAACGTCTGCACTCTTTATTTCAAACAAACGACCATTCAAAGCTGTTACTGCTCAATCGTTGAGTCACTGGGTTAAAAATGTCCTTAAAAATAGTGGCATAAATACTGAAATATTTAGTGCCCATTCAACCCGTCATGCCTCGACATCAGCGGCAAAAAATAAAGGTTTGGATATAGATACCATACGCAGAACAGCAGGATGGACCGAAAAATCAAATACTTTCGCAAAGTTTTACGATTTGAATATCCGCAAAGATAAAAAGGCATTTGCAAACGCCATTCTAGACAATTAAGGTATTTTTTATCGTTACCTTAAATTGTCATTGTTCGCGCTCGAATATCGCGGGCCGTTCGGGCCTCGCGATGTTGTAGGGCTTCGACCGTAGGATGGCGCTAGTGGACTAAGAGGGGCCTGTGGGATACGCGCGCGACTGCGTGGCGCGGCGTCGGTCCGCCATGTTAGGGGGGGGGGACAGCGTTAGTCAGTTAGGCTCGAGCGCTCGAATAGGTAGGACGTATCTAAACTTTGTCACAACCCGCGCGTTGTTCGTGCACTAGCTTCTTTTCTTGCCTTATTGTTGCGTCGTGTGCTAATATTTTCTTATCAGTGGTTTTCGTCTCCGGGTGCGTCGCGAATCGTAGCGTGTAGGTTTTCAACCGTGTTTTGTTTCGTTGTTCTCGCCGTTGCGCGGCCGCGTACGTCTAGGCAGCTGCGCGTCGGTTTGTGTTTCCTTTCAGATTGCAGGTTAGTTGAGGATTGGATTGATTGTGGAGACGTCGGCCACCTTCCGGTGATTCGGGGTGCCAGTCTCAGGGCGAGCGTCAACGCGGCAACGAGTGCGTTGCCCGTGCATCTCAGTGGGTTCCTCCGAGACGTCGGGGCCACTATTTGCGAGGCAGAGGGCCATTTTGGACGCTCCCCGTTTACCCCCTTCCACGTGACCGTTGGAAGTTGCGGCGTATAGGTTCCAGATTTGGTTTGTGTGTTTGGTGATTACTCTGCATTCATTTTGTGTATTAAGGAGCGCGCCTGAGACCGGGCTTGTATTGTTTTTCTATACCTTCTATATTTCACACTTTTCTGTATCATATTTTGCCTTGTTAAATAAATCCTTGCCTTGCTTCGGCTTTTCCCTCTGCTCCGTGAGGGTTTTTATGCCGAGGCAAGCCTAGTCTTTTACCGCGAAACCTATTGTGTCATTTTATTCACCCTCTCACTCACTCTTCCTAGCCCAAAGAACGTCTGAGTTGAACTCACGGTAAGTTATACAAAACATGGTGCCCCGGGTGAGGAGTGAGTGATTGGGTATTTTCTTGTTCGTTTGATAACGCTGCATTAATTTGTCATTTCACGCTGGTCTCGGGTGCGTCTTAGCATATACATTGTTGCGTAGTCCGTGAGACAGGTCGAGACGCGTACGCGGGCTACTGTGCCCCGCTCTCTTTGTTTGGAAACGAAGCGCGTGTAGCTGGTTGCCGCGCTTCTCTACGTCGTGCATTACCTACGGCTACGCGAGCCGCTCGCGCTGTTGGGTCGCGTCGAGCGTCATTTACATAGTTGTAGCATCACGCGCGTGTTATCCGTTCTCCTTTGGGGGCTTATTAGTTAGTTTTTAGGATTAGAATAAAATCTTTTACTATTTCTACTCGGTTGCGTTGGTTATTCGGAATTTTCGAGTTCAATTTGTAATCGAGGTTTGGCAAAGATGGCTCCAGTAGCCTTACAGTTACTGCGTTGCAGCTAGCTCGCGAGGGCGAGATGGAGGGTTTGCGTCAGAGGTTGGTCAGCAAACCGCGAGACACCCTCACCACACGAATCGTACAGTCGCGGCTCGACGCGTTAAAGGGGATTTGGGCGGAAGTGCGCAAGGCCCATTCCGAGATTGTCGTTCGAGAAACTGCGGAGACCGATCCGTACGTTATCGACGATTGGTTTGGGCGAATTGAGGGTGTTTACGAGAACGCTCTCGACGAGATCTTGGCGCTGCTAACGTTCGTGGAGAGGGTCGAGGGAGATGTAGTTGCTGAATCCGCGGCGGGAAGCTCCTTTGCAGGCGGCGGATCTGGGGTCGCGAAGCTCCCGCGCATTCCTCTCCCTACCTTTTCGGGAAAATATGAAGATTGGGCTAGTTTTTGCGACCTATTTACAACTTTGGTACATGACGTGGCTTCGCTGTCCGACGCCACCAAGCTGCAGTATTTGAAGCTTTGCTTGACTGGTAGTGCTGCAGACTTGGTGAAAGATGTCGCTACGACTAGCGCGAATTACACCGGCACGTGGCAGGCGCTGAAGGCTCGGTATCATAATCCTCGGTTGATCATTAACAAACATTTAGCTTCCTTCATGAAGATTCCGCATCCGAATCAGGAATCCGCGTCCTCGCTGCGTTCGTTTGTCGACGAGGCTCAGCGAATCGTTAGGGCTTTGGCTAACTTGGGGCTACCGGTGGAGCACTGGGACGTGTGGCTTGTGTTCGTGCTCTCTGAGCGTCTGGATTCAGAATCGCGAAGGTTGTGGGAGGCTGAGCTTAGCCAGGGAGAGTCCGGGGTTGAGGCAGGCGATCTCAGCAGGCTCCCAAGGTTCGCGGACTTGGTTAGGTTCTTAGAGCAGAGGACACAGGCTCTCAGCATGATCGCCACTGAACGTAGAGGGGAGAAAAGACCGGCTCCGGTGCCGGCTGCGGGACCTCAGGCTCGCAAGGTGTTCCACGCTAACTCTTCTCGGCCGGGCAGGCCGGGTTCGCTCAAATGCCCATGCTGCGGTGGTACGCATTACATCTCGAAGTGTCCCGCGTTCCAGGGGAAGGATCCGGCGGAACGATGGGGTATTGTTAAAAGGTCGCAGCTCTGCTTTAATTGCCTGAATCAGCATAGGGTAAACAACTGCTCATCGACGGGACGATGCACAGTTTGCCAGCACCGACATCACACGCTCTTACACCGCAATGCTCAAGTAGATCCTCAGGGTTCGAAACGAGGTTCGAGTGGCGGTCCTCCGGTCGTAAGCTTGCATGCGGCGAGTAGTTCCGTCGCCGAGCGAAGAGTTCTTCTCGCGACAGCTCGGGTAGAGGTAGTGGGTCCAAACGGTGACAGCACCTACTTACGGGCGCTCCTCGATCAGGGTTCGGAGTCGTCGTTCGTTTCGGAGTCTGTTGTGCAGTTGCTTGGGCTAACGAGGGAACGTGCTTACGTCACACTATCGGGGCTTGGTTCTAGTGCGGCAGGAACTGCGCGCGCGAGGACGCAGCTGGTCCTGCGGTCTCGTGTCGATCCTGAGTTCGAGCTCCAGGCGGACGCTCTCGTTCTCCCAAGGCTCACCTCGCACATCCCATCGGATAGGTTTGGCGATTTAGATTTGCAGCAATTCGAGGGACTTACGCTGGCGGATCCAGACCTTTCGATCTCCAAGAAGGTAGACGTGATTTTGGGTGCTGATGTTTACGGTCAGCTGCTTCGCTCCGGTTTGAGACGTTTCCCCTGCTCACAACTTGTCGCTCAGAATACAGTTTTCGGCTGGGTGATATCCGGTACGGTGCAGTCGGGGGAGCCACGGCGGGCGGATGGGCCTCTCT
Source organism: Euura lappo (assembly GCA_018257835.1). Taxonomy (NCBI): domain Eukaryota; kingdom Metazoa; phylum Arthropoda; class Insecta; order Hymenoptera; family Tenthredinidae; genus Euura; species Euura lappo. The sequence goes on from JAEUYN010001945.1 coordinate 173,726, forward strand.
CTTCGTCACCTACCCGGGTATTCCATTGCTCGGTTGAGCCAGATTTGGAACAGGTATTGCAGCGCTTCTGGGTTCTCGAGGAGATAGCTCCGAATTCGGGTGGGGTGAAGCCCGTGGATGAGATGGCTGAGAATCTCTTCAAAGAGACACACGGCCGCGATGCACGAGGTCGGTACGAAGTCCGCCTTCCGGTGAAACCCGATCGACCGAGGGCAGCTGGCGAGACTAGGGCTATGGCGGTTAAGTCTCTTTCTAGCATGCATCGTCGATTGTCGCGTGACTCTAGATTAGCCGAGGCGTACGGTGGCTTCATGAGGGACTATGAACGACTGGGGCATATGACTCGAGTTCCAGTTTCGGAAATTCAGTGTGAGGACGCGTGGTATCTCCCACATCACGCAGTGGTTCAAGACACGGGTGATAAGTGGAAGCTCCGGGTTGTTTTTGATGCCTCTCGGAAAACTCGTGAGGGACACTGTCTGAATGATTTTCTGTTGTCCGGACCTCCTCTGCAGGGCGATCTTTCGTTGATTCTCCTAAATTGGCGGAAATACCGTTTTGCGTTTACTGCGGACATCGTGAAAATGTTCCGGCAGATCCAGGTGAGGCGAGAAGACCAGGATTTGCAGAGAATTGTGTGGGTGCCGAATGCTGACTCTGATCCTGTGGACTATCGCTTGAATACCGTCACGTACGGAACGGCGTGCGCTCCATATCTGGCCATCCGTACGCTTTCGCAGTTGGTTGTTGACGAGGGTGTTAGGTTTCCTCTCGGAGCTGAATGTCTCAAGACAGAGACGTACGTTGACGACACGTTTGCAGGGGCGGACGAGCTCTCTGTCGCGGTGCAGAAGAGACTCGAGCTTACAGCGTTGTTGAGATCGGGGGGTTTCGAGCTCGACAAGTGGTCCGCGAATCATTCTGACCTTTTGCCCCCTCAGGCACGACAGGACGCTTCAAAAGAGATCGACGGCGATACATCGGTCAAGGCCCTGGGCATTCATTGGAATCCATCGCAGGACAATTTTAATTTCAGATCAGCAGACGTGGAGGAGCTGTCCGCTGCTGCGACGAAACGCTCCATTCTCTCGAATATCGCTCGTTTGTTTGATCCACTCGGTTGGCTAGCTCCCATCACCGTGACGGCGAAGATTTTGATGCAGGACTTGTGGATTCAGAAGTGTGACTGGGACTCTCCCCTCCCAGCGGAATTGCGTGAACGGTGGTATACCTATTGCAAGTCGTTGGCACGGTTGCCATCACTGTCCATCAATCGTTGGTTAGGCGTTGCGTCTTCGCGTTCGTATCAAATTCACGGCTTTTCAGACGCGTCCTCTCGTGCCTATGCGGCGGTAGTCTATCTGCGGATTGATGAAGGGAACGGACGGTTCAGTGTCTCGCTTCTAGCCGCGAAGACTAAGGTAGCTCCCGTCAAAACGGTCAGTATTCCGAATCTAGAATTGTGTGGCGCTGCCCTTCTCGTTAAACTGCTTCGACATGTTATGGGACTCGATTTTCTTAGCTCTCTTCCGGTTTTCGCGTGGTCAGATAGTCAGATTGTTCTCATGTGGCTCCGAAAACATCCATGTCACTGGAAAACCTTCGTCGCCAATCGAGTATCGCTTATTCAGACCGAACTTCCATCCGCCACGTGGGCTCACGTACCCACGAAAGAAAATCCAGCGGACCTAGCGACTCGGGGCTCAGAGCCGTCAGAGTTGGCAGAAAGCGATATTTGGTGGCACGGTCCGAGTTGGCTATCGGAAACTTCGGAACAATGGCCGCAGCCGGCAGCGACTCAACAAGTTTGTCATGTAAGGCCCCGGCCAGAGGAACCAGCGATACTTACGCGATTTTCGAGTTTGACTCGTCTGATACGCGTGGTAGCTTACTGCAGGCGCCCGCTGCTCAATCTCCGTAGGCGTCAGAGTGGTTTGGAACCGCTTCCCTCGTTTCTCTCGTCTGATGAGTTGGCAGAGGCGCGTTTGGTCGTTATACGTTTGTCGCAGAAGGCTGGTTTTGCTTCGGAAATCGAGGTGTTGAAGTCGGGAAAGGGATTGCCGAAGAGTAGTGGGATTAAGAATTTGAACCCGTTTTTAGGCAAGGACGATATCCTACGCGTGGGAGGCCGTCTTTCGCATGCTAGCCTCCCCTTTGATCGTAAGCATCCTCCAATCTTATCGCGGCATTCCGCTCTCAGTGCGTTGTTCGTGCGGTCTGCTCATCGCCTTTGCTTGCACGGGGGACCGACCTTGACGACTAGCGTCTTGATGCAGCAAGTTTGGATTTTAGGTAGGAAGGGGTTAGTCAAATCGAAGATTCGCCAGTGTGTGACGTGCCAACGAGTTAAACCGCAGTTTGCTCATCAACTGATGGGTGACTTGCCCGCTGACCGTGTTCAATCGGGACGACGGCCTTTTTCTATAGCCGGTCTAGATTACGCGGGTCCGGTCCAGGTCCGTACCACGAAGGGCCGCGGGCACAAGTCGTACAAAGGTTACATCGCGGTCTTCGTTTGTTTTTCTACACGAGCCATCCACCTTGAGCTAGTGAGTGATTTGACTTCTGCGTCGTTTATTTGTGCGTATCGTCGATTTGTAGGTAGGCGTGGCATCTGTCAGCGACTGTACAGTGACAATGCCACTAACTTTCATGGTGCTGATAACGAGCTTAGGGCTATGTTCCAACGGGCTTCCGAATTTTATCAGGGGGTTGCCGCTCTTCTAGCGAATGATGGCACCGATTGGAGTTTTATACCCCCGAGTGCCCCACATTACGGAGGGTTGTGGGAGGCTGGAGTCAAGTCGGTGAAACACCACTTGAAACGGGTGATGGGCGAGCATACCCTCACCTTCGAGGAGTTGTCGACTGTTCTTGTGGAGATTGAGGCCTGTCTCAATTCGCGGCCACTAGGTGCGCTGAGTTCTGATCCCGATGATCTTCACGCGTTGACGCCATTTCATTTCCTAGGGGGAAGTACGTCCGCCTTACTTCCAGAGAACGACATCTCTGAGCTGCCTGAGAACCGCTTAGACAGGTTTCAGTTACTACAGCGCATTCGGAACCAGTTCTGGAAGCGTTGGTCTTCCGAATATCTTCTGCATTTGCAAGAACGAGAGAAGTGGCGGGAGACTCACGAGAACTTTTGTGTAGGAAGGCTCGTCTTGGTCCAGGATGACCGTTACCCTCCGTCAAAGTGGCCTCTAGGCAGGATAGTCGAACTCCATCCAGGTCCGGATGGTCTCGTTAGGGTCGTCACTGTCAAAACCGCCACTACAACTCTCCGGCGGCATATCGCTCGGCTATGCCCGCTACATCTTGAAGAAGGCGGTAAGGATAAACTAGGTAAGAGTCGAAGGTAGTGGGATTCGTCCGTCGGACGAAGGCGGGCGGGATGTTCGCGCTCGAATATCGCGGGCCGTTCGGGCCTCGCGATGTTGTAGGGCTTCGACCGTAGGATGGCGCTAGTGGACTAAGAGGGGCCTGTGGGATACGCGCGCGACTGCGTGGCGCGGCGTCGGTCCGCCATGTTAGGGGGGGGGGACAGCGTTAGTCAGTTAGGCTCGAGCGCTCGAATAGGTAGGACGTATCTAAACTTTGTCACAACCCGCGCGTTGTTCGTGCACTAGCTTCTTTTCTTGCCTTATTGTTGCGTCGTGTGCTAATATTTTCTTATCAGTGGTTTTCGTCTCCGGGTGCGTCGCGAATCGTAGCGTGTAGGTTTTCAACCGTGTTTTGTTTCGTTGTTCTCGCCGTTGCGCGGCCGCGTACGTCTAGGCAGCTGCGCGTCGGTTTGTGTTTCCTTTCAGATTGCAGGTTAGTTGAGGATTGGATTGATTGTGGAGACGTCGGCCACCTTCCGGTGATTCGGGGTGCCAGTCTCAGGGCGAGCGTCAACGCGGCAACGAGTGCGTTGCCCGTGCATCTCAGTGGGTTCCTCCGAGACGTCGGGGCCACTATTTGCGAGGCAGAGGGCCATTTTGGACGCTCCCCGTTTACCCCCTTCCACGTGACCGTTGGAAGTTGCGGCGTATAGGTTCCAGATTTGGTTTGTGTGTTTGGTGATTACTCTGCATTCATTTTGTGTATTAAGGAGCGCGCCTGAGACCGGGCTTGTATTGTTTTTCTATACCTTCTATATTTCACACTTTTCTGTATCATATTTTGCCTTGTTAAATAAATCCTTGCCTTGCTTCGGCTTTTCCCTCTGCTCCGTGAGGGTTTTTATGCCGAGGCAAGCCTAGTCTTTTACCGCGAAACCTATTGTGTCATTTTATTCACCCTCTCACTCACTCTTCCTAGCCCAAAGAACGTCTGAGTTGAACTCACTTGTGTTATAAGCAAAACATTTGTAGTACATAGAAATTTTTCGTTCAAATATAATTAAACCATATTGTGCCTACCTTACAGAAAACCAATATACCTATTTGTTCATTATTTCTGTTTTTTTAATTTAAAGAAAATTGCAGGCAGCAGCATAGATTGAGAATTACAACTATTGGCGAAGATGATAGCCAGGAGTCGCCATCTGGTAGCCGATTTCACATTATCAAAAAACGAAAACAAACGTTCAGCTTATAATTTGCCTTCAACTTTTCACGAACAATCTTCAGCATTTCAGCCATATTCTTTGTCTTTATTAGCGACGAAATAAATCTAGATCATAACCTCAATAGTTTGTTTTCTTTTCTCGATAGTGTAAAACTAGCCACCAGATGGCGAATAGTCGTCTACAATAATAGAGTCGTATCACCAATATGATATATCACACATCCTAAGATATACAGGATGGCCCATTTCATGTCTCGAGAATAGGAGGGGCTTGAAGTGAAATAACTTTGAAACGGTCAGCCATAGATTTGATATCAAACACGTATTTCGGAGATTGGATTGTCAGCTGTGAAATTTGTTTTTGAGATTAAATCTGCATCGGACCGTTTCAAAGTTATGCCACTCTAAGCCCCTCCCATTTTCGACACATGAAATTGGCCATCCTGTATATTCAAATATCTATGTATACCAGAAAAAAAAATAAGAATAATGAATAATGCGTCCTCATTATTTCAAGTTTGTCTACTTTATTGAATTGACAAAAATATTTCACTTCCAACCCCCAGTTGTTATTACGAGTAAAGAAGCGATCTTAAAAATAGTGGCAATCATTTTCGGGTTTATGTGAGACTTAAATGTTCCCCATACTGTAATTGTGTATAACGGATAAAATGAACGGTAACCAGATACAACAAAACGAAAAAAAAAAATCCCTAATTTGAAAGTTTTCGAACAAAACGCTATGTACATTTACTAAAAGAGGAAATAATTGATATCCATATAAGTACGTGTATGCATAATCGATGTCGACTAATCCGTACCAATTCGCGATACGGAGAAGTGAATAGGAAAAAAAATGGAGCAAAAGTATAAAGAAAGAGAGAAAAAAAGAGAGAAAGAATCGAGGGTAAAACTAAGAAAACAATTATTTCCTCTGACTGCAGTTATATGCACTTCTCTGTGTGTCTAGGAGTAGGTATACATGATCCTAACCCCCCCCCCACCCCCCGGCCTAGTCCACCCCTATATGCACCCAGCCATGTATAATAATAAAGTTTGTGCTGCAGGCAGTTCAAATATCATTTATTCGTTGACCCAGTTACTTCGATCCGAATTCTATAATAACTAGCTAGTAGAACTCTGGAGGAATATGTACATCAGGGTGGCAGCTTTTTGGACCTCAGAAATTAAATTCTACGTCTCAAAACGAAATGAGGTGACAAATTATCGGATATCATGTCTCAAGCCAGACATGAAATCGATTATACATTTATATAGGTCATTCGATAACGGAAGAAAAAAGAAGAAGAATGTAAACGCGAATTCTGCCAAAACTCGGATTCGCACTTTGATTAATTTGATAGTAGATAAAATCGTGCGAAAAGAGTGAATGTACTTAGTTTTAAAATTACTTATAAATAATGAAATTACGGTGACGTAGTGCTTTTTTCTTTTTCTTCATCATCATATCATACAGAATGATTCATAATTTGTGCAAGATATTCTTACCAAAATGTAGTCCGGCTAATTTTACGAATTTTCTCATCTTCGTTTCTTCGATTCTGCTGTCAGAATGTAATCAAAATTTCGTCAGCCTTTTTTATAATTCTCAATAAAAATGTTCATTGTTTTGAACCATTGTTTTGAACCAATTCAAAACTTTTCTCGGTACTAAAATAACAGAGGTGAATAAAGAAAAAAATTACTCATCAAACTTTGACGAAAAATTTGCAAAGATTGAGCAAAAAACAAATATATTAAAATTGAAGGAAAACGTCGTTCTACTAACAATAAGAGCTTGAGAAAAACTTTGAAACCCAAGTTTGACAAGGTTTTATGCCGTAAAATACCCATCGCGAATTCCGAATCATCCTGTCATAATGGTGTATGGAAATTATTGATGTTTCTCTAATACGTGATACAATAATTTCATTTTATTTAGTTAATCGGCGAATAAATAAATAAATAAATTTATGTCAACCTGAAAGCCGTCGTAGGTCCAAGATCCAAATTTCATTTCGCATCGTTGATCGTCGAATGGAAACCATGTGATGTCGATCTTGCACGTGCTTTTGAATATACCCGGAGGTATGTAGAGGCATGTACCGTTGCTCTTGACGACGACGTTAGTTGGATAAGTGCCGTCGAACCCCTCGTCCGCACTGCGGCAAAGATCAAACAACAAAATTACAATTATGATTATACAGTATATGAAAATATTGAAAAAATAGGGCGACGACACCGAACGTATTATATATACACACGAGAATCAGGTATCAGGAACTCAGAGCCGAATACCTCTGGCCTTTGACCCGCCCCATTTTTAATTTCACAATTTTTATTTCCCTTTGGTTTACCCTTGCAGTATCCATTATTAAGAATTTTTTATACTTTTTATCTCACCGCGTTTCCTTAATTAGAAATGCTCGACGAATACCACCCTTCAACGCATTGCATATACGTATATGTATAGTATGAGTATAACTCAGCTGAGAAAAAGATTCGACCGGGTCAAGTACGCCGTAATTTGTTCGTCTCTAAATGCAGTAGGTACTTTGAGAAGAAAATAATAATTGAGTGAGAAACTAATAAGTGACAGAGGAGCAAAATCACTATAAATTAAAAAAATTATTCAAACTTTTAAACAGTCACAATGAACATAAAAGCCTTTTTTACGGCACAGGCATTAAAAAGTCACTTTTTGACGCCTGTTTTCGTTCCGGCAAATGGCACTTTGTACCGCTAAGTTCAAAGTTGCGGTATAAAGTCTTTATTCCGCAACTTTGATGCGCAGTTCGAAGTGCGCGTGTCAAAGTTGCGGAATAAAGTCTTTATACCGCAGGTTACCCCCTCTCTACTACCTTTCACAGCAGCTCCTATACGCAGTTCGTGCGGAACTCAACTGGCGTCAAAGTGACTATTAATGCCTTTTCCGTAAAAAATATTGTATGGGGCGCGCGCAGAAAGTAACTGTTCAGCAAGGTTATGTTTTTAGTACTCGTCTTCGGCTCGCCAGGTAAAACCAACGGCTCGTACGAAAAACATAACCTTGCCGAATAAATAGTTACTTTCTGCGCATGCCACATAAAAGCCTTTTTAAACTATTCCTATTCATGGTATTTTTCTTATTCAATATAATTGTTGATTAATGCAGAAAAATTGATCAAAATTCGACACAAATTGAGAAACATAAAAGAACAACTTTTTTTTTTACATATTTTGAACAAAATTATCCTAATTCTCCAGTTTCCAAAAAATCATAACTCCAAAGAGGTCCATTTTTAAACAATCCAAGTGATCGTTTCCTACATAGAGGTAGCATTATTTCGTCGCTTCAAAGATGTAGAAAAGAAGGAAAAACACGACAGCCGATTTTCAAACATTTTTTTCTGTCCATTTAACATTCCAATGGAGTCGAACGAATTTCGGTACTCGACCTTATCGATATTTCTTTTTCTACCGCATTCACCACATGCATTTTTTCCAGAGGAAATTTATAATTTGATGACGCGTTGGGATAAATATACGAAAAAAAAGGTTTGTAATGCTTTTTTAGGTGGACGACTAAAAAAAAGGTGAATCTTGGCAGAGCAAAAAATCGCTAGGTGATTTGGCATGGGATTCCCCCTAGACACATCGGTATACCTGTGTATAAAAATTAAAAGAACAGTGTGAAATTCCGTGAATAAAAATGTGTGTTCGATACAGTAAAAAACGGGGTATTATAAAGCCACACATATAGGGTGGAATAATCAACATAATATACAGAGACAGAGACTCTCTCGAAGGATGGCAGGAAGGAGGGGATTGGTTGGATAAAAGCCAGTTGGCCGGGGCCCAATATTTTATTGCATACTTTTTTCTTTTTCTCTTCTTTTACTTTTCCTTTCCCTCCTTTTTCAAAAAAAAAAAAAAGGTGAAGGAAACGGAAAAGCTTCTAGACTTGTTCCCTTCGACGCTCTCCTTTCTTTTTTTTTTCAAATTCTTTTGGTGCACCGCATGCTGCAGCACACCCTGCACACACGATGCAGCATGTGACTAGAAAGTATAAGATATTTGAGAAAATATAGAATCCGTATGTAGCCAACAGTTTGTCACGTAAGTAGGACTCCTGCACGGAGTCGCTACATCGGCAAGAAAATCAAATTTTTATAAACCTTCAGAAATGGAGCATCAGAGAAATTTTTAAGACTCAAGTTAGAAACGTTTGATTTGAGCTCATTCATGAGTTGGAAAATGCCACTGCTAATGGAAAAAACATCTTCTTCTAACTAGGAAAAAATCAAACCTATCCAAACGTCTCTAAAAAAAAAATTCCATGGCGGTGCGCAGTGTCGAAAAACCTGAGTAAAAGGCTAAAAATCATCCAATTTGACGCACTAATTTTGAACTTAATAGCGAAATTATGGAATTCTTGGCATGAATCTTGATGGCATGAATCTAAAGAATTTATATGAAGAATTACATGGTAACGATTTTTCGATGACTTCGACGGATTTCACCTGTGCTTTACTATATAGATACATTTTTCCAGTAGGGATATCACGTGACCTGATGCGATATAGTATAAAAAACCAATTGATCTTGAATCCTTCGGATATCGAATTGCTGATGTATAGATTTTCCTTTATAGAACATGGGTAAGGAAAACTGTAGACATATAAGCAACCAGGAATCTATCCTCCACATCCCTAATAGTCCCATTTCCTCATATCCCGCATCACTGTATAGGTATAAGGTACGGGGCGTATGTGCACAGCTAACACATATATTATGTATGTGTAGAGAATTTATGGGTAGACAGATACGTGAAAATATATGTACACTGGCATACATATCCTACCCTAAAATGTATGATCTCTTGGGTATAGAAGCCGAGAGTAAGGAGGAGGAGGAAACAAAGGGAAGGTGGATAAGGTGTATTCTAGGTGGTAGAGAAACAAGGAGTAAGAAAAAACGAAACAAAACCAAACAGTCTTCTTCTTCCCATGAGGGTATCATAAAAGATTCGAACCATCGTTCCAATAATTCCATATTACGAACTTTTTGCCCTCCTGTTCACTACTTTCTGATGTTCTTCTTCATCTTCATCAAATATTGAATATTAATTATACACTGAATAATACTCCTCATTGAGTGATAATGAATAATTTGTAATAAAAAAAAAATTCTTCGAAATACATCTAACCAGTGAGACTTTCTCGTTTGCTTGACATTTTAGCTGGTGATGAGGGAAGTCTAACTGAATAAAGATTTCATTCTGAGTAAGTTGTGTTCTAAAGGTCGTTGAAATATATTCGAAAAAAAGGGTCCGTTGATTCCAAACCACAAGTAGAGGGAATGGAGTTGAAAGACTTGACGGAGCTTCATCCCGAAAAAGAATATTATTCTCTGCGAATTAGCATTCAAGCAGCGCGACTGAAATCCTGTCCACAAAAATCTAAAGAAACTGACAAACCGACTAATGAGTTTGAAAATTCTGAATAAAAGTCGTACAATCTTTTTTCACTGGTCCAAATCGGGACGGTTCCATTATCTCTAGAAATGATGATGGGCCGAAAAGCCGATTGTGATGTCGTATGGAAGAGAATACTATTATTCTGACCAAATTCCAATGAAATCGGATCAGCCATTCTACTGGATAGAATTATCTATGTCAATAGATTGATAGAAATTACCATATTATACGTATGAAAAAATTTAGAAGAGGAAAAAAAAATAGTAATTTGATTGATGCCATATCAAGTCTAGTAATAATAATTGTGATAATTGTAAAAACTGTAGTAACTGTAGTAGTAGATAAAAGGAGATAATTATTCCATACCCTCACGGAAAAAAACCCTCAAATAACCCCCAAATTTACCCCCAAAAAAACCCTCAATCGTTAAGGGGTAAATTCGTACCCCTTAATTGAGGGTGAACCCCCAAGTCAAGGGTTTACCCCAAAATTGGGGGTGAACCCTCAAGTCGAGGGTACCCCAAAACTGGGGGTAAACCCCCAAGTCAAGGGTTTACCCCAAAATTGGGAGTGAACCCCCAAGTCAAGGGTTTACCCCAAAATTGGGGGTGAACCCTCAAGTCGAGGGTACCCCAAAACTGGGGGTTCAGTTCAGAAAATTTCAGTTGGTCAGGCAGAAAATTGAGGGACGAGCGAATAAAAGTATATGTATAAATAATTCTATATGTGGCTTATGTATAACAATTATTTTGCATCACAATTAATAAATGAATAATGGTATACTGAAATAGAACTTGTTTTTAAATACCGATTAATTGAGAGCTATATATTTTATTGATTATTATTCACATCGTGAGATAATTATGTAGTTCGGATTTTAGTAAGCTGACACATTGGAAATCAGTCAAAAGAGCGTCAGGGAATATTTTTCACTGTTTTATGAGTGGCTACTATAATAATGTCGATTTCATATATAATAATTTTTGTCCCATTGTGTATAAGTATTTATAACATCAAATTTTGGGGTATATCCTTTAAGTTGAGGGTAAAATGTCTTCAACTACAGTTGGGTGTGACCATCAAAATTTAGGGGTTACCCTAAAAGTTTATGGGAAACTCTTACAGACTACAGTTGGGTGTAACCCTCAAATTTTGGGGTTACCGTCAAAGTTCGGGGTAAACCCTTGACTACAGTTGGGTGTAACCCTCAAATTTAGAGGTTACCCTGAAAGTTGAGGGTGAACCCTGGAATATTGAAGGTAAACCCTCAAATGTTGAAGGTGAACCCCGAACTATTGAGGGTTTATCCCCAATGTTGAGGGTATACCCCCAAACTTGAGGGTTTTTTTCCGTGCGGGTGAAACCAACTTTCAGATCGTTATTACAGCGCTTTTTTTTATTCTGCTGACCTTTTTTATATCTTGTTCCATAAAAAAGCAAAGTCCCTAAGAATAATAACAAAGTTCAGGCGCAGCTTTATCACGAGCCAGAAAGAATTCCAAGCTTTCCGCATATTTTTTTCATGACAAAACGAAAATCCCTAATAATAATTCCCGAGGCCTAACGTCTGCTTTCTCACGAAAAGAAAAATAATTCCAGGTTTTCGAGGTATGAGATATCCATGACTTGACCCCCCCCCCCTCTCACCCCCTAACATATGGAGGGGGGTCTCGGTTTCCTACCCTCTGAGCCTCTGTGTCAAATTCCTATTCCCATTCCCATTCCGCGCAGTGTCGAATTAGGCCAATATTGTAGTACGAGAGACGAATGCCCAAAATGCACGAACGGGGTTGGCCTCCGGGCGGGGGCTGTAGCGCGGGTATGGGATGGGCAAAGTTATTATGCCTTTGGTGGTCGGGAATAGGGTCGGGTACGTAAACGCGAATTTAATCTGCTTTGTACGAAAATTGAACAAATATGTAATGCAATGGATAATGCATATGTTGCTCTTGGACTGGGTCCAATTTCTTGCAGGGTCGTCGAGGCGGACCGACGCGACCCCTGCCTACCAGCTGCTGCTGCTGCTGCAGTCATCCTCAGGCCTTGTCCGTCCCCGACCCTCTCCATCCTCACTCTCAATGCACCGCAGCTAGTTCTATCGGTCTAGTATACCATTTGCCAATGCAAACATTCCCGGATCGAGATACTAGATACTAGATACTGGTATATATTGAACGGGAAACCGACTGATCCCTGTTATTACAGTATCCACAGGCAACGATGCCATCGGAAACGAAGGGACGACAATTTTTTAGGAAAAAATTTAGGGCATTCAAACCCACGAGGCATCATAAAATCCTAATTCTCGTTCTTTGCTTCCAAAACCCGGTATCGACGCACGCTATGTACACGAGACAAAATCTTGGAAATCCGCTCAAATTTATATTATGATGATGTGTGGATTCAATGGAATGTAGTCAAAATTCTAGTTATAGTCACTGTAAAAAATTATCAAATATGACATCAATTATTTTTCATTTTCATAATTTCATTTCGATTTGCTATTTTTATTTGAAATTTTATTTGAAAATTTCAATAGATCTAAGCTACTTGACATTTTTAGTGGTAAAACGAATGATTGAAAATGTATCCGTGCACGATAAAAAAAATGTCAAACTCCAGACAAAATGCGACCAAATTTTTGTGTTGATTCTAAATTAATTTCACGTTTCTTCTATACAATGTAGAGAATTTTTGTTTTTGGGTTGAAGAATAAATGAAAATCAACAAAAATTTTGAAAAACACATGGAATACATTTTCTGGAACACAACATTTTTAATGAGGTTGGCTAACGTTGAAAAAGAAATACTGTCCTTTTTATAATTTTTCAGAGACCCACGTGCGGTTAATTATAATTATCCACTTTCAACTCATTTATAAAACAGAAGAAACGAGAGCAGAGGAGAGGAGAGGGGAAAATTCGTTACTATTTGAACCAGCGAATCTCTATCGAACTCTATATATATCGATGATTACTCATAGAAACTGACTGCAGCAGTATTTAATTATGCAACTAATTGAAATAGTGATGATTATTTGACCATCCGTCTGGGTCACGTCGATCTGGGTCGGAACAGAGTTTAAAATTTAATCGCAATTGAATATTAAAAGAGACTGTCTGATCATTTTGGATACAAAAGATGAAGATTTTTTAGGGTTCAATTTCTTCGCTATCACACAGTGAAAAAAAAACAGAGGTTACAGAAAATTGATTTAGATTATTATGAAGTTTTTGAGCTAAATAACAAATTTGAAATTTGCATTGAATGAAAGGATTGTGAAATAATTTCATCACCAGCACAAGATCAACACAAAAAATTGAGTAGGATTTCTTGAACACACATTGTTACTGTATCTATCGACGCAAAAGTTATTAATTCAATTATTCACACTTTTATGATGCCTGATTGAAATACGATGACAATGATTCTGAATTTTTGTTTAATTACAAAAACGATCAGAGCAGGATACGAATTATCTTTTTTGTCAATTTGGAGGACTTACAATTCAAATAATTGGGACAATGTCTATAACTACGGCACTCGATATTTTGCATATATTTTGAAAGTCAAAACAAATAGGAAAGAACAAAACGAAAAAATTGTGCTTTCAAATTTCAGTCACTTCACAGATACGTGAATAATTGTTCGGCTGAATTTCTCAATCCTGGACACGGTGGCCCAAAAAAAACTAGTCCAATTCAAAACCTCGACAAAATCTGAACCCGTTGATCTATCTTGAAGATTATTTTTCTGCTCAAAAATAGAGAATCATTAATTTCACCTTTGAAAATGCAATGAATACCGGAGATACTCGATCGTAGTTGGCAATTCGAGTATTCGAAAACTCGCTGGAGGGTTAAAAATGATTAATATTCATGAATAATCGACGTCATTTACATTCGAATTTACTTTATATTCGGAGACTCGTTTACTTCGTTTCGATTACCGCAGGTAGGCACTGAAAGACTCCTAAAGCATGCGAGCAGTGAATAAATAACCTTCCCCAAGCAAGGAAAGTTAGACATGCATGAATAGCCCACAAATTTGGAAATCTAATATCCAAATTAACATGACAGGTAGTTAACATGGAAATTGAGTTCATGATTCATGAATCATTTTTCTTTGTCGAGATTCTGAATCCCAGATTATTCAAGGTGGATCACACAGACGCGACCTTTCTGGAATCGGCGGAGGTCCTTATGAGAAATTACTTCATTTTCATTCTACACGGGTGCTTAAACAGGAAAAATCTGGAAAACCGGAAAAAATCAGGGAAAGGTGCTAACTGCAGGGAAGAGTCAAGGAAAAATCAGTGAATATTGAACAAAATTTCATTTAATGACTGTAAAACTTCCAAACCCTGTAAAATCATAATTTCATTTTCATTCAGTACCTAACCGATTCTTCACGTATAAACTAATAATTTTGGTACCATCAAAATTAGGGATGGTCAATAGTGTCTCCGTATCTTTATTATCAACTCACTTTTGAAGTAAAGCTGATGATTCACAAAAAAAAAAAAAATACACATTGTACGAGGAAAGATGTAGCGTTACAGAACATTTTTCAACTTTATATACTCCGTATGTGACCAAAAGTACCGGCATATTTTTGAATTAACGACCCTTTCCCTACTTTGTTTTATACAGTCATACCAGTACGTGGCCAAGTGACATCTTGAATAATATCTAGGATTAAAAATTTGCAGTGTGGCTTACCTCCAACTCACCAAAACTTTTCAGAGACTCGTCTCTTGAGTGCGTCTTTCTCTCTAACGAAATAATTTTTTTTTTTTACTGTCGAACCCTAAACGAAACCCTTAAGGTAAACCGGCCCGCTTATATAGTGACACTGTCTCAATTATTGGACTCACTTTCATTTTTCCAGATCACTGCAGATTTATTCTCCGCGAATAAAAAATTAGGTTTCAATTTTCTCAGAAGAAAAAACAAAATTAATATGCGGAAGGATCTATGTTCTTTATAGATCATAAATTCAGCTTCAAAATTCTGCACTTCAATCTATTCCCTCATCAACTGGGACAATGAATTTAGAACAAGTCCGAGTTTTTTACTGGCGTTCCATATTTTATGATATTGTGCTCTTTCAAATTCAAATGGATATGTAAATGCAGCAAGTAGATGTAAAATATAAGTGTGATGAGTATTCTTCGGATTGATTTGAGAGTGTTCAATAACTGGGCCAGCAACTAGGCGTGGTTTCAGCAAAAAACAAGCGGGTTTGGGCTGACTATGAGCCAGCCTTCGAGCTTCCCGTTATTTATTTTGTTCTCAGCTATTTTGAAATTTGTAAATCTGACCTCAGATTCTTGATCAGCGGTTCAAAAAACCTTCGAGTACAAATTTCCGTAAGATTTCGAATGTTTTTAGTATTTTTCCCAGCAAATCGGACTCGCCATTTTGAATTTCGCTAATCTGACTTCAGATTCGTGATCAGTGACCCAAAAAACCTACGAGTACCAAGTTTCATCCAAATCCAAATGTTTTTAGTTTTTTTGCAGCATATCGAGTACGCCGAATGAAAATTTTGCAAAACTGACTTCAGATTCGTGATCAGCGATCAAAAAAACCATATGGTACCAAATTTCATTGAAATCCGTTGATTCGTTCTCAAGATATCGTCATTTTTGTTGCGTTTTTTAGAATTTCGTTATTTGAATAGTTCAAAAAGTACTAATCCAATCGAAGCCAAAATCTAATCAGTTCTAAGTTAAGAAAAGCCCCGTCGATTGAGGCCAAGTTGATCGAAATCCGACCACGCGTTCTCGAGATATCGCGCGGACAAAAATGTGGTCACGCACACACACACACACACACACTTTCTCACTTTTTCATTTTCGGGGTGATCACAATAACTTCCTTTTTTCTCTGAAAACAGAGAAACGGGAAGTTAAAGAAAGATTTCTTCATTATCCTATACAGATGCGACTACAAGAAGTATAAAGAGAACGTCAATCTTCCGTCGAATTATCAGTTGGTGGGACTTCCTCTACAGACCGCAGTAAAGATAAAAGTACATCAGATTTCGTAGGGAGCTTCTATGTTATAATGTATATGTCAGTACATTACCTGTTGTACATGAGAACGTCGGGTTTCCATAACCGATGCGGTGGTATCCGGAGATCCCTAACGCCTCCGTACTTCGAGACGTTCCACCTCATGTTAACATCGTTCCATTCCTGTAATAAGAAAATGACAATGTTTTCTTTTTAATTTCTACTTTTTTCTTCATTCTGATCTCGTTTTCTATCCCTTCAACAGATTTAATAGAAAGTGAAAGAGATACGCAGAGTCGATAAAATCTCTGACGAAGATCCCTTTCAGATTAATCATCTCTTTGGTATTTAATGTCTTTTTATTGTATTCAAATTTTTATCCTTCTTTCATCATACGTTCAAGAAAATGAACAAAATATCCCCTTTTTGCTCCTATCGTAAGTATTTCAAAATAACCATAACGACCGGAAGTATCGATCTCTAATTTATATTTCTCCCCATTTTCCGTACAATTATTTCAGAATACCGGATATTCATTCTCGTCCCCCCGAATCTCTTCTACTCATCTCTTATCTCACTTTGGATGCAATAATCGTTTCCTTCCTCCGGATTTGCGTTCTACAAAAGAATTCGAACAGACAAGCCTCTTTTTTTCCTTCTACAGATTTTCAAAAATTTTTTTTCTTCTGTATTCGATTTTCTAGTTTTGTTTACATTCTCAACGACCCCATATAGGAATTCACGAATTGAAGATGCAAACAAGTGGGGATTTTTTAATATAAATTTGTCGAAAATACTCTCTGAAATAAAAAATTGAAACTTCATCGTGACAGAAAAATCCAGAAAAAAAATATTTTGCAAGCGAAGGAAAATTTCGAAAAAATCCGACACATGTTTTCCATGTTCTATTTTCATACAGTTTGATAATACTAATAATTGATAATCTTGTGTTTCAATTCTCAAAAATCCATTTTGTTTCCAACAATTCATCAAAGATACACCTGATAAGGATGCTGTCTCCGAGTATCGTGAGGAAATTTATAAAGTTGACTAATAGGTGTGATTTTTATCGAGCAATGTCAAGCGTCAACCGGCATCGTCGTTTATAAATTGTCTGTCACTAAAAGTTTACGCGCGTTTTTATCAACCACGCTGACAATAAATCAAGAAACACCAAACTATACAGCCAACTGATGCATGAGTAAGGTTGTTTTTTGTTCGAGGGACGATTTTTTCCGCTTTTTTATAAACGAAACAGTTGTAACTCAATTTTGGAATGAGAACCTTTTCTTCTTTCCCCAATCCACCATTTTGATATAATTTCAGACACTGACTTTTCACTTGTCAACACAAAACCCAGGATTTTCCAGCATCGTACAGATTTAGGAAAGGTACACTGGAAACAAATTGATGAATGGATGGTGGCCAGGCAAATTTTTGCACGCTCTTCGAAACACACCCTTCAAGCATGATAAACAAAAAACGAATTCACCACGATTGTTTGCGTGAAAAAAAAGCAACGAAAAAGCATTAGTTTTTAGGCCATTATTACAGTGTTTTGCCCCCTCAGTCCCTGAAGTGGTATATGTTTAGAGACGCATGTGAGCCCCAGACTTTCAGGCCTATATCTTTTAAATAGTCAATTCCGTTTGAAAAACGGTTGGGATCTTTTCGGTAGAACATCTCACCAGTTATAAAATCTATTCCAGTCGTGTTTCACTTAGGAGTTACTGGAAGTGAGATATTGTCGAAAATAAAGTAGCCATGAAAGCCATTCATTTGGTTTGCCAATTGAAGGGAGACTTGAATCGATTTTCGAAATGCCGTATAAAGCGATTATATGGGTAGGAGCTGGCAGCTGGACTCCTCATACCCTCTGCAAGAATTTCCCTTGAACAGTCAGGAATTCGAAACTGTGTATAGTCATTGATTGAGAATAGGAAACTATCCAAATTGCTAAAATTCCTGCAGGACACCTGAATCCAACTAGATATCTATAATTAGAATAACAATAGTACAGACACGGAGAAAAGAAATGGAGCAGTTTTCGCGAGAGTAGTGGCACGCTGAATTTTTTATTTTTATTTCATTGTGTTTTGAAAAACACCATTTATACTAGGATAAAATGTGGCAGACTTTACTGTCTCGAAGTCATATTTTTCATTTCCTTGTGTTTTATGGCGTAAGTATTATTACTCGAGCCTTTTGCTATTTTATTTTCTCCGTGAAAGAAGTGGGTTCGGACTTACCAATTTAAGCCAAAGATTGGTGATCAGTAGTTGATTCTTCTCATCCTGAAATATTTTAATATGATAAATCAGTTGATATTAACCTAGGGTTCATATACGCATGTAAATATATAGTATCCTAAATGGTATTCAAATTCTAACTAAGATTTCGAGGTAGGAGTCGAATCATTAAAAGCGTACTGGCATCCAAATCATCTAAGAAAAAATTAAATAAGATTATCCTATCTTGTAGGATAATTATGATTTACGATTTAGAAAACGTGCAGAGCAATACTGAGTCATGTAGATCTAATAAGTAGATCTGAGGAAAAAAAACAACAAATTGTAATTCCATGTTGATTAAACAATGATAAAAAAGGAAAAAAAAATCGAAACACACTGTGCGAAAGAGCAAGTCGTTTTTTATTTTTTGAGAAACTTTTTGTTCGGTTTTTGCCAATACCTCGAGATAGGCTCATTTTAAATCTAATGACCCGAATTATAATGATCATGATGGACAGCGTATTATTCGATTAATAGTATTTTTTTTTTTTTTTAAATGCACTGCCCCTCAGTTTTCTATTTTTTTCAGAACGTTGAGCCTACTCTTGGAAAGCTATGAGAAAAGTTTTGAGAGGGTACCTCGTTCAGGTACAAATAATGTTGACAATAGAACTTAGTAGTCCGTTGTATGGAATACGAATAATAAATCAATTTTCATACTTTAACGACGTACTTCGATACTCTCTTCCGACTTTCTTTATGTCCGTTACCCGATTGGAACTCCTTATCGAGCTGCTTACAGAGGAAGAAGTGCCGCCGCAAATATTTATTTTCTTCTTTTATTCCTCGACCTCGAGAATAAATATCCTTCTAAAACTTGTCTCATAGCTTGACAACTCAATAATAATCGCGCAAATTACAAGAGCTGTAAGATTGTTCCTTCAAGGAAAAAATAAATTGCACGTTTGAAATTCTAACAGAGAAAAAAAATATCTCAATTAAAATTAGCATAGCCCGGATCATTAGCTTTAAGATGAGTGGTTGATGACCCCTTTAGGTCAATCCAGTCCCGAGATATCAGTAAAAAAGAATCGCTTAAGGAATCACAAAAACGTTCTTCACGAGTTGCTTTTTAGTGGACCACAACGCCTCCGTGATACCTTCGTCTGAATCAAATCAACATGGAACGGATTCAATAAATAGAATTGATAGATCCTAAAGACTGAGAGAAAAAAAACGAATTAATCGAACGATCAATTTTCTAAGAAAACCCCTCGTCTCTTTTCTTCTTACTCTTAGGACTACTTTATTTTTAATTGAGGAAAAAAAGAGAGTATTTTTTTCTCGTTATTAATAACAATGATAATTATAATTATAATGATAATAATAATAATAATAATAATAATAATAATAATAATAATGATAAATAGACTGCGCGGCCAAAGAGGGTCGAGAAATAAGTAGAGCGAACGAATACTACTAGAAGGCTCTGGCGTCTGAATCTCGTCCGACCACGCCTCGCCTATACTACTTGCAACGCGATGCATGTGGCCTGGGTGGCGGCTCGACCGTACCGCAGTGGTTGAAGCCCGTGTACCGTCAGCCTCTGTCTGACTAGGCGCTTCCCTTCACTACTAAGACGATGCGTGTCAACGAGCTCTGGCTTCGGGCCTCTGGGGCAGTGGCTGACGCTGGAACGCGTTTACTACTGCTAGGTCAGTTCATTCGGTTTCACACTACTCCTCGTCTCTGTCCGGATTGACGGACTTTACTACTCACAGCGCGCGGCTTTTCTCTTTTCTTTAACTTTGACCATACTTCGTAAAATTTCCGCGTTTTTGAGGAATACAGTATAACATTTTTATTGTTCACTGCATAAAGTCTACGATTTTATCTATTGTTCATTTAGTGAATAGCCCAGTCAGTGATGATTTATCGTCTTTTTTACTTTTTTTCAAGTCACATCTGAGAAAGATATGAAAAAAATTTGTTTTCGTTTCAATAATTTCAATAATTCTGAATGTATTGATATTTCTTACCGTTATAACGCTGTAAAATTAGTGTGTTTAATCATTTTTCTGACGCGTGTTTGATTTCCGAGCTGTTGGCTATTATTTACAAAGTTTGTTTTTATGATATTCAAGATTCTTGACAGAGAAGTCTTATCATAAGACCGTAGAAAAGAGATGAAGCATCTGTTCCTGTAAAGTTTTTCACAGACGGTGAAAATTCTCTATTAAGTAAAAGTAAAGTAATGTAATGTAAGAAGCAGCCGTAAGAAGCGGCGTTTCTATCTTTTAGTCAGTTTCCTCGCAGGATAAGTGAAGTGGTTTAAATACTGAACAAGTTTTAATGCTTCTAAGGCTAAAGTTTGGATCAAGACCAGATATAAAAGCACCTTGAATTATAGAATTGAAAACAGAAGAAAAAAAAACGTTGAAAAAAAAATAAATAGAAAAGGAAAAGGGTAAGGAAAGATGTACAAGTGAATCTAGATTCAGAAAAAGCTTTGATAAAACTTTTCAGGTGCTTGTACCTAGACCCTTATCATTCGGATGGAGTATTTTTTAATTACGATCGAGATACCTGCGGATGGCTGTAGAAATTAGTTTCGCTAATTAACTCTAGTGATGATCACCAAGCTGCAGAATGAAGTGAACATCTATACACACGGTGGCCCGGAAAAAGAAACGATTTTGAGACGAAAGCTACAAATCAGACGGACTTGAGAAATACTTAATGAAAAACCCAAAAAGCGATTTGAAGGAGAACTAACAATAAAAATGTTTTATTCCTCAGAAATATTCAACATAATCGAATTTGGTGGAGCGTAGAATTTTTTTATTCGTTTTTCACTATACACTACATACATCTGAAAATTATGTTCTAATCACTTGAAACATCCCCACTGTTTTTATGATTTTTTTTTAGTCTCACTCTAAACGCAAAATGTATAAAAATTGTTCTCCTAGTTTTTGCCAACGTTAAATTTCCCAAGATCGACGAATGCGTTCATATTTTATTCACGTTTCGAAATTTCCTAGTTTCTTCCAGGCTACCCGGTTTAATTAACTCTTTTATTTCCCACCGTATATCTATCCATAGGATTGTACAAAGGAAAAAGAAACCCCGGAGAAGCGGAAAGAAAGAGAACTTTTTTTGTCAGACTTTTCAGATACAGGTACGTATAATTAGACCACGTGACTTGTATAATTCATAATAAGCTAGCTTGCTACGTATCTGATTGAATGTGTAGAAGCTGGTCCAGGTTGTTCCTAATTTGTTTAATGAGTGATAATTGGCTGTCTGGTGATATTCTTGAATTAATTCGCTCCAGCTCTACTCCCTCTGTTATAACGTGTCGCGTCGGGTTATGCGGTTGTTGAGTAGCAACCGTGTGTCTATCTATGCAGGTGCTCGTGATTTCTAATTTAGTACACAGTAAATGAACAGAGAAATTCGATATTCTAGACTAGAGAACATTTCCTCCAATCTGTGTCGACAGGGTGGACAGATTTCAACGACGTCTTTGGCCGCTTATTTAGGAAAAGAAAAACAGAAAAAAATTATGCTACCGCGATCTCATTGTCGGATTATTGATCTCTGTGAAAAACCAAGACGATTTTGTCTGAACAATTTTTTTCTAGCTCTTCTAGATTTCAAACGGCGGTCAGTAGAAGTTTTGTAACGGTTTTTGCCGCTCATCCGTTCAACGGAGGGCCGTGATTGGTCGGATCTCTGCATCACCGCCGTTTGAAAACTAAAAGACGTACGAAATTTTTGTTAGGACAAAATCGTCTCAGTTTTTCGCAGGGAACACAGTTGATCTGTTGAGGAAATCTGAAATATTCAATCCTGTAATAAAATGGTGTAAGATGAGTAAATTTAGGTATACAAAGCGTTATATCAGCTACACCACGATCACATGCGATTATATTTCTATTTACCATATTACTATACTATACAATTTGATTATTTTACAATATATGAAGATAATAATGGACACGCAAGCTCAAATACTCTACCGTGCAGGGCGAATAATTTATAGATAATCATTTATTTCGTTATTTTTTTAAGATCAGTGTTTTAATAATTATATAATAATAATGAATCATAAATAATATCAATAATAACCATAATGATAATAATAATAATAATAATAATAATAATAATAATAATAATAATAATAATAACAATAGTAATAAGAATAATAATGATAATAATAATAATAATGTATAATAGGTATATATAATAAGAGTAGCATTATAGGTATAGGAATATACAGAAAAATACTGACCGCTCGCACTACAGAAATATCTAATGTATAATATAATTAATTAATTAATAATATAATATACAATATAATGTGAATATTATGCGTGTATCGAAATTCTGTATATACGTGAATAATACATATGATTGAAAACAGAAAAAGTAGAGTATAATGTACAGGGTGTCCCATCTCGAAAATTATGAAAAAATGAACAGTAAATAGTGGAAAGTGGAAATTTTTAGATTTTGCTGTGATTGTATTAGATGCCACTTTCGAAAAATCTTCACGAAGACCGTTAATCTAAATCGAAATAATTTTTTCTCGGTGTAGTAGGAAAACTTACAGCTATAATAAACGAGCCTCTAGGCGTCTCAAATCTCGATATTTCGATGATCTTTTGCCAATCACAGGCTATAAAAGTTGAGAAAAACCTGCTACTGCGACTTTTCTTCCAACTTTTGAGACCGCTCCGACTCGGCAAGAAATCATAGAAATAAAAAGATTCGACGACGTCAAAGTCTCCCTCGATTAGAGCTACGAGTTTCCTTCGACAAAAAATCAGTTTCCTTTGGATAAAAAAAACCGGCTTCTTCAAACTCTCTCGAATACTTCTAACTTTTACAATCATACTAATATCAGCGACCCATGTCCCCTTCAAATCCGAACAACTTTTGTCCCAAACTTTTTTATACACTTCGCCTACGTTTCGTGATGTCGTGAAAAAAAAACACGAAATTTTTTACATCCTAAATTCATCTTTCACTCAGATATATTTGATCGTTACAAATTTTGAATGAAAAAAAAAATCGCACAAAGACAGTTATATGCGTTGTAGCTGTAATGTCTCGACGTTATGGAGTGTTTGATGTAAAATATAGAGAATGGAAAAAAAGAACCATAGGACAACAACTGTTGTGATAATACAGCGACTGCACCGTTTTTTTTTGTTTTTTGTTTTTTTTTTGTTTTTTTGCTGTAAAATCTACAGACACTCAATAGATTTGAAAAAAAAAAGAAAATGAAAACGGATCTGCCCCACAGCTCTTGTAATTTCAGTAGTGTTTTATTTTTTTCTGTATGAGATCAGAAATTAAAGAAATTAGTTGCGAATAAAAAAAAAAAAAATTGGAAACCCTGCATTGATCGATATTATATACGTATATACGAAATTCGAAGATGGCACGACGATAATAATAGTAATAATAGTAAAATGAAATGATATGTAAATAATGATAATAATAATAATATACGTGTAAAGACATATTTGTCGGCAGCTATAATAATAGTATATAGTGTGGTCAATTAAATACTCAAATATATAGTGTATATAATATTTTTGCACCGACCCCGCATGCACGATTTCAATTAAAGGGCTATTATATATTCAAGTATGAGTGTGCATGAAGAAGTATAATGTGATCGTGTGAGTGACAGGTATAAAACCGTCGTATTGAAGTACGGAGAGTATAATCGAAAATTTAAATAAATCGAATAAAAGAATTGAGATGGAAATCAAAATTTTGGAATATGGGAGTAGGGTCTGTATGTCATGTCAGTTATGAAAGAAAAAGGAAAAGAGAATAAAAATGTTCTCTGCCCAAGTTCTGCATTTTGTTAAATCATCGTATTTCACTTTGTCCAAAAAAGGCTGTTTTCTGGAATCGCGCTTTAATCCCTTCGACGACACCTTAATGAACATCGCGAGGGAAGAAATGACTCAAGACCTGAGTGACACGATAATTTTTTCGGTTGAAAGTAATTCAAATAAATTTCTTTCATTCAACCTAATTTCTCTCAATTCAATCAATGCTTTGCTTTTCTTTCGATAATCCTCGATACCTTTATTCAAGCGAGCATTTGGAACTTTCAATTATTTTTTTCATATTTCCTGCTAATTTCAACGAATTAATTAAATTCAACTTAATATGTTCACTTTTTTTTCAACTTCATTTACCTTACAGGATAATTGAGTGGAATGCAAATTGATTTCTTCCGGTTTTAATCTTTCCTATGTTTCCTGTCAGTATTAAGTAATTTGTGTAAGCTTCAATTATTTCAATTTGGACTAATTCTTATCATTTCAATTATTCCATATTAACCCAGTTATTTTTCACTACCTTACCTAATTCTCATTAATTCATGAACCTGTTCAATTCAACGAGTTATTTCCCCCTCGATAAAATTTCTACCCCAAGGTCTTTTATGTCATTGATCGTGGAGTTCAAGTTCTGTAAATTTCAGCACTTCGGAATGAAGACTCTATGCAACTGGATACAAATATGAAGTCGGTCTTCCAAAAATCGATCCTAAAATTGTCAGATTCTCATGAAAAATTCTCTATACAATATTTGTATTGAATTTGAGAAAAAATAACCACCCCAAATCCGTTATAAGCGACCTATAAAGAGCCTTCGCGAGTCCAAGTTCCTCAGTGAGATTATCTGTGTCATCGAAGGGGTTAAATGGATGCATTTTTACGGTCAATTTTTCTCACCCTTTCACATCTCGAAAAATTGTTGAGATCTTCAATACTAAACGATAGTATTTATAATGTTGAAAAAAAATTCATGAACCTTGAACCACATCAATATTACGAACATATTATCACTTTTGTAAATGTTACAAAGAAATATTTATGAAAAGAAAAGATCAAAAACTGATTGCTTTCATCAAGGGGGATTTGCAATTTGGCGATATGATTGTACCCACGAGTTAACCACGATCCAAATGACAAGCGATTCTTAAATGCTTTATTTTACAGAGGATTAAAAATCAGGGATTCATTCCTCCCCTTTTTTCAAATTATAATTACGAGTTGAAACCATATGAATAACGTGTAAAAAAGGAATAAAATAAGAAAAAAAAAAATAATATTGTTGTTGTAGTTGTTTTTTTTTTTGTTTAATTTCTATATACTTTTTGTTTTTAATACTTCATTTTTTTTTTTTTTTTTGGTATATTTCTGTTTTGTTTGTTTTTGTTTTTGTTTATAGGCTGATGTGACAACTTACAACGTCGATAATTTGCATAAGGGTAAGACCGAAGCTCAACTGAAGTGGCTCGGACTCGTTGCCGACAGGCCGCTCCAGCACGTTGTAAGAGTCCAGGAGGTCGTTTAGCAGCTGCTTCTCGTGATAACCGCCACTTACCAGCCCTGACCAATTATTTATTTAACAAATAACATCGATTCCTTTTTCTTATTTTTTTTTCTGTTTCTTAATTTTCAATTAATATTCTACAGTACTTTTGTTTTCCAATAATCGACCTACACAATTCCCTACATATTATATACCATAAATAATTATATCTGATGTAAAAGATCAAACTTTCTTTGCGATACTAGTTTTTTTGTTTTTTTGTTTGTTCTCTTTTTGCTTTCTAATAGACGAAATTAAACATGTATGTGTGTATGAAAAATTTTCATCAAAAATAAAGGAAGAAGAGATAGAAGATAGAAAAAAAAAAATTGACAAATGAATAGAATGAAGATCATTGGTCTTGTATTCTTTGACAACTAACATATTAATTATCGAAAGACAATAGAAAGTATAGGTAAAAAATGAAAAATAAAAGGTAAGAATGAAGAAGTTTGTCACAAAAAATATTATTAATTACTGATTTATTATTTTTTTTTTTTTTTTTGGTCCAATATAAAAGTAGTCAAATTTTCTCTTGTACTGTATAAAATATGCAAATGAAAATAATAATAATAATAATTCGTGTATCGCAATCTCACGCCGCGCTCTAAAAGTATTTTTAATTTATACCGAGTCCTTTTATAAATATAAATGATTCTTTTATGTATATATCTGCAGTATGACTGTTACGATTGCAAATCTATGTACGTGTGTGTGTGTGTGTGTGTGTGTGTAATTATTGAGAAGCTTCGCTCTGTCTTCGTGTGTGTAATTGAAACCATTTTTTGCCACTGCACTCGACTGTTATTCATTTATACACTTGGCTAGAATTTCTCAATAAATATTTGTATCGGAGTTGAATGAAAATTGTATGACCGTGTATATCAGTATTAGATAACCTGCCTACAGCCTATACCTACTCCTGATGGCAAATGAATCATTAACTAGCTAAAATAGTGAAAAAAAAAACAACTAAATTTGTATAGTTTTTTGATTTTCGAACAGCGACGAATAATAATTTGAATTAACAAATGTATAATATATATATGTCTACGATATATCAATCAATATGAATTGTAATTTATCGTGTGATTACATCAATAATGTTTATATATTATATTGATTGATATCTGCAGTATCATAAAGTTTTGCAGAATTATATGATACATCTATTACAGTATATAGGCTTTTGTATGTAATCATACATTATAATATTTTGAGAAATAAATTGAAAATAAAAATTCGAAATTAATAAGAATAAAGTAAATAATATATAAAGTAGACATCTTGACTGATGGATTTACACGATATTCTTTCGGTATTTATCGTTATATTTATTTATTATCATTGGCGTTTATGTAATAATTATAGATATCATATATTATAGAGTTTATAATATGGGCGTATACACAAAGTGTCTTAATTAGCATTAATGTAGATATCATATATAAATATGATTCTTATTTTCCTGTATTGGTTGTCTGCTCGTTTTTCCATCTATATACACATACATTATAATATAAGCTGAGGATTATCGGTGCATGAATCACACGAATCACACGATATGCAACAACGTTGGCATTCCGAAAACAATAATTCTCAATGTTATAGGCGATTAGATTTCAGTTCAATCTTTTTTCTAAAACCACCCCCAACTTTAGTTTCTCTGAGGAAAAAGATGAAATAAAGCTGAATTATTTTTTCGTGAGGTACTAGAAAAATGAAACAGGATGAGAGCTAATTCAGTGTGAAGTACACGTGTGCTTAACGCTGTTGCATACCGCGGCTTTCAATGAAAAAAACGAGGTACGTATCTGTGTGTGCATGTGTCTGTTATGAGCAAGAGAGGTAGCTGGGTAATTACTCTGAAAAAAATATTTAGAAGTAAAAAGACAAACAACAGGGTGAACAAGATGTTGAAAAATTTGTCATGGCTATTGTTATTGTTATAATAATAATAATAATGATAAGAAGAAAGAGGAGACCTAGTCGTCGACCATTTCGATGGAACTGGTCCAACAACGATGTTATCCTTATGTTGAATTCTGCGCAAAATCGCTGCACCAAAGAAGAAAAGTAACGGAAATAAAAAATATTCACTGCGCAATCATTTCCTTTTTTCTTCCAGGCTTTTTGTATTCCTCTTTCTATCTTTGCATACAATTTTGTCAAAAATATTTCAACCAGGTCTCTAGCTTCTAAGCACAACCTATAGTGACATAATTTCTAGAAAACTACGATTGTACAAAATTCTCTAGAATTTTAGGGATTCTCGCAAATTGTTCAACATTCTTGAAAAACTTTTAGGGAATTTCATTCGGTCTGTAATTTTTTTTTCTTTTGTTGTATTATTCTCACCAGGACGCACACCGTCCTTGATCGGACCTGTGTGCTATGAGATCATTAGAGGTCATTAGAGCAATTAGAAATTGTGCCATTAAATGACAAAAGAGTAGAACGAGGGTGAGAGTGAGAAATAAAAATGAGTACGAATGGGTTGAGAATATTTATTTGTGAAAGCTCCTCCTATATTATATCGTGTGTGTATATACATGTGTGTGCATATAGCTTGGGTTTCTTATAATATAATTTGACGATAACATTAATAATAATGAAATAATAACAATAATCATTAAGTTCGGACGATTTATATGTAAGAAAATATATAATTAATTATCATCTTTTTTTTGTTTGTTTTGGATTCTAGATATTCCGATTTTCTTTGTTTTTGGTATTTTGATTGAATGAATTTTCGACTCACCCGTTGCAGCCAGGGCGACGGCAGCCACGAAGAAACAGCATCTCTGCATCTTGAAGTTTTTTTTTTTTTTAATTCTTGTTATTTTTCTATTATTTCGACTATTATTGTTATAAAAAATGTTTCCTATTTAGCATTCTCTTTCGTCTGCTTATTTTTCTTCGATTTGGTACTATTACAAATACAATTAATCGTCGTTATTTAGTGTGTGTGTGTGTTTCTGTTAAAAAGGTTGATTACAAGATCTTGATAATCATTCATTCATTCATATTCTTCACCTCCTCAGTTTCTTAATTCCAATTTTATGTATTTTTCTTTCGTTTCGTATTCTTGATTTATTTTATAATATTCTCATAACAATCAACAATTTTGTGTCTTCTTTTATCCAGAGATCGAGAATACAGAAATATTCTTCAACAATCCTCTTTAGATTCTTAGAAGTAGAGTAGATACTGTGATAGGAAGTTTTAGGTTAAAAACTGCGATATTTTCCTTCAACCTTCCCGGTTTTTTATACTCTTTTTCTTCCTCGGTCCCCACTTCTCTTTTGAACGGTAGAAAATTATGCAAGAAGGTACCAACAAGGGTCAATCAAACGGCTGAAGTTGTTTCAACAACCAAATTCGAAGACTTCAATCGCAATTCTTTGATAATTGGATGGTAAAGAATTCTCTCTATTTCAAACGCAGCACCGTTCGTACCGTGGCAGATTAATCTGCACCAGCTGCTTTCACAATATGCAGCGTACGCCATTATTGTTGTTTTTACTGTTGCAAAAAATCGACAATAAGGCTTCAGAATCCACCTTTTCTCGCAATCATCATGATTAACATAACGAAGGTGAAGATGATATAGTCGATCGTTTATCTCTTGACTGTAAAAATCCTCCTCTCTTTTCTCAAATTCCGGCAAACCCCGATCTTCTACTTCAGTATATCCTTCTCGACTGTCTTCTTCGTCTGTTTCTCTTTTGTTATCAATATCGTTATCAGTTTCCAATTTTCTTTTGCTTCTCCATCCGATATTGAATTTCAATTTTTGTCCTATAATCGTCATCGTCGACATCATCATCGTCGTAACTATTACGTAACCGCATTTCACCAATTAGTGTTATTATGGGTCGTAATTTCTCGTTTTTCTCGTACTTTGAAAAAAAAAAAAAATAAAACAACAGAAGGCCTCCCCTCGTCTTCTTATTATCTTCTAAACAGTTGGAGATAGGGATAGGAACAAAAAATGAAACGAAAAACCAAAAGTGGTCACTGTTTAATAACGAAACTGTACTCTTTCTCCTTCTTGTTTCGGTTTATGGTCACAAATTGTTAAATACTGAAAATAAAAAATGAAAAATAAGACTCAATTCAGTAGGATGTGACGGTTATCTTCATCTTTCGGTTATTCACCGCACTCTGAAATATCTCATACGATATCTTCAGCACTTGTGTAGGTACAACGTTCTGCGACCCTCTAATTTCATTGACAATAAATATTGCTGTCGTTTATCTTCTGATTCGTTTTGAAGTCGAACACCCTTATTTGGCACAGGTCTTCCTCTTTCAGTTTAAAAATCGTTTCAGATCTTTGAGGGTCTTGCTGCAGGCTGTGGGAGTGGCGCCCTGGTCGGCGACCAAACCTGAACTGATAATCCCACTGCTACTGCTCCCAGCACTGTGTGCTGCAGTAGTACCTCTGCTGCAAACCTCCAACCTCTACGTACCCAACAAACGAAAGAACGAACTGATCCCCCTCCCCCTCCCGCCGTGTCCGTGCAGAGTAGAAATCTATCTATCCTAGCGCTAGCGTGTAACTCCCCTCTCTTCTCGTTCTTCGCGAACCCTCCCAAAATTTATCCCATTCTCTTCGCCCTCTCCGATTTTTCTTCTCCTCTCGCTCCTCTTCCTCCCGACTCGGCGAGTTCCGCCTTTTCCTCTACGAAGTATCTGTGTCACAGTTCTGCACCACCATCACAGCACAGTAAACCCCGGTATCCGTTCTTC
The DNA here is from genome assembly GCA_018257835.1 of Euura lappo. Taxonomy (NCBI): domain Eukaryota; kingdom Metazoa; phylum Arthropoda; class Insecta; order Hymenoptera; family Tenthredinidae; genus Euura; species Euura lappo. Next base: position 204,150 of record JAEUYN010001945.1, read on the forward strand.
CTCGTTACGTTGATTCAGTCAGAAGCTGAACCCTCGCGTTTTTTTATTACGAGTGAGTATGTCGGAGGCCCCCCTACACACTGCGCTACGCCGCATGCAGCACCGTCGGTTCGAGCCAACCAGCCAGACCAGGCATCCTATATTCCGTACTATCCGAACGGATGAAGGAAGGACGGAATAGGAATCGGAGGGGGGAGACCTCTCCGCGAGAGGGAGAATCGTTACCAAAACCCCCGGCGTTGGTGTTGGTGGATGGTGAATGGTGGTGGTTGGCGCGAATCCGGGATCAATACCGAAGCCCGGCGCATGTCTCGCCACCACTACCGAGGATATTTTCGACTCGCGCAATATTCTCCTTCTATTCTCTTCTGGATTCTCTATCCACAGGGAGAATATAAAAAAAATCTACCGTCAAGAATCTGTGATTATGTCAGGGAATCTAAGAAATAGCAGTTTCCTAGTTTCGGAGACTCTATCAGCACCGGAGATCCGGAAAATCTGCCAAAAATGGCTGGCCAGAGGTTACAGAGCCGAAGCTGTACCGGCTAGAAAGAATTGGTCGACTAAGGGCTAATAAATAGTCCTTTTTATCTCCCCTTTATCCGACCTGTATACGACCGAACGGTTCAAAGTTGTGCGGTGTAAAGGATAATTTGAAAGTCAGAGAGTGATTGCTTTTCCAACCGGTATGAGGTCTCGAGATAATATCAAATTTCTCATAAAGTCATGAAGATTAATAGACACGGCTACCCCTATGGGACTCTGCGCTGCGAGCGAGCCAATTTCTGAATTATCGACGAAAGTTACCCTAGCGAGTATGTCTATACGTATCACACGTATAGATATACTTGTGATCTTTGTTCGTCAATAAAGTCAGACACTGTTCATATCTCCAGGCTCCACCAGGCCCGCCCGACCCAAGCCTGGCCGTCTATGCTGTGTATACATCTTCAGTCAACGTTGCTACGGTACATTCGTTCTGCTGAGGTTATTGACGGGGTAACAGTTGATTGCTTTGTTACCGACGGTCGGCAACCAACCACTGACATATTTTCACTGACCGGTGGTGAGAACGGTACTCTTACTCTTACTGACTCAGTTTTCGCAGGGTAATAACGACGTTATATGAACTGGCAATAATCGATTTTCTCAAGGTCGATTTTTATATTGCTCTTAGAGCCGGAAACCACTGAGTCGAAATCGATCCCAAATTTTCAGATTGTCGGTTTAGATTCGTTGCTAGGACCTGCGTCTAAATTTTCAAGATAAACTTGACTTGATCCATGATTTTCGTAAGGATCAACAAGTTCGACCTTACAACTTTGATCCAATGATGTTACCGTAACTGTTTCAAATTCACAATAGATTTCTCCGACGTAGCAGTAGAGATGGAAATCAGGCGGTACATAATCGATTGCCATGTATCGGCTAATAAGTTTAGGAGCTGATGGCCAAATTGATGTATTATTTGCTCATGTTTCATATTGATAGGGATGAAAGTTCAGTTCAATACGAATGGATTTGGTCCGAATGGCGAATGTCGTATAAGACTGACTCTTCGAGTTACAGCGCTTCGGAAATGTAAAAAAAAGGGGGCTAATTACTAAATCATGTGCTCCTGTCTGCCTCTGGAGCTATTGTTTGAAATCCTTCTGAGAACGAAGAAAATCGAAAAGGCTGCAGACATCCTGAGCCCTGTATTATCACGGGACGAGGTCGTAGAAATGTAAAAAAAAGCTCTCCTAAATCATTTGCTCATGGTTCCATTAAAAATTCTCCGCTTTTCGCTTCTCCGAGATTCGCTTAGCTTTAATTCAATTATGCCTAATTTTTTCAAATCCAACTCGAGAGTTCAACCAGAGCTGAGGAAATACTATCCTTCCTTTACATGGATTCAGATGCCATCAGGGATAAAAAATAATGAACTATTCTAAGCGTTCAAATTCGCTGGTTGTCTAACAATCCTGTGATTCCCCTTCACGTAGTTAGCCACTAGTCGACGTGTTTACTATCTAGCTATATGGTCTGGTGGTTCGTTCGATTATCTTCCGGTCGCAGCGTGACGTGCGACGCCCGCAGTCTCCCCACAAAACTCCGGTACTTTCTGATCTACAAAAATATCCTGGTCCACGTCGCTGTCAGAAGTTCCATGACACCACCTGTTATACTTTTACACACACGTCAACGTCCTCGTACCGCGATAGTATTACAAATTATTTTTTTAACAAACAATATCCAGAAATTCCGGCATCTCGTAAACCGCGTATGCAAACGCGTCCACATCTGATCTGATCGACTCGTGTAAGGAATATTTCTCCTCAACGGCTGTATGTGAACAAGTGTCCTGAACGATATCATCAACATCTGTTGACTATAATCTCGGAGTGAAACGAACACGCTTTAAAAACAAAACACAATCAACAACGCGTTTTCAATCTCTACAAAATAAGTGAACTCTGTGTCACTGTGCGCGTAGTTGTTTGTTTTCTATTTACTTATATATCCGCGATCTTCAACTGTTTAAAGTTATCAAACATCCGAATACGAGGGATTCTTTTTGCCGTCGATACAACAACGTAACAGTTTCATTTTCTTCTTTTGTTTCGAATCTGAATAGAGAAAAAAACGAATCCAATTCACTGTATGATTCGATGAACACAGGTGAAAAAACAAAAAAATGATAACGATGATAGTAGAAAGTATAATTAGTCAAAAAACGTAGTTTTTACCATCAAACGACTACGACTGAACGATTTTCGTTATTTAACAACTAGATTAGCCGAAAGACGGACATAAACAGTAACCGAAGATAAAAACAACACCGCCATGTGTTTTTTCATGAATCTACTCTATTTCACTATTGTGATATTCGCACAGTCTTCTTATCAGATATCTAAGGTGAGTAGGTACCTATGCACGCTATAAACTACACGCTGGCATTGTGTCATGATCGGTTCCAAGCGAATCAATGCACCTCGAAGATTGAGACAAAGCTTTGTTAGAAATCACGACCAACCAGTACAGATAAATGGGCAGCCACGATGCCTCTATCACTTGAACACCTCGTCGCGACCCCTAGACTGATATCTGGACACTAAGCTGCTAGTCCAGGCCGGATCATAGACAACATTTTGGCACATAGCCCTCCCTGATTCATATTATATTCGGCATATTATATTGAGACACGTATCGTCTGTATTCTGGATAATAAACTGATTGTTAGCCTACTCGTTAATGACATTCTTACAGTTTTGTTCATACAGGGTGAATTCCCAACAATGGTACACAGTCAAAGAACAAACTTTCAGACAGTTCTGAAGCTAATTTCCCGATTGCAGCCAACTTCAGACTGTATCATCGTCAGGAATTCACGTCATTCATTCATCGTCATTCATTCAAAGAAAATATACGACCGGCTCCTTCATGAGTGAACTACTTTTTATAATGAAAGTATTTATTGAGTATGTCGCATGTGTCACAAGGTATCAAGGTTTGGATTTTGGAGTACCTCTCCCATAGGTAGGGACATGGCATGAAGTCGAGTCCAATTGGCCAGTCGCCAAGCGGTCTTGGATCACATCGCAGTAATGTTATCAAGATTAATTTATTGAGGTGAAATTACAATAGAAAGTTGGTATTCATGAGTGAATTTAGAGGTCGCCAGTGCTAAATTCCGATTCCACTTCACTTGCGTCACATATTTTATTAGATTACCTTGTCAGACACACGTGTAGGGAACTTCTCATGCAACAGAAATCAAGCTACTCCGATATTATGCAGATCGTTCTGACAGGGCTGGTAGCTAGTCACTTTTCTCACTATCAGTCACTAAATCGAAGTAACTTTTTCCAACTTTTTCCAAAATGTGATCATTCAAGTCACTTTTATGGTCACAATTTAGTTTCGTACCGCCAAAAGATCTTTTTTTTTTTTCAAATCTCTGTTCCGTATGTTGCAAAAACAAATATCCAGCTCTAGAAATACTAGTCACCCATGTGAGGCGCCAGTTAAGTATCTACCTTCACAGGCGCGACATGCAAAATTGGGTAATGTGCAATAATGTATGAAAGTACACGCAGTTTTTTTTACCAATATCGTCAGTTTACCGAATTCAACACCCTTAGTATAGGCGCGTACGTGCAAGGCGTCAAACACACTAGCAACCTGCTTGTGAAGATGCTTAACTGGTGTGTTATCTTTTTTTTCCTCTCAAATCTTCTCGATATCATGCAAAATCACTCCAAATTATTGTTGTATTTTACTCGAATTAGAATTACAACCCATTGCAACAACCGTTGATGTAGTTACTGAGTTATACATAATTGATTTTTTCCAGCCACTTTCAGTTACTTTTTGGAGTCAAAAACTTACTTTTCTCACTTATTTTGGGCATCTATCGCTACCAGCCCCGAGTTCACTTAAATGTGCTAAATTTGGTTCAGCGTCAACGATGGTGCGAAACCACGTCAATCGGAGAACACAAATTATCCTTTCATTGCCTAATTTCGGAAATTCTACAGTTTCTTTCTTCTAGTTTCTTTTTCAGATTTTGTTTACAAGAGAATTTCAATCTTATTCCGATTATCCAGCTAATTCAATCAACTACTCATCTATGTACAGAATTTTCCCTCGGTTTGAATCGAATGATAAACTTGTTCATATCACTTCGATTTTCCTCTCTTCCACAGACAAAACCCGCTTCCTCCTATCTTTCGGATACTAAATTTGGATATAACGAGTATAACGAGGACCCAGACGCCGACGACCCACTGAAGGGACCACAGGCTCCGCCAGCTCCGCAATGGTCGCAGTCACAAAGCAGACAAATTCCTCAGGGACAGACTACAGGTGCCTCTCCTGCTGCAGCTGCTCAGGGATTAGATCCTAGTGCGTGATTATAAGACATTAACTTTCATAAGCTGTTACAGAGAGGAAGAAGTGCACACAAACTGAAAAAATGAGGGCTGCGAATTGAAAAACATGAATCAAATAAGCAGAAGAGAACGAAGGCGAGACAAGGCGAAGCACAACTAAGTCTCAAATCAATCCAATTTTTATAACAATTTTCTCCATCTTCCAGGTATAAAATGGGACGAAAAATGGCCTTCGGCAGAAGTAGAGTTTGGCCAACTTTCAGCCGTGGCTATCGACCCCGACGGCAACGTAGCTGCGTTTGCGAGGGGTTCGAGAGTCTGGGGTTCCCAGACCTTTGGCAATGACAATAAATTTGACCGGGACGAGGGAGCGATCAGAGAGAATACAGTCACGCTGTTGAGTGCGGAGACTGGAAAGAGAATCTCTGAATGGGGAAGAAACCTGTTTTATCTACCTCACGGGCTGACGATAGATCTTTTGGGAAATTACTGGATTACCGACGTCGCTATGCACCAAGTCTTCAAATTCGATGCCAAAGATATACCCAAAGACTCGAACAGCGGAGGAAGAAAAGAGATCAAGCCAGTTCTCGTCCTCGGCGACGCCTTTGAACCGGGAAACGATAATAACAGATTTTGCAAACCTACAGGCGTAGCGGTAGAAAAAAACGGTGACTTCTTCGTCAGCGACGGATACTGTAACTCGAGGATAATAAAATTCAACCACAAGGGAGAGAGGATTCTGACTTGGGGAAGAAACTGGGGTGGAGGAGGTAATATCTGCGAGAATTTCAGAAGTTCGATACTGATTCTCTGAATCCGTACCATTCATAGTCCAGAAATAATTCGTTCACATTTTTATTGCAGAGAATCTGATGTTCTCGATGCATGCGCCGCCTCCGAATTTCTTCTTTGTTCCGCACGCCTTGGCTCTGGCCGAGGAGCTCGGCTTATTGTTCGTAGCGGATAGAGAGAACGGACGGATTACGAGTTTCCATGCCCAGAATGGGACTTATGTGAAGGAGTATCACAACCCGCTGATGGGGAGCAGGATATTCAGCGTCGCTTATGCGGCAGGAAAGATTTACGCCGTTAATGGGCCTGACTTTACAAACGTTGGAACTCGGGTCAGGGGATTCGTGCTGGATATTAACTCTGGGGAGATTTTGTCCCAGTTTGCGCCCGGCAAGGATCTTGAGAATCCACACGATGTGGCTGTGACTCAGGACGGAAAGACGATCTACGTTGTCGAATTGAATCCTTATAAGATTCACAGGTTTTTCAAAGGTATAACTGAGATAGGGAATAAAATGCACAAGTTTTCGGGTAGGTTTAGACAGTTTTCAAAAATTCGATCAACTTTTTGCAGTTTTCAGGGAAAGAGAGTATGGAGAAACTGAGCAGCTGCTTCACAGATGTTGAAAATTTGTTTTTTCGTTGTCTAAAATGGATCCTGATTACGTTCTCCTGGTTACTATTAAAATATTGAAAATTTTCATACGATTTCTAAGATTTTCAAGTCTTTTCAAGGAAGAGTCGATTAGAATTCATTACCTGATCAAACTGAAATATAGATGAATGAAGAAAACGAATCAATGTAGCAGAAAAAATTGATAGAATTTTTCACACATTTATTTCATTTTCCAGATTCGATCAACGTAACGATACCAAACTCCAACGTGGACCAGAATTCTAAGAAGATTTCCGACTCATTATCACTCCCTTCCACCGGTGTTAGATCTTCTCTGACGCCTCAAGTTGTTGATCACGAATCATCAATTTTCCCAGAAGAAAATGGGAGCCAAGATTCATCGACTAGCAAAAGAACCGGCGTCACAGCTTCCACGATAATACTATCCCTCATTACGGCCGCCGTTGCTCTAGTAGGTCTTTGCGTCGGGGTAGCCGCCGTCGTCGCAAGATGTAGAAAAAGAGGTAGAGTCTATATCGGCCACGAAAAAGAGGATCTTGAATTTTGATACAACAATGTTATAATTGTATCATTTAATCGAATTATGTGTGAATTATCCAGTTTTACATGGTTTTTATCTATCGTTTTAGTTATGTTGTGACTTTGAAACATTTTCCTTCCACCTTTCTTTTGAAGGTTTCTTTTTTTTTTTGTCTTCGACGTTACGAATTTTTACATTGTTAATTTTTTTAATGATTTTTTAATCATTTTTTTTTGTTTGTTTTTGGTGTAATCTCATTTTTAAAGGTTTATGTCAAGGAGGCGAAGGATTTTGGTCAAATTTTTGACAATTTTGACAGTTGAAAAAAAAATTCTTTATCCATTTTCTGCTTTTGCATAATAATTATGCGAATTCCTAAATACTCGACATATTTTCGTAAGTAGGACTCTTGACATTTACCATTCAAATCAACGCGCAAGGAATGTGCACAGAAAACTTTTGTTTTCTGACTGTTTTCAGTCATTTATCGGTATACGGAGAATCCATATTTTTCATTTTGAAATTTCACCTGAGTCTTCACTCCAGAGATTAAATATAATTTTATGTCTATCTTGCTGTTATTCCTATTATTCTTATTTTATTATTATTATTATTATTATTATTATTGTTTTATTATTATCACCATTATTTTAATGTATCGTTTTTGTAGTAAGAAAAAATAGGGGTTCGAAGATAGCGCAGAGAAAAATAAAATAAAATTGTTTATTTATTAATTTTTATGACGTAACATTCTTTTAATATCAATCAATTATAATAGATGAATAATTCAATATTTTATGACATGTCGCTGCTTGACATTTTTTTTCTTCCATCAGCGGTGACCGACTCGACTGTGTTCGGTGTATTTATTCAAATTCATTTGTTCATCAAAGTCATAGAAATATTTTTTAAAAATCACTTCAACAAGAATTAGTTTCCTCAATCAGAAGATCTGTTATTTCAATGATCGACAAACCAGGAGAAAAAAATCATCAGAAAATTCAAGCTAACATAAATTGATAAAAATTGCAATCATCATATTCAGGTTTTTAGAAAAGGCTTTCATTTGTTCTCTTTTCCTATCACAGATTGTCAAGTTTTGTAACTCCGTGTTTTATCGATTTTCGTTTCACTATTTTAAACATTTCGCGTGTCTAATGACATAAGGTCGTAAGCGCCAAAAACACGATTTTGGTGGCAAAAGGTCGTATAACATATTTTTTTTCGCCATTCGCTCTAAAAATAATCAAAACGTATTAGATCAATTGAAATTACGAGGTCGAAAAATGTAAATGCAAAAGGTCGTATGTTGGGCGAATACGTCATTCTTTCATTACAATTTTTGAGGAAAATAAAAACAAATTGTAAAAGCAGAAGGTCGTATCCGCCATTTTTTAGTTTTTTTATTTTCCATTATTTTTCCAAAAAGCTGTAAAAAACTCGTGAAACGCAAAGAAAAATCGAAATCGACGACGTTTCGCGAAATTCGATAAAAAAATTCGTTGTTAAAAGCAGAAGGTCGTATCCGCCATTTTTTAGTTTTTTTATTTTCCATTATTTTTCCAAAAAGCTGTAAAAAACTCGTGAAACGCAAAGAAAAATCGAAATCGACAACGTTTCGAGAGATTCGATAAATAAAATTCGTTGTTAAAAGCAGAAGGTCGTATCCGCCATTTTTTTTCAAGTTATTTTTCATGATTTTTCAAAAAGTCTCAAACACCTGAAACGCGAAGATAAATTGAAAAAACGACCAGTTGGAAAAATTCGATGAAAAATATTCGCAGATAATACCAGAAGGTCGTATCCGCCATTTTTTTTCGTTTATTCGGCGGATACGACCTTCGTATTCGAATTCGAAAGGTCGTATCCACCAGTACATACGACCTTCTGCTCTTAATTGACCTAGTATTAAATTTCAACGTTTATGAACGAATCTTCGGGTCCTTAGTCTAAATAAGATTAAAAAATATATATATAAGACCTTTTGCTGTTACGAAAAGCAAAAAGTCGTATATTCGCGCTTACGACCTTATGTCATTAGACACGCGACTTAATTTGAATACTCAGTCTAAATATTTAATTTACTTCCAGTCACGATGCTCGAGTTCCTTTCCTATTTTTTAGTTTACCCAATTTTAATCTGATTACAAAATGTTCTCAATAATTGTGTGTGTGGGTGTATTTTTTTTTTTTTTTACATTTCCTATTTTTCATGGCATTAGTAAACGCTCAAATTATCTATTTGGTCGTTTCCCCGTTTCCTGTAATCAATCTTTCAGGATGTCTGCTGACCGTGCGACGCGGAATGAGATGGGAATTGTCCGAGAGGAGGGAAAATTTCAAACTATCAAACCTGCTAGACTCTCGGAAGGGTAAAGGGCTCGGAGGTGGCCCAGGAAGCAGAAAATTCTTCGACAAGAGACCAAACACAAGAGACTTTAGCAAACTTAATACCGAACCGGAAACTTCCGACGATGAAAACAATCTAACAAAATTAATATGAGCTTTTTAGGAAATATTTCAGGTTTTCTATTTTATTCTACATCTAGATTATACTAGAATAATTCTAGAGTCGATTAAACGCCCTGCTCTATAATTCGGCTAAAATTTTGTGCCCAAAAACGGCTAAATTACAATTACTTTTTCCTCGTCCATTTTTCAAAAGCAGCCCAAAGTTTTAATTAAAAAACAAAAACTTTTATGCACTGAAATAATTATTCGTAGATCGACAAATAAAAGACATTCTTGATTGAAGAATTTTTTTTTTTTAACGAGTGCATGAAAAGTGGAGCGTTGCATGGCAGTTTAGCGGGACGAAAGCGGCCCGCGATTGCATGCCGGGATTGCAAGGTCAGGTCTGCGCATGCGCAGTCCAAAATGATTTCACTTTCTTCCCTGGGGAGAAATGATACAGATAAAATATTAGCACGGACTTATACACAGGTCTTGAATCGAAGGTGGTGGGGGTGGTTCGCTTAATGGCTCAGAAATTAGTTCGAGTTGCGGCCACAAGGGCTGCGCCAGCGATATCGGTTGAGCAATGGGCAGACCATAGACATAACCTCTAATCGTGCTTTAAACCTATATTGCCATCACCTGTATGGCGCATTTTTGGAAAACTGACTGGAAAAATAATACAGGAAATATACTAAAAACGTGAAAAAAATTCTATTACCAGAAAATCGAACCAAATTACGAGTTCGGAAAATCGAACACGGGGTGTATAAACCGCGCGGCGCACGCGCGCATTCAATTACGATTAGCGCGATTTTTCGAACTCGTAATTTGGTTCGATTTCCTGGTAATAGAATTTTTTCACGTTTTTAGTATATTCCCGTTATAATTTTTCCAGTCAGTTTTCCAAAAATGCGTCATACAGGTGACGGCAATATAGGTTTAAAGCACGTTTAGAGGTTATGTCTATGGTCTGCCCATTGCTCAACCGATATCACTGGCGCAGCCCTTGTGGCCGCAACTCGAACTAATTTTTGAGCCATTAAGCGAACCCCCCCACCACTGAAATTTAGGTGTCGTTCCAAGACCTGTATATAAGACCGTGTCATAAACTCAAATGTGGCCGTACGACCCCCCCCCCAACCGATATTAACTAACATCACGGAGTAGTAATAAGCAGATACCACTCAAGCAGCGCTCGGCTGAAAAGTCGGCCCAGTTTTTGGGGCAGAGTAGAGGCTTATGGTAAAGGCTTTGTCAAGATGCGATTCAAGCTCCCCTTGCGGTGTAAGCCCGTACAATGATCTTACGCGTAATCTGATTCGCCCACCTAAAAAATCCCCGTGATCTGATTCGTCCCCGTTTTCTCGTAAGAGGCGCTCAAATCGCATTTTGACAAAATCCTTCTATTTTACTTCAAAATTGGGGACGTGTTTTACCGCGGAGTGGTATCTCCTTATTAGTGATTGCTGTCAATCGCGAACTTTTGTCCCTCGTCACACAATTATATACTATCTATTGGGATTCGACATGTTAGTAAGCTTCCGTATTATCGCCGCCATGTTCGCCCTATCTAGTACACGTGGAATTATAAATTTGACCGTTTAATCAGTAAATACATTAAACAGCATCATCATGGGCACTCTCAAGCTGTAGGGGAAAAAATTGGTTATACTTTGCAACAAAGTTTCATCAACTTCTCTACATGCAGGAATTTCATTTTATTGATCATATGTATCTTCTTGAAATAACACTGAATACCGTGTTACATGTTACATGGTAATCAGTGTTATTTCGAGAAGATATAATCAATAATAGATATTTATGTGGCATGCGCAGAAAGTAACTGTTTATTCGGCAAGGTTATGTTTTTCGTACGAGCCGTTGGTTTTACCTGGCGAGCCGAAGGCGAGCCTTGTAAAGTAACGGCGAGTACTAAAAACATAACTTTGCTGAACAGTTACTTTCTGCGCGCGCCCCATACAATATTTTTTACGGAAAAGGCATGAATAGTCACTTTGACGCCAGTTGAGTTCCGCACGAACTGCGTATAGGAGCTGCTGTATAAGGTAGTAGAGAGGGGGTAACCTGCGGTATAAAGACTTTATTCCGCAACTTTGACATGCGCACTTCGAACTGCGCATCAAAGTTGCGGAATAAAGACTTTATACCGTAACTTTGAACTTAGCGGTATAAAGTGCCACTTGCCGGAACGAAAACAGGCGTCAAAAAGTGACTTCTTAATGCCCGTGCCGTAAAAAGATATAATCGAAAAATTTGAAGCTATCGCAACATATATTACTTCGTATTTTCGCCACCAGATGCCATGTTGTTACATGTCGGATCTCAATATGGGAGATTCGAATCCAGAGTAAAAGCAACTATACAAATGTCATCGGAATAATTGCAGTGATTGGCCAATCATCTGCCACAATTTTTTTTTAATTCTTTCAAATACCTACTGTATAACCCAGGTGAAATTAAATTTATGTCCTATAGTCAATTCAAAGTTCACTGAATGTTCGAAACGCTCTTTTTTCCGCGCCATGTTACCCATACAGCAAAGCAATGTTGCAGCAATGTTGCTAATGGTAATGGGCCATATGCACCCTAGCAAATCGGACCACACCCAAATTACACCGAAAGAACACGGTTTATTTTGGTGTAATATTGGTGTAATTTTGGTAAAATACCAATTTGCCACCAAAATTACACCAAAACAACACGGTGTAGCTGCTCGTTTTCCACACCTTTTTTACACCGATTTTACACCTTACCAATTTTACACCTATTTTACACCAATCTTACACCCACCCATTTTACACCGAATTTACAACGATTTCAGACCCACCCATTTTACACCGATTTTACATCCATTTCACACAGAACGGATTTTGGAAAAAAAAAGAGATTCCTGAGTCGGGATCGAACCACGGTCCTTCGAATTTCCAAGCAGTCACGCTACCGTCTGGGCTACAGTACTTCTTAGTAATACACGCAAGTTTTAGGTTCATAAGTTTTGATATGATTGTGATTGACAGTTTCTTCAAAGAAGTTGGTACACGGAAAGAACTCTGTTGCGAATATCGTATGGGACGTTATTGCTATTTTCGCACGAGAGTGTTCCATGCGAAGAAGGTATGAGAAAATTGCCATTATCGCATAATAACTTTGCGATTTTAGTATAAAAGTGTCTCATGCGAAAAAGGCAAACACCGATGCGATTATCGAATGAGAGCTATGCGCTGATCGCACGAGAGCTGTGCACTGAACGCACGAGAGCGATATGCGATGAACGCATAGATACCTCTATACCATGAACGCACGGAGTCTATGCGAAAAGAGCATAGGTCTCGAGCGTTTTGAAGATTTACAGACTGCGCATGCTCGAGAAGCCTGCAGGCGCTCACGTGTTGCCTCAGGTTCTCGAGCATGCGCAGTCTGTAAATCTTCAAAACGCTCGAGACCTATGCTCTTTTCGCATAGACTCCGTGCGTTTATGGTACAGAGGTATCTATGCGTTCATCGCATATCGCTCTCGTGCGTTCAGTGCACAGCTCTCGTACGATCAGCGCATAGCTCTCATTCGATAATCGCATCGGTGTTCGCCTTTTTCGCATGAGACACTTTTATACTAAAATCGCATGAATCTATACAACTTTAGCATGAATCTAAGCGATTTTAGTATGGCACACCCATTGCTTTTTTCGCATGGTACATTTCCATGCAATATTCGCAACAGAGTTCTTTCCGTGTACACTCCGATCCGAATAGATAAGGTGTGCAATTGGCGTAAAATCGGTGTAAAATGGGTGGGTGTAAAATCGGTGTAAGATCGGTGTAAAATGGGAGGGTGTAAAATCGGTGTAAAACTGGTGGGTGTAAAATCGGTGTAAAATGGGTGTAAAATGGGTGGGTGTGAGATCGGTGTAATATAGGTGTAAAATGGGTGGGTGTAAGCTCGGTGTAAAAATGGTGTGGAAACCGAGCAGTTACACCGTGTAGTTTTGGTGTAATATTGGTGGCAAATTGGTATTTTACCAAAATAACACCGAAATCATACCACCCTGAAACCACACCTGAAAACACACCAAAATTACACCAAAAATAACGGTGTAAATGAATCCGCTAGGGCAACATTGCTGCAACATTGCTTTGCTGTATGGGTATGACGACACTATTCCGTAGGACATGCCCGCCATCTAACATCATTTGTGGAAATCCAATCCTCACTTCACACATCGTATCTTCTACTTCTCGCTATCTATGGGAGGATTAGAATTAGCTTATCAAGATATGGCGTTCAACTCGTGAATTCTGACGTCATGGTCAATCAGTGAGAGTTTACGTCCAGGTACTTCCTTTGACCTGGTTGTAACTAATTTTCTGGAAAAAGAAACAAAAGATTCAAAACTATTGGTTTGTCCTCGGTTCAAGAACACTTTTTGTCTGTAGTACGTAATAAATATATTCTGCTTAATTCTCTATATATACAATTAACAGACATAAAGCTAAACTTTAGGACCTCTCAAACTCAAATTAATTTTTTTTCGGGAGGAGCTTCTGGCAAATTATTTTTTTCCGCATACAAATTTATTTATTTTTTTCATTACAATTTCAAAAGTATCGATCTGAATTTCTTCTCAAACGCAACAATAACGTTAATAAAGAGAAATTGAGATTTTTAATTCATTTTTCAAGGTCTATTACAATTATCGATTCTTACGTACATTTTTTTTTAGTGACGATATTGAACTTAGGTAATACGTAGATATATTTGTGGATACTTACCTGATTGCCGAACTTATTCATTTGCCGTACAAATCTGAACTGAATAAATATAAATGGTATGATAATAATAATTATAGCATTACGATAATCATAATTATGTACGTAATAAATATTTCTGTAATGTATTAAAAAAGTGTGAATCGTGTGTAAACTTTGAAAAAACATCTCTGTATATGTATAAACAGTCTATCAAACAACATATTATATATGGGGGATTCCACGTCAAATCGAACGTGCGATTTCCCTGACCGCTTTTGATCTGTTCGCCTTCTTACACAGTGGAAGTACACGTTGAAAGGATCAACTGTGAATTTTTTCCGAATTTTCTGACCAATTATTTTTTTACTACAGCTGGTCAAATAATCAGCTTTTAGCATTTTTTCGATCTTTCAAGCCAACATAGCGTGAAATCCAGATGAGCAATGAAAAAAGTTCTCGTACAAAAGTTTCGCATCTTTCTTTGAAATTTCTGAATATAATTCTTTGCAATTTTTTGTGCCTCGCAAAACTGCAGATTTGGTGAAAAATCTTCGAAAATCTTCAGTAAAAAAATAGTGCCCTAATCGAATTGGCTGAAATTTTTACACAGCATGTCTTTTTCAGTGCCAAAGGTTGTCTGAAAATTTCATAGTGGGCCGAGCAGTGGTTCAAAAGATACATCAACAAATATTCGCACAGTGGCGAGAATTCAGCGATTATGAGGTCACAAAAAACTGTTTTGCGACCTCATAATCGCCGAATTCTCGCCACTGTGCGAATATTTGTTGGTGTATTTTCTGAATCACTGCTCGGCCCACTTTGAAATTTTCAGACAACCTTTGGCATTGAAAAAGACAAGCTGTGTATAAATTTCAGTCAATTCGATTAGGGCACTTCTGAGTTATGAATGATTTACAGTCATTTTGTATTAGAACCAGTACTGATTAGAACAACACTTGAACGGGGTATCAAAAATCTGATGAAAATACTCTCGAAAAGTTCACAAAAAACCTCAAAATTTTCGTATCGGAACTTTTTTCATACATCGTTCACGGTTTGAGCTATGTATAGGCACGACAAATAAAAAAAAAAAATTGAAAATCAATTTATTCGATGATTTTTCGTAATAGAATGATGAGTCGAAAAAATCTGAAAAAAATCACAGTTCATCCTTTCAACATATAGTTTGACTGTGCCAAAGGACAAGCTGATCGAAAGGGGTCAGGAAAAAAATCTCGTTTTTTTCGGGCGATTTGACGTGGAATCCCCCATAGATAATTGTTGTCAATTATATATTGAATCAATTTACATTAATAACTGTGTAAAAAATCAATTTACATTAATAACTGTGTCAAAAAAGCGGAAAAACTGCAAACTGAAAACTACTTTAGAAAAAAAAGGAAAAAAAAACATTGTATATTTTCAATAAAAGTTTTGGTGTTTGTATAATTGGTGTTGGACAAAAAAAAACAAAAAAACTAAACAATACCCTGTATCCTGTAACTGGAAGAATATTTAAAAAAAAGAACTGAATCAATTCAATCTTTAAACCGTTAGTCAGTAAAGAGAAGGGGTAAAAAATCTCGAAAAAAGAACACATCAAGTAACAATTAAAAAACCTGATCAAATTCGTACAGATTTAAAATGCCATTTTTAAAAATTGGTTGTACTGATTTTATGATCTCTCAGATTTTTTTTGTTTAAAAAACTACAAAATCCAACAAGCTTTGAAATAGTACTTTTGAGACAGATAAATATAAGTTTCATATCAACAATTTCTTTTCGCCAATTTCATTCTTTAATTTTTAACTGGCATTATTATTTACTGGAATTATCTACAACAATTTTTTTACAAACAAACTTTTTCTACAACAATCATGGAGGTCTAAGAAAACTTCGTCTTACTGGAATTATATTCTTTGTTGGAATTTCTATGTATATTTTTTTTTTCATTTATATTTTTGCCTCCTTCTATTCCTGGACTGGATACATAGTAACCAGTGTATTACGTTATGTATAAACATAACGTAAATGCTCACTTTCCAGGTACCTTCCCAATTAGTGTTATATGTAACTTATAGGTGCCGAATATGCGTCAAAATTGTCTGCAGAGTAAACTTTGGGGTTCACGTAGGTATTTTGAAATCTGTATGCTATGCATATGAAAAAAAAATATATGTATGTGTAGTATAAGTGTATAGATTATTTACCGGTTCAATTTTCGAAATGTGAAACGTCCTAAAACGGGAAAGTGTTTTTTCTTTTTTTTCGTCTCTCTACTCGAGGATCACAAAATTAAAAAATGAAATATGAAAAGATATTATCTACTTGAAATTGGCGGGTGCTGCGGCGCGGTACGGCGTTGAACCAAGCAAATGTTTGCCAATTTGCTAAGACTAATACTCAATGCTCTGTAGATCACGCATGTGCTTGAACATACTTACCGTTTTTTGTTATATATTCTTATTTCTGAGTACCTATACTTGTTGCCACAATCATTTCATACACTACTTGTCACAAAAAAAATTAACGGGCTATCGTTTTCTTTTCTATCAGGAAACATACATAACTCGTTAATTTCAATCTTCTTTAACTTTCAGATTAATGGACGTAGAATGACGAACAATATTCTGCATATTGGTCGAAGAAAAGCTGCTTTGGTACCAATATTAAGTCTTCTTCTAATGAGACAAAAAGGGGAAAATACTTGTATACCCAACCCCAATGATTTCGGTATAAGCAGTGCAGCAGTGTAACAGGCATATTTGTAATTGATTATTATTATGTGTTTCATTATCTTTTTCAATTTCAATTTCAATTTATTTTCTTCATTTTTCATTTTTGTTTTACACACCGAGTTTTATTAGACTATCATACACAACTATACAACGATGTAAACATAAAATGTTAATTTTTTTTAAATCAATTTTTCTTTATCAACAGATGGTTTAGCCAGTGCAGCAACAGCACCTTAATCAATTTTTTCACACTGAAGATTCGTTAGAATTTACTAAAAAAAAAGATTTCTTTCTCTTTCTGCAAAAATTGACGACTAACTACAGGCCCAAATTTGAGTTTATTACTTCAATAATTATGCCTCGTATCGACGTTAATTTGTCACTCACTGGGTTTCGAATTATCGTATATTGGGACTGGAAGAAGTAGCCCATAAAAATCTGTCAACATCGCGGATCAAAAAGTTCAGGTATCGCGAATTTCACATGAATCCAAAAAACTGATTCGAATCCTTGGGGTAAGTAATTTGTACTTCAAAAAGCTTCTGTATGGTTATATTTTGGAAAAGGAAAAAATCTTGTCTCATTATTTAATGCCTACCAAATCACAAGTTGAAAAATTAGCAATTTTTGACTTTTTTTCAAACAATGTCAACGAACTTTTGTTGTGTACCCCATTTCTTGATTATATTAAGGTATACATGCAGAGTGAGCCTGATGAGCTTATTTTCGAAAAACTGTACTTCTAAATTTTTCATTAATTGACTTTTGGATAGAGGTAAAAACTCCTTCAATTAAAAAACGAAACAGAACGAAGAGTGTAAATAAATTTGAACACTTTTGAATTTTGAACTAGAAAAAATTCAGTAGCCTTGGACGATAATTTTAAAAATGGCTGAAGTAGGGAAAACAGTAAAAATATTAGTTGTTTTCTAGACAGATGCGATTTTTCATTTCGCATTTCAATTCGAAAAGGCCGAAATTTCCGAAAGCAAGCTTTGATCTAGACTCGC
This sequence comes from Euura lappo, assembly GCA_018257835.1. NCBI lineage: Eukaryota > Metazoa > Arthropoda > Insecta > Hymenoptera > Tenthredinidae > Euura > Euura lappo. The sequence continues at coordinate 221,948 of JAEUYN010001945.1, forward strand.
CCTGCAGCACTTGGCATGTGCGGTTACAGATAACGTCTTATTAATTTCATACCATGATTATTGTTATTATTATTATTATTATTATTATTATTAATATACATATACATATATAGTAAGTATATTATTATAATAATATTCAATATTTTGTACATTAAAAATCGTATACCGTTATGTTGCTTATAGTATTAATAATATACATTGATCAGATATTACAACTACCTATTTATTTTCTCAATCAATCAATCAAATTAATAATTTATATCAATTAGTAGTATCTTCATATATATTCCTAGATTTTATCGTATATCGATGAACTATGTCTTCTTTATTATTCGTCTATTCATTCATATAATATGTATATTTAGTGTCCAATATTAATAATTACCGCGGGACGAGTGCATTTTGATCATACATATCGAGAATATGTATGAAATGTCACTCAAATACATTTTCATTATCATTCATTTATTATACTAATCACTATTACATTATTAATATTACTACTTATTATTAAACACTACGTATGTTCGTTTTGCAATATTCATTCGTACGGTGGTGCCGGGGATACGAACCATACACTCTGATCCTGAATATCAAGTGGCTACTCCACATGCTTTTTTTATGATTAATCAATCAATCACACAATAGTCGAATAAAAAAAAATGTTGCTAAATATATCTTGCTGTCACCTTCACATGTTGTTTTTTTCTACTGAAAGCTCCCTCGACATAAACTTTCATGGTTGAGTATCTGGTCGAGTGCAAATGATGGTATAATTCAATCATTTGATTTCAGAAATTAATTATTTCTCATACAGAGTACCCACTTGAGTTTCATTGTTTTAGTGTTATTTTTTTTCTGAATAATAATCATAATTTCATGAGTGCGATCCTACCCCAAAATATCACAATATCAAAGTATACTCGTGTACGTTATGTGTGTAGGTATTGGTTTTATTATCCAATTTTTTTTTTTCGTCAACTTTAATTGAATTAATATTTGCTAATCAAATTTGCTTTTGACAGCTTTCTTCTTTTTTATTCTCATTTTCTTTCATATTATTATACGATTTTTAAGATGTATAATTAGATAATTATTATTGTTTATTATTATTATTATTTATTTTATTTACAAAATATCTATAATGTATTATACCTGTATACTATGTAGTCGGTTGATGAATATATATATTTTTTCTGTGTTTGACAACAACAATAAAACGTTCTTATGCGTATGTGTAACACATACCTATACACATTATAGGTATGTGTAATTTAATTTAATAATAATTATAATACATACATAATATCCAGCTGATACATACCTACCGATAATAATAATAATACCTATGCATAATGGCCTACACATGGCCAAAAGTATTCGTCATTTGAGAATAATGATTTCTGAAAAATAGCAACAATTTAATATCGCAATTTTATATAGCGAATTCGATGAATGCGTTGTGAGTTCAAAGCTGATAAGTCGAATTATTTATACAGCAAAACGTCGGATTATAAAATAGACCGTGACTTTTTACATATGGGGCATTCCATGCCAAATCGACCTGCCGGTGACCCTCGACCTCTCAGACCTGGTCCGTGATTTTTTGTATCATGCCTCCGACTCTAAATAGGAACGAGAATTTTTTCCAGACTTTTCAAAATAAATTTGAACGCGTGGCGAATTTTCAAAGTTTTTTTTTCAAAACCTCGATAGCTATAGCCAGGTCGATTTGGCATGGAATGCCCCATATACACTCGCATATATATTAATTGTATAGTAAGTTTACCTGTTTCTTCAAGTCTGTATTTTATACATTGCACTAAATATAGATCCCCTATAATTAGGAATATTTTCTTCTCACATTAAGTCAAATCAATTTTTAATAATCGATAAAATAAGTTTTCGATTCTCATATAATATAAGCAGAAGGTATCTCAAATGCAGAATAATTTTTTCTATGTGTAAGGTTATGTATAGGTAGGTGTATCATATAATAATGCGTTTTAATCGATAGTTAATATTATTTGTCGAAGGGGTGTTCTGCAGGGTGAAATGGACCACGCGGTGAAAAGAGTTTTTTTGCAAGATTTTTGTCATTCATTTATCTTTTTTTTTGTTATTGTTATTATTGAATTGTGTGTCAAAAAACATAAATAAATAACTTTTTCCTCCCCCCCCGAAAATAGACGTGAAATTACAGCCTGAACAAATTGGTTCATACACACCTGATTCATGAATATCGATTTTTGATTCAACCTGCCTTTTAGAGGTACAAATTTTTTTTTTATTCAATCAATAAATTGATTTTTCAGAGAACAAATTTTTGGGGTATTTTGAAACCCTTTTATTCAGAACGTGCGTAACGATTTTAATACGGCATAGAAATTAACGAAAAGATCCTCCAGTCAAATACTGAATTATGAGTAGGTTTTAGCCGAGGGGTTAACCACTCGTCCGTCGACCGTACACCTGACTTCAAGACTTCAAGACTTCAAGACTTCATGAAGTCAGCTGACTTCAAGTGACTTCAAGTGACTTCAACTGACTTCAACTGACTTTCAGCTGACTTCAGCTGACTTCAACTGACTTCAGCTGACTTCAAGTGACTTCAAGTGACTTCAGCTGACTTCAACTGACTCACTGACTTCAACTGACTTCAGCTGACTTCAGCTGACTTCAATTGACTTCAGCTGACTTCAACTGACTTCAAGTGACTTCAAGTGACTTCAAGTGACTTCAACTGACTTCAGCTGACTTCAACTGACTCACTGACTTCAAATGACTTCAGCTGACTTCAGCTGACTTCAGCTGACTTCAACTGACTTCAACTGACTTTTCGGCAAGGTGTACTGACGTACACCTGACTTCAAGAGTGGTTAACCCCTCGGTTTTAGCCCTCCACTTTACCCCGGTCTGTGAATGGATATTTATTTTACCTTTTTACCGTCTACTTGTTCTTTTATTCTATTTATTTCTTCACACTTATATTTGAGTTTATTTTTTCTTTTAATGTTTTTTCTACCTTGATTTAGAAATTTATTATGCAATTCAATTCTATGATTTCAAGCTGCAAATGGTCATTATCATACCGAGAGATAGGACAGCTATCTTCCTACCTCCATTTTTTTCACTTTCATTTTTTTCTCCGTTGTTTTTCCTTTCTTAATTTTCGTGTTAACTTCACTCAAAACGGAAATTCATAAGATAACAATCATTACCATTATTTCAATATTATTATCATTATCATTATTATACGTACAAGTATATTAGTGCAATGATTTTTTTCGCATAATCTTTCTTTTTTTGCTTCACAATGATTATTTTCAACCTTTAATTTATTTACAAATTTCCCTCATTCCACCTATTGTAGTTGGTAATTAGAGTATAATATGGCATTTCACGACCATAATAATAATAATAATTAGTATCATGCTCAACTGTAAAATTGTTAATTTAATTAATTTCATTTCATTTTTTTTTCTTTCATTTATTATCGACAATTTATTATATTTTAATTTTTTTTTTTTTAATTTACTTCGTATACTTTAGACAAACGAAGAGATACATTAGAAAAAGAAAGAGAGAGAGAAACGAAGAGTGAAGTCATTGGTCAAAAATGAATGACACTAATAATAATAATCATTGAAAAAAAAAAATAAAAATTAAACTGTCTCCATGAATATAATTTTAATCAAATTTTAAATTCGATAAAAAAAAATCGTGAATAATTTTACGATTTTGAAATTTTTCAGGAGTATAAACTGTATAAATTCAAGTGAGATGTGACAATGAAAATTGAGATAAAAAGAAAAGAAAAAAGAAAATAACGGAGTAAAAATATAAAGGTTTTGTTTCTCTCCAATGATAGTGGTGAGCATTAAATGTACTCTCTAGTATACCGAACTGTATTCGAGATCGTGCGCATACTGTGGCGGTCCAGGCGGCGGAGGCTGGGGGCTGTACTGCTGTTGGGAAGCGTCGGAAGCCCGGCGTCGAAGAGCCGCGATGCTGTGGGCGCCCCGCCAGTCGGTAGCCTCTCCGCTTCCGTCGGTACCGACGCAGGATACACCGCCGCCGGAAGCCGCCCCTGGGGAACCTTGACCGCAGTTTAAGCCCGGACCCAAACTACCTTGCTGACCACCGCCCACCGCTGAACCTCCGGGTGGAGAACCTCGCGACGCTGAGACGTGGACACCGCCTAGAAAACAATCGACACGACATTCATGAAATTTTTCTTCAATGCGGTCGCCATGTTTCAGACTACAATTTTTTTCCTTCGGGTTTATTCGATTTTTTACGGTTTTAGGTTCAATTGGAAACAAGAATGAAAAAATAGGTCAATTTGCTCTGTTGGTTTCACGTATTTTCAAAAAACAATAGTGAAGCTTTTGGGTCTGATTGATTTTGAAGATCGAAGAAAACTTCGATATTTTGTATTGTATTTTTCGGGGAATCATCTTCGGGTTCATTTTGATTTCAGTAATAAAGGAGATTGTTCTTTGCGTTTTCTTCTTTTTTATTATCCTCGTTTCTTCTTCCACGCTCCAATTTGTTTTAAAGATCGAAGAAGAATTCAATACTTGGGCTAGTCAATTGACTGTGAGCAAATGGTAAATTGTCTGACGAGTGCGAAGAGTAGGCGATATCCGATGAGTGTGAAGTTAGCAGTTTGAGCCGAGCCGAGCCGAGCCGAGCCGAGTTCAGCCGAGTGCTGTAAAGTCACACGAGGCAGATACTTTCCGCACTTGCCGGACAATAGATACACTGTCCGACAAATTTTGGTCCCTGGCTTTGTTTGGGAGTTCTACAGTAATTTTCTGAAGTAATTGTCGCGCTGAATTCGAATCGACAAATCGTAGACCAAACAAAAAATCACAGTATCTTGAATTCGATTCTTCCAGAAATGGATAAAAAAAATCTTATTACTTATAAATTCTGTGAAATTGTTTATCAATATTGTTCCACAAATCGTAGAGGAAAGAATGGATGAACATTTTCAATGTTTTTGGTTTTTTCTTTGGAAGAAAATAAACTTCTTCTAAAGACTCGAATTTCGGAATTTTACCTGCAAACTATTCTATTCAAATAACATTTAGACGAAAGAAAACCTCTGTTATAATCATATAATAATTTTTATATCACTCCGTGCGTAAAGTGCGACTTTACGCACGCGAGCGTGCGTATAATCGGACTTCACCCACGTTTGTGATATAAAATTTGGTTCGATACATGTGCAAAAGTCGTTTTTCCACTCGTGAGATTGTCACCCTCGCTTTGCTCGGGCGACAAACCTCCCACTCGTGCGAAAACAAACCTTTTGCACTAGTATCGTAATATACTATTCTACCACACATGCATTAAAAACTCGTATTTTTTGCTCTTCTATTAAGGGGACCAGTACAGCGTGATTCAACAAATTCTCCATACTCCAAAAATCATTTATATCTCATCCAAAGTTCATTAGACATCGAACAAAGTTATCAGAAAAAGAGTGACTAGATTGTTGCTAAATTTCGATAACTGACCATAACTTATCACAGGACTTTTTTTCTCAGTTTCCCTCATTCACATGATGAAGAATTGCTCTCCGAAGAAAATGAGACGTCGAGAGACATAATCGAATGCGTGGAACCTTACGACAAGTCAATTTTTCGATGTGTAATGAACTTTGGATAAGATGTTAATGATTTGTGGAGTATGGAAAATTTGTTGAATCACGCTGTACTGGTCCCTTAACGGGATGAAAGTCACAGTTTTTTGATCGGGAAAAAAACTCCAGTAACCATGATAACGGTGAAATAAATCAAGAAAGTGCTGCCCCTAGCGGAAAACGCTGTTCTGGTGATTCTAACATCCCTTTTCTCGATTTTAATGCATATGTGTGGCAGAAAAAAAACCATATATGCCACGCACTGAACGCTATATACTAACTGGAAGGCGTATCGGGCGATTGACGTGGGACAAATTGAAGGCCGCCATCTTGAGTTGGATTTTAAGGCGACCAATCAGAGGTTGCGTAATCCGATAGAAATAAATAAGTAGTCATTTTAATTGACATTTATTTCACTATTATTTACTCCATCTTTCTTCTTCTGCGTTATATCCTTGATGGCCTCGTCCCTATTTACTCCATCCAAATAGCAAATATTATATTATCCAAAGTTTTGAGGTTAAGTGTGTGGTAAATTCAAAATTATCCGTCTGCTAATGCTCGCCTCTGATTGGCTGTCCGAAAATCCAACTCAAGATGGCAGCTTCCCAGGTGGTCCCATAGCCTGCTATGCTTTACGTATCTGGATGCGCCTTCCAGTTAGTATATAGAGTTCAGTGATGCCACGAGAAAAAGCAGGCGTCATATTTTGAAGTGATTTGAAAAAAAAAGTATATGCTCATCGATAGATTCCCAGACAGCAGACAAGTTGCAGCAATGTTACTGCAATGTTGCTGCAACCTGGCTGCAACGTTACTACAGGGTTGTAAGATTGCAGTAACGTTGTAGCAACATTACTGCAACTTGTTTGCTGTATGGGTTTCAGATGATATTTTCAATTTTGGGTTATACTCTTAATAGTTACTGTCGTCTACCACACACCAAAATGATAAGAAATATACACCAATACGCATCCGCGGATGCATAGATGTATAGATAGTACCGGGTAGTACGTATAAAGATGAAATAGCTACCGAAAAAGAGGTATCATAAAATAATTTTCACCGTTCGTCGCCGGTGGGCTCTACTCTACGATGGGCCCCCACAAGGTGTTTTACGACCGCTTCCAGCACTGTACCCTTTATATGTATAAAAAAAAACTTGTAACCTAAAAACTAAAACCGAAAAACCGAAAGGTACTAAGGCATTATTATTATATAAACCCGCGAAGTGATTCCTGCAGGGGTACGAGGCACGATTTTTTGTTGCCAACAGTCAGTTCTTTTTTTTCATCCTTCGCCTTTTTATCCTTCGCTTTTTATGCTGTTTACACAGGATCCTCGCTCCTCGACCAGGTCGACTGCCTGGAAGCATCTCGCAGAGATAAGTCTGATTTTTTTCGATTTTCTTCATGCCTTTGCATTTTTTTCCATCGTTTAGATTTTTAATTTTGTTGGAAACCTAACTATCTATATCTATAATGTTGACGCGAACTCGTGTACAGATTTTTGTGAAGATATTCGAAACAGGATTCATTACTCAATTCGGAACCCAAAATTGGTTCAAAGGTGGTCTAAAACCTTCTTCTCACCAAAATTGACGAGCCCGACGAGCCTCCCGTTTTTTTCCCCGAAAAATTACCTTTTTTCAAAGTTGTAGAGGTAGGCTGATGATTAAGAACCGATTTCGAAGCCTGAAGTTCTCGCTTTTAAATACATTGCTAACATTTGATCTACGCCCATCTGTTTCGAAGTTGTATCATTCCAAAGCGAGTCGTGATGAATTCGTACAGTGAACATGGACTTCAAAGTGCTTTACGAAACGGTAAATTTCGTTTCTGGATTTCTGAAATGGACGATTTCAAGCTCCAAATATCCCTTTCAAATTATATTTTTAACATTTGGTCTTCGATTTTCAATGTCAATGTGCTAAAAACTTTGACCTGACGTAACAAAGCAACATATAATCGTAGGAGGATTGTCAAAAACTGATTTTGAAGCATTGTTATCACGCAAGCTGTATACATGATCAAACTCCAAATTCTGATTTGTGGGTTTACAGGATCATTTTTGAGCCCAGGTCAAATCTGCAAAAGAAATCGGACGTAATGTTGCAGTGGTGATTTGGAAAGAGAAGGATTCAAGCTTCAAAATGTAGTTTCAATCATCAGCCTACCCCCATTATTCGCAAAGTAACATAACTTCGAAGAAATTCAATTTTTCGGGGGTAAAAGGTGAATTTATGTGAGAAGTGTGCATATGGGTCGTGTCAGACGTCTTGAAATCTCTTCACAGTAACCTTAAACGTTCTTTAGAACGTTTGGTGTCTAAAGAGCATGCTCTAGTCAGTCTTTACCCACAAAGTAGCCGCGTCACTTATTTTCACTGATATCAACGCCTACGCATAAAATACGCGAAAAAGAAGATAAGAGCGCACTTCCGAATGAAATTCCGAACACATACATACCAAAATATCTCTGTTTTGCGCAACAATAACGACGAAATCCTTGTTCCTAACTAAAATGATAATTACCGCTTTCAACTGGTGTTCGCGGCCATTACCATTTTAGTTAGGAACAAGAATTTTGTCGTTATTGTTGCGCAAAACAGAGATAAGTATGTGTTCGGTTTCATGCCTGCGCTCTTTCACGTATTTATGCGTAGGCGTTGATATCAGTGAGTAATAATGACGCAAACGTAATGCTGGCACCTATAGAACCCTTTTTCAGCTTTGATCGTTTTGTAGACTTTTCAAAAGCGTCTACATAGTCGTTGAAGGCTTGGACTATACTTGAAACTAATGTGCCTGCAGGCATGCGACAAATAGCAGAAGAAAAAAGATCAAGTTAAAATTGTTTCTTTATCCCACTAGCATTACTCCACTCACAGTTTTCTCGAATGAGAACAACTAAGACGGTACCAGGGGGTCATCTTACGAAAAAACAAGGGGGGGTATAGGCGTCTGTGTACAGAGCTACCAACTACGGGTACGCGGCACTTTGAAATGTCTTAATTCACACCTCATAGAGTCTTGTTTGCATCGGTAGAGAGTCAGTCAGTCGAGATACAATCGAACTCCACGGCGCCTCCCCACACCGGATCCGGGCCCGCTCTCTAAGTATCGGAATATTTCCTCTCCCCACCACGCCGTGTCGCTGCGCTGCCGGACCAGCCACAGCTAAATACAGGCTAACCCCGCTTCCTTAACGATCACATAGTGCTAATCATCGTTCAAAAACGAGAAATAAGTAACGCTCTAAAAACTGTTTACCTATCGAGTTTATTATTTAGTATCTATGTTTCGTTGTATGTTATATAGTGTGTCATATATAGACTAAGGAGAACGATGAGAAGGAAATTAATACTGACAGACTTTATTGAGATTTTAGTTCATTTCTTATCCCCCCCGAAACTAATTTATCCGAAGCGTTATCATCGCATGAAGATTCAAAATGAAAGACGACAAAAAAGTTTTTGGTACTATAACAATGAAACGGGCATTGAAAAGTTGTCTAAAGACGTCTACAGACTCAAATTACGTTTCATTTCTTATTTGAGAACACTTTTTTGTTACAATTAGTGTTTTCTTCGAAGACATCTTTTTCTTTAAGATTCATTTGCGTTAAATTTCCAAACTGAAACTGTTCTACGCAGCCGTTTCTTTTTTTTTTGTTTCAACTTGAGATATCGCAAACAAGAAGTAGAAGAAGAAGAAGGAGAAAAAGAAGGAGAGTTGCGTGGTGCTACCGTAAGTGCCTATACATATACGCATTGGCGATAATATATGGTAATTGGTACGGTGCTTCTTATTCTCCTCGCGTAAACTGCTACTGCCATTCCACTGCTCTTAGCTTGTACTCACTATCTTGGAACTAGCCCATACGTAACTGTTCAGTACTATACATAATATATAGGTAAGTGCGTTTGGATAATTTGAATTGTGTCAGCTGGTTATCGATGCAGCTTATTATATATGTATTGAGAAGACCCGTGGGTATCTGATCGAGTTATGATGATCATCAACGTAACAAATCGATATATCAATAAAAAAAAGAGCTTAACCCAAAATGCGGTTTGAATTGAAAAAAAAAAAAAAAATCTTTACACTTCAGTGGTGAAAAGGTTGCAGGATTCGCGTTCGTGAGTAATATAGAGGACGAATCATAAATTAATTTATCGTCTAAAGTAAATAAGTTGAGAAAATCACCTCGACAAATTGATGAACTTTTTTTGTTTTATTTTTGCCCTTTCTACAACTTTTAGAGTAATTTTTTTTGTAAAAAAAGCAGAAAATACCAAAGTAGCAAACAATTTTTTCGGAAAGAGTTACAATATAGGAATATTGGGGCATTCCATGCCAAATCGACCTGCCGATCTGGTCCGTGATTTTTTGCGTCATTCTTCCGACTCTAAATAGCAACGAGATTTTTTTTCAGATTTTTCAAAATAAATTTGAGCACGTGGTGAATTTTCGAAGTTTTTTTTTTTCAACACCTCGATGGCCGTAACCGAAAAGTCTGGGAAAATTCTCAAAAAGCCTCTGTCCAAAATGAAAATTTTCCACCAAAATTGCATAATGTCCAAAGTTTTCCTTTATCCTGATTTTTAGATTTATCGATGAAAAAATTACCAAAAAATAATTAGTGTGGAGATCAATGCACCGTGAATTTATTGAATCACAGTAAATCATGAATAAAAGTAAGATAAAAATGAAAAAATTAATAAAATAATAATAAAATAGATAAAAGCTAAAAAATCAGGTCGAAGGAAGAACTTGGACATTATGCAATTTGGGTCAAAAATTTTCATTTTGGACATAGGCTTTTTGAGAATTTTTCCAGATTTTTCGGTTACGGCCATCGAGGTGTTGAGAAAAAAACTTCAATAATTCACCACGCGCTCAAATTTATTTTGAAAAATCTGAAAAAAAATCTCGTTGCTATTTAGAGTCGGAAGAATGAGCCAAAAAATCACGGACCAGATCTGAGAGGTCGAGGGTCACCGGCAGGTCGATTTGGCATGGAATGCCCCATATAGGAATCTCTTAATAGATTTTTTGTGATTCTGAAATTCAATGAAGAGAGATAAAAAACAATCAAGAAATATAATTTGTCTAATCATTTTTGAAAACTCAAGAACTGACACTCAAAATTAGAAGTTCAAAGTTCGATGACTTAGGTTCGAGTTTCCGAACACAGAATTCAATAATCGAGTTCGAAGTTTTTGGATTTGAAGAATAATTGAAAAAAAATTCAATGGTAAAAATAAAAAGTCTTTAAAAATATAAAGTCTAATATAAACTTTCAAGATTACAACTTTGAATTCACTAGATTCTCAATTCAAAATTCAGCATTGCGAATTAATAAGTCAATATTGAAATTCCAGAATCCGATGTATGTATTTTTTAAATATTGTAGATTTATAGTCAAATATTGAAAAATTGGAGATTAGAAATTCCAAATTTAGTGTCCAACTCGATGGTCGCGAATCAAACGTAAGAATTCCGAGCTTCTGAATTTCAAATACTGCATCGAAAGTTGACAACTAAAGATTTCATAATCCAGAATTGACTTTTCGATCACGCAATCAGTTGATTCACTACAGATTCGACTTATTTCCTTTTTCCATCCCGGAATTCCTAATTCGAGCCCTGAAGTGGTACGAATATATTCCGTGTGTGTATCGATAATGAAAGAGAGGAAACGAGGCACGTTCGCTGCGGTGGCGAGGTGGTCAGTTTAGAATTGGAGAGTTCAAGAATTTGAGACAGAAAACGTAAAGAAGTTGGTTTCTCGTGTTTGCACAGTCAGACCTCAAGGCGATCGCACCTAGGTGCGAGGTCTCTCCGGCTGTGTGCTTACCATTACGCCGACCGCGACGGTGCACTGTTATCCCTGCCTCCCCCTGCCGCCCCTTTTTTACGTTCTTCTTCTTTGCCAACGGTCTCGGAGTTTTTTCGACTCGCCAGTTACCATTTTTTTATTATCTTCATTCCCTTTCGTTTGACTTTTTTTTTTATTTCGCCTTGACCGAATATCTGAAAGATTCTCTCCCAGAAAATATCGACTCGGATGAACCCAGAATGAGAGGAAATGAATTGAAAAAAATATTATGAGGATAAAAAGTGAACGTTGATACTCGGTATTCACAGACAAAAATATGCGGAGAGATTTGTAGAAGAGTTGAGGAAAGATCGGTAAAGGATTTCTTGGGTTTCATGGACCACAGACTCTTCTCGATTTTATGCCATTTTTTTCTAATTAATTATTGAGTTTATTTATTTTTGAATTATTTGTCTGTTCGCGGTTTTTTTTTTGTTTTTTTTTTTGAGTTTACGATTTAAAGAATTTCGCGTTCAATATTTTTGGATTTTCAGACTGAAATTTTTCAGTTTGATTCGGATTTTTCAATTTCCTAAATGATTCAATTTTGCGAATGTTGAATTTCTTGATTTCAGAGGTCTTTTTTTTGTTTTTTTTTTCGATTTATGAGTTTTTGATTCCAGCAATTTGACTTTTCTGAATTATTGGATTTTTAACGTTCGTGATAATTCAGTTTTATCCTGTTTCTTTAGAGTTTTCATTTTTGAAAATTTTGCGCTACACGTTGATTTTCTGATTTTCTTTCACTTTTTTTTTTTGCTCTTACATATTTTGCGTTCACTCACCAAGAGAATTTAGACCGTAGTTAGTCTGGTAGACGGTTTGTGACGGACTGCTTATAGGAAGACCAGCATTACTAAGACCCAAGGTTGAGCCGAGTCCTCCACCGCCTTGCTGGCCAAGCTGACTCAAACTTTGGCCAAAACCGCCCATGCTCATCCCGCCTTGACCAAGTTGACCAAGTCCTAGGGTAGAAAAGACCCAAAGAAGAAGAAGAAAAACATGTTTATTAGTACAACATTTGAAGAAGCTGCTTTTTTATTCGCATAAATAGTTTCAAGACCTCGTCGAAGACGTCTTAATTGACTGATAGTCTGGCAGAAGAATATCACAAATATGTCGCGTGTCTAATGGTATAAGGTCGTATGCGCCAATATACGACTTTTTACCACGCGTAAAGGTAAAACGGCATGTCAAATTTTTTTTCTCCGTATTTACGAGAAATATGTTAAAATACCGTCAGAAAAGTATAAATTGCAAAATTGATCAACTGACAGTGAAAGGTCGCTTTCATCTTTAACTCAAAAAAAAAAAAAAATAGTGTTCACTAAATACTCTAAAATCACGTGAAACGTGGAGAAAAGTGAAAATTCCGAAGTTTTTTCAAATTTTTCGATATCCAAAAAAAATTATTAAAACGCTAAAGGTAAAAGGTCGCATTCGCCATTATTATTATTTTTTTTCTCATCTTCAGAATCGGAATTTTCATTTTTTTTATGCATTTCACATGATTTTAGAGTATTTTGAAAAAATGAGAAAAAGAAATAATGGCGAATGCGACCTTTTACCTTTAGCCTGTTAATTTTTTTTTGTTACAAAACAAAAATTTTGGAATTTCGTCCGAAACGTGATTTATCTATTATACGTTTCAGAGGTTTTTAAAGGATTTGTAAACAAATTATATAATATAAATGAAAATGGTGGATACGACCATACATCATTAGTGAGCACGATTTTTTTTTCTAATCTAGAAATGAAAGGATGTAACCGCCAGTACTTACGACCTTTCACCTTTATTTTTTCTTTCGGCTAATTTTCATAGATGTATGCGTTTTGGACACTATAATAGCGAATGGCAAAGGAAAAAAAGATATATGAATTTTCTTTAAAAGTTGATTTTGGTGGATACGACCTTATACCACTAGACACGCGATGTGCTACAATTTGAATTTGGCAGGCTTTGTTTTAAAGACAACTTGAGTCTCATGCATATAAATCATCATCTTATACATAGAAATTAGAAATCCTCAAGTCGTCTTCATTATCCGACTTCTTGAGACTTACAGACGTCTTGTACAACAGTTTTAATACGTTTTCGAAGCTGTATTAAGGAGAAACGCAAGCTGATTTACACTTGGAATTTTCAAAACCTATTTTCTCAGCCAAAACACATTCGATTGATGTGAAATTGATATCAGTGACGTAGAAAAATTCAATGAAGGGCATGACGCTCGTGGATTTTCGAAAATCGAAAGCCATAATTCGAATTTTGTGTAACAATATTGTTCTGTAACCTAAGGAGGTGCTGCCCCTGGTGGAGAGAGGCAGCACTTCCTTGGATTATTACAGAACAATATTGTTAAAAAACTGTAATTACGTCTCGATTTTCTTCATTAAGTTTTTTTACGGCACAGGCATTAAAAAGTCACTTTTTGACGCCCGTTTTCGTTCCGGCAAGTGGCACTTTATACCGCTAAGTTCAAAGTTGCGGTATAAAGTCTTTATTCCGCAACTTTGATGCGCAGTTCGAAGTGCGCATGCAAAGCTGCGGAATAAAGTCTTTATACCGCAGGTTACCCCCTCTCTACTACCTTTTACAGCAGCTCCTATACGCAGTTCGTGCGGAACTCAACTGGCGTCAAAGTGACTATTAATGCCTTTTCCGTAAAAAATATTGTATGGGGCGCGCGCAGAAAGTAACTGTTCAGCAAGGTTATGTTTTTAGTACTCGCCGTTGCTTTACAAGGCTCGCCTTCGGCTCGCCAGGTAAAACCAACGGCTCGTACGAAAAACATAACCTTGCCGAATAAACCGTTACTTTCTGCGCATGCCACATAAATATCTTTTCTACGTCACTGATGTCAATTTCACATCAATCGAATGTGTTTTGGCTGCAAAAAGGGCGTTCGAAAATTCCAAGTGGGCTATCGCGCTATCTCTCTCGCACTCATGTCTAGGTCACGTGACTTTCGTTTCACCTTAAGACCTTAAAGTCGCTAGGACGTCTTGTTATGCGTTTGATTCAGACGTAGACGTCTTTTAGAATGTCTAAAAAAGTTCATAGAACTCAAATAACTCAAGTGATTCACTTCTCGAGACGTCTATTAGTATTTCTCAACACTTGAATTCAGACGACATGATCTTCAAGACGTTTTGTTATGCATCTGATTCATTGCCAGACATCGACGTCTCTTTGAAGACCTCAAAGCTGTATAGATTTATTGGTGCTTGAACTTGAACAAAGAAGTCTTTATGGCGTCTTCTTCAATGTCTTGAAATGGTCTGACTTTCTTAAAATCTCAATACAAAAGTCTTTAAGACGTATTCAAGGCGTTTTAAAGTTTCGATGAATCCAACAAAATCTCTTGAACATCTGATAAAGGATATTAGGGAATGATTGGAGGACGTTTTCTGGTCGTCGTCCCGCACTTTTGAGGTTGTTTATCGTAACGAGCACAATCATGATGATAATAATGGGATACTGACCCGGGCCCATTCCCCATCGATCCGTTGGCGCGTGGAACATCCCCGCGGCTCCGCAGAGCTCGGCAGCAGAACTCATAGCTCCAAAAGGTGGGAGTCCATGGGATGGTAGCAGCGCACCCGGTGACCGAAAGACGTTAGTCGTCTTCTTACGCTTTTTCCATTTTGCTCTACGATTTTGAAACCATACCTGAAAAAAAAGAATGTCGAAGATTTAGAGTCCGGACGTTTTTTAAGTACGAGAAATACGCCTCAAAGACGTCTCAATCGTTCCAAAAGAAGTCTTCGCTGCGTTCGTTAATTTTCAGGAAATAATTCAGAAGAATCTGTGATCTCAGAAGGTTTTACGTCGGAAATATTCGTCTAAAAGTAGTCTTCATTGGGTCTCTTAGTTTCGAAAGTCGTCCTACGTCTTCTGTTCATAAAACTGTACACGCAGACAATTTTTGACTTGAAGGACAAGTTTTATGTGTCCAAACATTAAACACAAACTTCTTGTTATTACGACCCTCGGTTGATGAGACGACTTGATGACGTCTTCTGACTCAGAACCCGAGTTTGAAATATCTCAAAGTCATTCTCAGTCACTCCAACGTGGTCTTCATCCTCTAATTCCGCTGTGGTGAACGTTTGCATTGGGTATTCGGGTTTATAAGACAGTTTGAAGACAAATTACTTATCCGAGGCCGGATCCGCGTGGATTCACCCAGATTTTCCAGCCATGTTTTTTGTGGAGGCTGAAACTTTTTTTAGGGGTTCTTTGGCGTATTTTAAGAGACCCGTGTCCGAGGGTTTTTCCCGAAACTTTTTTTAAGGACCGTATGTATTAATTTTAAATTTGGCGAGAAAATCAGTCTTTTTAAAACGAATTTCAGAAAAACTGCTGTAAAATTGACCCAAATGGACTGATTTTGACGATTTTTTTTCCAATTGTTCAGAATTTCCTCACGTTTCAGGTCGCATCTATAGTTTTTGATTTTATTGCGATGCGAGTTCACAATTTTGAAAAAACTGAAAAGATTCGAAAATTTTCAAGTCAAAGTATCTCAAAACACCACATCTTTTTTTTTTTGGCTCGTTTTTTTATATCTTTTTATACATGAACAAAGTACTAACTTCTCCCAAAGCGGCATTCCCACATATGTTTGAGTCGTCAAAAAATTCGTCCTGAATACGATGACATGATTTCAAGACGTCCTTATACCAAATTTTCATCATACGTCTATATGTTCGTTGCAAAATATGTCTTTTGACCCGATACGTAGTCTTAAGTGATTTAAAATCCGTCCTCAGTCGTCCTAACAGCGACCACGCAGTCTCCTGTCACTTCAGAGGACGCAAAACTCAAGTTGTCTCGATCCGATGTTTCTCAAATTGCAGACATATCATCTGCCTAAAGGCATAATTGAGCTAACGTCGTCAGATTGGCGAAGGATGCGGTTGATTTCGTCCCCTATCCCGACCACCCCGAGCATCGTCGACCCCCAAAAGCCGTCGACGGGGCTTGATTTATTGATATCGCATGTAAAGCCGTCTGCGGTCTGGAGGAACCCCCCGTTCGCTATCTACAACGTAGCTGCTGACCTCTTGGCTATTTACGTTATTACACGCATCTGTATACGGGCTGCGGGGGTGGTGGTGTCGCCTCGTGTCGCACACAGGACACAGAGATGACTTTGGGTATATCTAAAGTCGTAAATTAGCGCATTAGTCTTTGCGAAGGTGAGACCAGGTTGGGTTCGCAGTTCGGACACAGCCAGGGAAACTATAGCCGGGATTACGCTCCGCTAATTGGATCTATGGGAATGTGGAAGTGCTCTAATTCCCACAGGCTCACTTCCGTTTTGAAAACGGAATCATGCGGCCTTGGAATTTCCAGTGCGGACGATATAATTCCATTAGAAAAGGGAATCAAGACTTCTTTCGATCGGAAGTCCCATCGGGAGAAGATATCAGTATTCAAAAGTCGTCGATAAGGAGTATCAAAGAAGTTTCAGCTGAGACGACAGACGTCCAAAAAGAACCTCACGATGAGCCAACGCTAGCATTCTGCACTTCGAAAGCTGTCAAAGAAAGTTCTAAACGAAAGGTTTGAAACAAAAAGTCGCCGTAAAGATTTTTCTTTACAGACAATAGTTTCGTAAATAATATTCTTCAATTTGGAAGAACAGAAGAAGTTATAGGACATCGAAATGAAAGGCGCTGATATAGAATTGGATCGCTTTTGAGACGTCTTTTACTTCAAAAGTCGACGAGAAGCCGTAATGAAGCTTCAAATAAAGTAGGCGACTTGAAGGAGTCTGAAAGAAGTTCTGGATTTTTTAGAATCAGTAACTTCGTTGAACAAATTTCGAATGGACGCTATTCAGCCATTTAAAAATCTGAAAGTCTCACCAAAGACGTCGAAATGAAACGATTTGATCTAACATCCATCGAAAAGACGTCTTCTCCTGTGAAAGTCGCTTAGAAGGCTTTCTAAAGACAACTTTAGATTCAAATATCGTCTAAAAGATATCGAAAAAGGAAATATTCTGTAAAAAAATATGTTCTCAAATAAGTCCCCCGACTGCAATCGATGGAAATGTAGTTCACAAGAATTATTCTAATCTGGAAGAAGTATGAAAAGACATCCCGAAGGAATCTTCAAGTCGAAAATTCATCCAAACGTTGGATAAACAAAATTTTGTTAGCCATGAAACCATTTTCTAGAGACACTTGATAGTATACGAACAGTCCAAAAGCCGTCCTGAGGCCATGTTTCAGACCAAAAGTCGTCCAATATCAATTCCATCGTCCAAAATACTTTTAGTCCGAAAAATAGTTCCCACTCATACCAAAAGTCGATCTAAACTCGAGGGGGTGCATAAGGCACCTTGAAATTACGAAGAAGAAAAATTCCCAAATATCATTTTTCTCACACCCGGTCGCAAAATGCCACTTTTCATACCTCTTGAGCGGGCGCAAAACAGATCTTTTCGGCCCTCGGGCGCAAAGTTCCGTTTTGCGCCCGCTCACTCGGTCTGAAAAGAGGCATTTTTGCAGACCAGGTGTTGAGAAGAAAATCGTGTGCAACACGGGCGCAAGGCTATTTTGGCGAGTGTGATTGCAGTACACTCGCCTTCGGCTCGTACTGCAAATTTCACACTCGAAAAATAGTGTTTTGCGCCCATGATACACAATGTACTATTTCATACTAGGATGAAAGGTAAATCATTTCTGAACAGTCTGAAAACAGATAATCTAGAGATTTTTTTTGCATGAGATAACAGTTCGTTGAATTAGGTGAAAACCATCCCAAAGTTCGAAAAACAATACTTGACACAATCGACTTTTATGAAGGGGTGTGTAAGGGAAACCCTGAAGAAATGCGTACTTGATGTTATCAAAATACAATAATTTCTTGATGCGCAGAGAAACTCCGAATCAGTAAAGGATGTTAGAAAATACGCAATTTGGGCTTCATTTTGGAAGCAAATCTACATAGACATTCGTATATGAAGTGCCACGAGACGATGTATGAAATAGGGTGTGGAATGGCAATGGAATACTATGAAATAAATGTGAACCGGTATTGTGGAATGAATGTAAAATATCATATACTACGAAATGGTATCAAATAGTGGCGAATATAAGACCAGTGAAACTTTATAAAATGTCTGTGAAATGGTTAGGATTGCAACAGCAAACATCCTACATTTAAAATTAGTTGATTATTTCACCTTCTACTCTGGAGATGAATTTTAATTACCCAATGTCTTGGTCACTCGAGGTCAGGGGATGTCTTCGCGGTTGATAATTGTGCGTGTTCGATGATATGATTTCGAGCA
Source organism: Euura lappo (assembly GCA_018257835.1). Classification (NCBI taxonomy): domain Eukaryota; kingdom Metazoa; phylum Arthropoda; class Insecta; order Hymenoptera; family Tenthredinidae; genus Euura; species Euura lappo. Next base: position 240,792 of record JAEUYN010001945.1, read on the forward strand.
AAGCACCGCACAACATGACACTATAATCTTTGACCCCCGCAAAGACCCGGCACGCGCTCCCCTCTCTTATTTTTCCCTCCATCTCTCGTCACCCTCACACCCACCCCTAGGCTGGGTGCGGTTGCACTGATTTCACGGGCGAACACCGACTAAAAGGCAGGGCACCCCGTTGTTGTACACATACCGAGGTTTTATCCGCCTCGTGAACAACGAGCTAATGGAAAGAAGGTGGCTACGAGTCGCTCAATTTATTGAGCAAATTCTCTCGCTGTCTCTCTTACTTCTTCTTTTTCTCCTATTCTGCCATTTCGTATTTCGCTTTATTCACTCTATTCACACAACTTCATGTGGTGACACCTGAAAGATGAGCCTACGTATGTAACTGCTTTGAAACGTTCTTTACTTCAGATAAACACTTTGTCTTCTCAAAATTATGCTTATCGTTTAATCGGATTTTTATAGACTGTTTGAAAAATGTATTAACTGCAGGTTAATCCGTTGAGCAAATGATAAAAACAGGATTGATAGAATTGGCAAAGTGTCAATAATATCGGCTCATCCGATTAACCATAAAGACAATCCTGGAATGAATGTTTGATTAATGTTTTTAATATACTGGAACAACAATCAAACGAAAACTTCGGTCAATCAGATAACCATAAGCAGTCTTTACGTTCTCATTCAAAGTTTCGGAATAATTAATCTCGCAGCCTTACTTCAACTGATTTTTTTCTTTTTCTTTTCCTGCTTCATGTGCTAAAAATTTTGCCACATCAGCATTTGACTCCTAGCTTTCCACAACAAAGCAATTAAATCTGGTCGAAATAGTTGGGTCCCTCGACTTCTAAGTATCTGGACTTGAAATCTGAACGAATAAGTTTATCCCTTTTTCGAATTTCCTGAAACCGGAAGCCCCGAACCATTTTGTCTCCTCTAATAAATCTTCTTGCACCAGGATTCAACGCGGTTTTTCACTCGGTTTGAGACTCACCTGGGCGGCCCACGGCGCGCCTAACCCTTAACCCCAGAGTTCCTAACTATCAGAGACGAGAACCGGGTGTGTATCGATTCTTCCGGGGTAGAAAGAGCTGCTGGTCTGGCCTGGCCTATCCATCCTGACTAAAAGCCGATTCTAGCACACCTTTCGATGACTAAGGAGGATGGAGGGAGCCAAGGTTCTGTCTTCGACATCCCGAACCCCCCAGACATCAGGCGGAGGCCTCATGGATTGCATCGAGTCAATTAAGAATATTGCTTTTTAAAAATTGATCAATCATCTCCCACGATTAGGCAGCCGTTTGGTATACCGCGCACGCTCTTTAGCAGCTGGACTAAAAGGTGGTGAAGTGAGGACGATGGCCTGTAGCCGTGGCACCTGGACACCAATCAGAGCTGACCCTTTTCTTCGGGGTACGAACGAGCGGTTATTCACTCGAAAAATCACAAAACAGAAATCATTGTGATTCGAGCACGACTTCTATTCATTTCCTGTGATTTTGTGTGACTTCCAGTTTCAACGATTTTACGGTTCATTGATTTTTCGTCGCCAGTCGATCGATTGCATATCGAATAAAAGTCGAATAATCGGATCGTCGGGTTCAGGGTGGATATAAGTTTAGGCGGTGAAGGGTGCCGGGGAAGATAACGCAGGGAAACGAGGATTTCTGATCTCTGAGGAAGGGCAACGGGAGGATGAGCCCGAGGAACTCGTAAAGGAGGTTCAGCCACCGTTGATATAAATTGAGCGAGCCATCAACGCAAGCGGAGGATCTTGGGATCCAGACCCCATGGGAGATATACGAGCTATGGGAAACGGGTCGTCTTGCCGGAAAGACCATCCGGATCTCCAGAAAAATTGACATTCTTAGACGAAACCGATTCCGAACTAACGATTTATGCCATTTTTTTTTTATCATTTCTTCATTTTTCTTTCGCCTCAATTTGTAAGCCGAAAATTTTGAGTTTGATTTTTTGGAGATAGAAGCGATAGTTAGCCAAACAAAAAAAAAAAACCATTCTATGAGTCAATTCAACATGATCGATAACTTCATATAACGAGGGGTTAACCACTCGTCCGTCGACCGTACACCTGACTTCAGCTGACTTCAAGTGACTTCAAGTGACTTCAACTGACTTCAACTGACTTTCAGCTGACTTCAGCTGACTTCAACTGACTTCAGCTGACTTCAAGTGACTTCAAGTGACTTCAAGTGACTTCAACTGACTTTCAGCTGACTTCTGATGCTTACTGACTCGTGACTTCAGCTGACTTCAACTGACTTCAGCTGTCTTCAAGTGACTTCAAGTTACTTCAAGTGACTTCAGCTGACTTCAACTGACTCACTGACTTCAACTGACTTCAGCTGACTTCAGCTAACTTCAATTGACTTCAGCTGACTTCAGCTGACTTCAACTGACTTCAACTGATTTCAAGTGACTTCAACTGACTTCAGCTGACTTCAACTGACTCACTGACTTCAAATGACTTCAGCTGACTTCAGCTGACTTCAGCTGACTTCAGCTGACTTCAGCTGACTTCAACTGACTTCAACTGACTTTTCGGCAAGGTGTACACCTGACTTCAAGAGTGGTTAACCCCTCGCTTCATGATTACATTTCATTATTCTGATCTCAAAATAATAAATAATAATTTGAGTCTCGATCCATGTTCAAGTGGAACAATGCTGCAGGATTTGAAATTATTTTTGATTCTTTTCTTTCTTTTATTGTTGTTTTGATTCGTTCTAAATTTTTTTATGGATTCTGGCGAAAAAGCTTAATTTTCTCGGGAACCATAGGATTTGCAACCTCAAAAGGTCTAGAAGATCCTGATTGTCAAGAAGCTTTATATAGTGAATTGAAAATAAGTGAAAAAAAATCAACATTTTTGTTTTTTACATTCTCTAAAATGCTTGTATGTTTGTTTCAACCGTTGAAAACTACGGAAGAGAACTTTTTTTAGAATAATTTTCAATTTTTTTCATCTGAAAAGCCAGACATGTAAAAAAAAAAATTCCCTTCCCATATTAGAATTTCCCAGGTGATCAACGAATGAAAAACCGTTGTATCAATACACCACAGAAATTATTTTAAAAAATTCCTGATTTTAGTACAAAAATTAGTCCCGTTTGGTGTTTGTTTTATTCCGTTTTTATTTCATGCAGCGGATTTTAGAAGAAAAAATAGTCTCAAAAATTGAAAATAAAAAAAATAAATAAATAAAAATGGCTGCACACCTTCTAGGGGTGATTCTCAAACTTTCCTCTTACTCTTGCTGGGCTGATTGATGAGACGGGACCGTAGACAGATCTTCGAAGGTGGGGGGGGATTGAGGGTGGTGACGAAGGGGTAGCTTCGCTCAGGCCTGAGACGCATTACCCAGACTAGTGCCACTGGACCCCTGGGTTCACTAGCAGCTACAGCGCCGGGCACGGGGTCGCGAAAGATAAGGGAGGATAAATAGCTGTCTAAATTAAATTTGTCCCATAGAACCTTCGCTCGCTCTTCTCCATCGGAAATTAAACCTCAGTTTTCATTTTCTCATTTCGTCCAGTATTACACCATAGTTTGCGGACTGAATGATTAACTCAGTTTTTTTTCACCATTTTAGGGTTTTTGGGTTGATTAGGATAATTTTTTTAATTTTTTTGTCGATGATACCTCGATAATGACAAATTTGAATAAGTTTGGTTTCGATCCACGCGGTTTTGCTAATCTCAGAAGCACTTGAATTTAATTAGTTTCGTAGTGTTCGAGTTATTCAAAACTTTAAAAAAAAAAAAAACAGAAATCGGTTCCCGTATTCAAAAATAAAAAGAGTCACCGAAAAGTTTTGAATGTTTTTGTTCTAGTAGTAATTTTTATAACAAAAATTAGTTCATGCTATTTCGAGAAGGGATTCGACCTCAATCGACGGAGTTTCTGCAAACTTAGAAACACTTGAATTTCGAATTCAATCGATGCAGTAGTTTTTGAGTTTTGAAAAGCATAATATTTTTCAGAACAAAAATGATTTTTAAATCAATTGATCAAGCAGTTCTTCAATTCTTTCAAAAACTACAGTTTTGAAGAAGTAGAAATTCGTTAATCATAACTCGAAAACGAATAAATAGATTCTGATGGAGTTGGTCTCAATTACCTATTTTGATTTTTTCCTTCTTCAACATAACGCCATTTGTAAATTAGCCAGTAAAGACCTTTTCGAATTGTACTAATTTCCTATCTTCAATTCAGTTGCCTCGTTTTTTGTTTCAAAATTCTCGTCGCTCATTCAGAGATAATAATATTTTCTGGATTCATCATATAAATAGTTTCATTTTCGAATTACATTCTATTCAAGTCGAACAGAAATTCTAAAAATTTCATGGAAATTCTGCTTAGCTAGTGTCCCAATCATTTTTACCGTCTTATTGTCAATGATCGACGTATTTCAGTCGTATCTTTTCCGTCGATGTGGTTCCCAAATGCCCAACAAACAAAACAGAAGATGAAATCATATTTTCTTAGCCTCTACAGCTACTGGTTTGTGCGATTCAAGTAATCCGGGTTGGTTATCTTTAATTCACAAAATAATATTTTAATAGAGTTGTGCAGGATATCTGGCCTGTCTTTTTTACAATCCGGTCGGACAACCGGACAGCAATCATGTCTGGTAGGACAATGGTACTATTGGGAAATGTGAAAGTGGTGGAATGAAAAAATTGAAAGGAGCAGAATTACAGGGAATGAAAATCCTCAGTTTTAAATTACATGAGACCCTTATTAATAGTATACAAAGTAAAGTAGACAGATTGAACAGTCAATGAGACGGTTTCAGACGAATTTTTGAGGCCGGATACCCGGATATCCGGCACCTGACTACGGCTGGATCAGATATCCGGTAAAATCGCTATACGGCACATCCCTGAATCAATGAATAATCAAATTATGGATAGTAAAAACAGGGTCTTAATCGGTGCGCTTGCAGTAATCTATTGTACATCGTTTTGAGCATCATTGATTAAGGGGACTTGACAAATTTTCCATACTTAAAAAATTATTGATATCTTATCCAAAGTTCATTATACATCGAAAAATATACTTTTTCCAAAATCACTTGTCGCAAGGTTTCAGGCACACGGTTGATCCGATTATGTCTTTCGACGTCTCATTTTCTTCGGAAAGCAATCCTTGATCGTATTATTGAGGGAAATCAAAGGAAAAAAATTTTTTGACCAAGTTATCAGCAAAAGAGTGACTAGATTGTCGCTAAATTTCGATAACTGACCATAACTTATCACAGGACTTTTTTTTCTCAGTTTCCCTCATTCACGTGATGAATCAACCGTGTGTCTGAAACCTTACGACCAGTGATTTTTAAAAAAGTCCATTTTTCGATGTCTAATGAACTTTGGATAGGATATTAATGATTTCTGAAGTATTTAGAATTTGTTGAATCACGCTGTACTGGTTCCCTCAATCGATCGATCAATCTATCTCCTAGGATTAAAATTTGAATAATTAATAGGTGATTTCCTCCTCGCCAATATAGCTGCGTCCTTAAATCCTTAGACATGGGGGTGATAAAATGGTGAGAATACGGTGTGTATAAGCGGTGTAAAGTTGTATAGAAATCCCTCTAACTCGTTTTATTATTATTTTACGTCGGCAATATATCCGGCCTTAAATTTACTGCTGTTTCCTCGTCAAATTATGGTTCACTGCCGCTTAAAACCAGCTGCAGACAGGAACGAGGGAAGCGACACAGGGTGCAAAATTCGTCTTCGCGGTATTCGCAGAATCGGGTAATCCCTCACTGCGTCAATGCTGTATGACAGCGGTGCGGTAGCGCAGCCCATTAATACTTCGAGATTTATAAAATGAGGATCAGGATGGGGGAGGAACGGGACGGGGGCGATATGACGCCGTGGAACGGGCTCCGGATGATCCGATTCCCTCGGGAATCTGTGGCAACACAGTTTGTCCATTGAGCGAACGGTACCCACTCCCCGCTCTGGCGGATCCCCGGCATCCTATAGCATCCGAAATCTGGAGCCGCGTAGGTGTCGTATATAGTAGGTCCGACGACACGTAAGGGCTAATATCGTGCCCTATGTATATTTATACCGCATTAAAATTCACCCTCTCTTAAAACGAGAGCGAGAACGAAAACGAAAACGGGGACCTGGAGCTTATGGTGCACCTAGCGGTTCAGGATTTTTTTCAGATTTTTCAAAATTAATTTCAGCGCTTGCTGAATTCTGAAAGTTATTTTTTGAATACCTCAATGGCCGTGACCAAGCTCTTCCGGTTTAATCAAATTTTATTATTGTTGACTGATTTTTTTCCTTTATTCTTAGGTACTTATATTCAACTTTGAATTATGATTCAATAAATTCACGGTATATTGATCGCCACTTCCATTTTGTTTTTTGTCAATTCTTCAATCGAAAAATCTAAGAATCAGGTCGTAGGACATTATGCAATTTAGGTTAAAAATTTTCATTTCTGACACAGACTTTTTGAGAATTTTTTCAGATTTTTCGCTCACGGACATCGAGGTGTTGAAAAAAAACTTTCAAAATTCACCACAAGGTCAAATTTATTTTGAAAAATCTGAAAAAAAATTCTAATTGATATTTAGAGTTGACAGAATGATACAAAAAATCATGGACCAGATCCGAGAGGTCGAGGGTCACTGGCAGGTCGATCTGCCATAGACTGCCTCACATATATTACCATGATTGAAGAAATACTGGTAGGATACTTTTCTCTGGTTATTGAAGTGGAAAAAATTTACCATTTTGAAAAAACAACCTGCAGGGGACTCTGAATTTCAATTATCAAAATGTGACTCAAGGACAGATTTTCAACAATCTTTTTCAAACGTAAGTTGATTTTTTTCTTCGACATCATTTTCCTCTTAGACGACTGAAACACGTTTTTGTTTCTCATTCAAAAGAGTTCCTGAACCTCATTATGATTTTGACTGGTTGATTTGTCCTATGAGAAGTATTTTTGACTACTTCTAAAAGACTCAAATGTTGTCTCTTTTTTGTAGACTACTTTTCACCGTTTCAAAACTTGCGTTCAACCTTCATCTGACTTTCTGACTGTATGTCGTCTGTGCAGTCATAATAATGACGCGCGTTAATAGCCCAAATCGAAACTCTACCTACCCGCACGTAGGTCTGCAGAACAGAGTAAAATACATTTCGCTATATCACATATGTGCTGGGAATTCGCTCGAATATAGTCTACAAAGTATTCCTTTCAATGGTCTCCCGCGGGACCAGGGCGAATGGTGTCATTGCCAAAACCCATGGGACCAACAAGTGCACAACTTACCCGTTAGTGGGATGATGGCTAGGGGAGAACCTACATGGGCGTACGACTGCTCATCTTTAGCCTTTTCGGTCTCTTTCTGACGTGGCTCGACTTTGACTAAATAATAAAATCATAAACAATAAGTCCAGGGTTCATTTCTTTGGTGCTCCGATTGCAAAAGACAGACTCGACTTCTCGTCGTATAACTAACAGAACCGCATCGAGACGTGGGAGTGGAAGCGATAGCAGTTACCTGGAGGCAGTTAACTTAACCGTTGGCAGTTAACTTAACCAAATGTTAACTGGTCGTCGTTACGTTTACTGTTAACTGTTCGTTCTCTTCCATTCTGCTTCACTGTTACTACGATCCTCTGTCTATCTCTATCCGAACGCGTGGACCCCGCGAATGGTTCGACCGGTAACGATTGTGAGAATTAGGGTTTAGGGCTTGAGGGTCGGTTTTAATCGACTCACGCCTATTTCTTACCAATTAAAATTACAATCAAATTGACCATTCGCAGCTTATCGAAGTGGACGCGGAATCGAATTACTGCTAGCTTTTTCCGCTCAGTATTTCTGCGCACCCTGCATCGACTCCCTTCCATCCAATTCTCTCGATATAATCATATTTTCAATAATCAACCGTCGAGTACCCAATCGAAACGAATCTTCGTCGAATTTTTTGGAATATTGATGAGAAAATGAAAATTTAATATTAAACTACTGGAATCTGATTCAAAACCTGGTTTGTCACTCAATAAAATGCTTGCAAATGAGAAAAACGTTTCAGTAGGTCTACTAAATTCTTGTGTGTTGGTTCTTAATTCTGTTAAGATGACATAAACGAACTTTTAACCTGACAAATTGAATGTAAGAAAAGGTCCCTTATGTCGTCTAGGAAGTAATGTAAAGATAGTATCAATTTTGTATACCTAGATTCTTTCTAACAGTGTCTGAGGTCGCGTTTGTTTTATCCACGATTTCAGACGACCGAGTGGACCGATTTTGCCGAAATTTGGACAGAAAGTAGCTCATTGAAAGTCGATATGCTCCGATGATTTTAAATTTATATCCACTTCCCGTTTGGAAATGATGGGCATACTGTAAGGTTTGGTTATGCAACATAGGTATAAAAAACTTCGTGTTACAGGGAATCCACTTGATCGTTTTAGATAATTTGGACATTTTTTTTCTTGGAACACTGAATTTCCATATTTTAGAATTTATACAATCGGAATTAGAATTCTACTATAAATTTAAAAAAAGTCAAAGAAAAAAAGAGTTAGAATTAGAATTAGAATAAAAATTTTACTATCAATTAAAATAAGCGGAAGAAAAAAGAATTAGAATTAGAATTAAAATTATACTACGAATTGAAAAAAGGGAAAGAAAAAAATCAGAGTTAGAATTAGAATTTCACTATGGATTGAAAAGAGTGAAAAAAAAAGGATTAGAATCAGAATTAGAATTTTACTATGAATTGAACAAAGCGAGGAAAAAGTGTTCGAAAATTCGGGTATACAGACTCGAAAGACACTTTTTTGTTATTTCGGTGTACTTCTAACGAGTCTCTCGATACAAAATCAATCCCAAATTGACAAGATAAGAGCACTTCAGTGTATTTTCTGTAACACAAAATTTTCTGTTACGTGTGAATGTTGGTTGATGTATCGCTTTTCTAGGGATATTTTAGTGTTTTTTTCTCAGAATATTGTCAAATACGTTGTTGATTTACTTTTCGAGATTCGATTTTTTGTATTTTTGTAGTTTATTTATTTTTTTTTTCAAATTTAGGTAATTTTTTTCGCTTTATTAAAGTGCGATTAAACAATGGATAAAACTGACGTAGTATCCGCGGCCATGGAAAGCGGATAGTGGGTAGGTAGGAGTGTAGGGAGAGAATTGTCTTTGATAGCGGCGCTCGATAAGCGTCGTGACGTTGGGCGCCGGCGCGGTGGAGCGCCTTTCCAGAAATTCCAACCCCTCCATTGGTCGATTCCAACCCTCAATGTGATTCAGGTAGCACACGTTACCCTGGAAACTGCGCGCGGAAAATGACCGCCTTCCTGTATACAGGAGGGTAGTAGGTATGTATTATATGTGTTTGTATATGTTTTTCAGCATACACTTGCCATCTCCATTTTACGTGGGCTTTTATCTGTATCTGTGTAATAATAATACACATACATTTAATTTCTATGTAAATGTTCGCCTCAAAATCCTCTTCTCCTCTTCAATACGGTGCAGAAATATTCTCTTTCAATTATGTTATACCTCTACAGCTGCTATCTAGATGCTCCAGACATTTATTAAAATTTCCGACATTTTTTTTCTTTTTTCATGTAAATTCATTGCATGTCTCACTTTTTGTTTGTTTCTCTTTTTAATCGTTCATTTTATATCGGAGTGCTTTGTTGCATTGTTGAGTGAAGTTTGACATGACAAAAAACTTCTGATTAACAACAAATATCATAAAACAGGCTACAATCAAGCTTGTCTTCTACCCTATTTCTTTCCCTCGATGTTTTCTGTATATTTCCCAACTTTTTCCATCTCTCTGGATACAGTAAAATGGTTGGAAATTTGATATGCGGATGGTGTGGCACTACCTAAGTTTTCACCGCTTGACTTGACTTGAGTGACGTACAGACACACACACACAATACACACACTTTCGACTACCCGCTTTGAACGAACGAACGAACGAACGAAAAGCTCAGGGTTCTTTTTCTTCTGGGAGCGAACGGGGTATAAAATTTTCATGATATTCTATTAGCGAAACGTTTTTCCGGACGTGACCGGGTGCCTCAAAGTGTATAATAAATGGGCCACACAATTTTTTTTTTGTTTTTTGCTCGTTTTTGTAAACTTTTGTTTTGCTTTACAGTAAATTTGTTATGTCAGTGAACAAAAACCCGGAGGGTTTCAGTCATTCAATTGAAACGAATAAAGAAAATCACTGCGCACACTTGAATCCTGTCCTTCAGATATGAAAAGATTATGAAGGTAAACGACGACAAGAAGTCAGCAATCAGTTTTTACCCTGTCTAGAAATCTGTGAAGGGGAGAATTCCACAGTGAAGGGTTGAACATGAGGAACTAAATTCATTCGCTCTTAACGGGTTTTTCAGAATCATTTTTTTGTATTCACAAAAAAGTGAATTTTTCTGCTTTTTCGCACGCGGATAAACTTCGTCCTATTAATTGTTTACATGCATTTTTTAATTGCCGAAGTGATTTTTCATTTGGCTTATTGGAATCGCCAATCAATTCAGATAACAAGAGCTGACGAATCGATCTGCGATCGATTGAAATTGCAGATTTATTATCACTTGAATTTCACGATCTCTGTGAAATTTCAAGAAATCAAACCCCCCAAAATACTTTGAACGAAGGTAAAAATTGCCGCAACACCTCGAAAAGTACAATTCGATAGAAAATAGATTCTATAATAATGGATGCATGATAAAATCCCTCGCAATGAACTGAAGCAAAAGTTGTTTGCAAGCTTTTGGAATCATTCAAAATCGTAATAAGTTTTCGATATTTTACATCGTAATATTATAGTTATATTCATAATAATTGGCTGTGGCCAAGAATTTTCGAAATGACTGTGGAATTTTGTAAAATTATATATTTTTAATTGGTTCAATCAAATTACTCGTAGAATTTTATCGCCTATCGCTTCAAAATTGTTCGTAATAACGGTTCAGAAAATTTCAATGGTAAAATTCCCTGAAATCTGAATAATTGAATGTTTTCACGTGTAGCAGAAATAACACAAAAATGTATTGAACTATTATAGATTAGTGTAAATAGTTATCTTCTGAAACCCAGTAGCTCCAATGTGACAGCTATAAACAAGTGACTATATATGAGATGACACCATCATCATTTATACATATTGAAATCACTTATCGTTCATTATGTAGATAATAAATGAAGAGCCCCTCGAATATTGAACAGTCAGTTCAAGTTTCTCGTTATTCAAACTCGATAGAGGTCAAAGTTTGTGAATGAACTTCAGACCATTATAAACAGACTATTACTGAACCAACCAAAGTAAAAATCTAATCAGTTCTAAGTTTGGGAAAGGCGCGTCGGTTGAACCCAATTTGGTCAAAACCCGCACCCCCGTTTTCGAGATGGAAACTCAACTTTTCATTTTCGAGTTGGTTACAATAATTTTCTCTTTTCTTTGAAAACAAAAAAACGGAAAGTTGAAAAGACATTTTGTGTGAATTTTCGAGATGCTCATTATTTATTTCGCATACGAATCATTTCTCAGTCTTCAGATCATATTCTGGACCCTGAAGCTACCGTATTGCACAGTGGCCAGACCGCCATCTGTGTAGGCAGCTAGTTGGCTGGTTTGATGGTTCCTCGCACCACCACCTATACACACAGTGTACCGTCAGCCTAGGACACAGCGCATTGTGTGGCTTGGGTAAAATTTAACCCCCGTAGAGTCGGGGGCTTAGCAACTCTCCGGGCAAGTTTCACCGTATCACTTTAATCCAAAAAGCCACATTAGGCCTGCCGCAATTGATTCTCAAACAACTCCTAACGCCGTTTCCGACTCCTGGTTTACGATCTGCGATCACCTCCACCACCGACGGATCAGCAACTTCTTCCACCGCGACTTGGGCATCGGCTCATCCCATGATTGACAAACCTCAACCCGAGTGAGACACCTTTTCGGTGACTTTGGGACCGTTTGTCATTTGTATCCTTCGATCATGGCCACTCGTCATAAGCAAAGGACGGTGAGTGGTCAGTTTCGTGGAATACTGACGTTGTGAGATGTAGAATGTGTTCAATGAGCGTATTAGTGAATCAATTAGTTGATATTGACTTACTTGAACGCGGCTTTCCGTGAGTCCGATTCTCATCGCGATTTCTTCCCTCATGAAGATATCAGGGTAGTGTGTTTTGCTGAAACACCTTTCCAGCTCATTGAGCTGGGCCGGTGTAAACCTTGTCCGATGTCGTTTTTGCTTCGCCGGTTTGTCGTCCCCTTGACCGATCGACCCCGAGTTTCCTGAAATGAACGAAATTTAGGATAAGAGTATGAGAGGGTCTTTGACTTTGAACAATCACCAAGGCAACGTAAAAGTACATCGGAAACAGCAAAGAACGACTCGTCGCAAAATGAAAAAAAGAATTCTTTGAGAGCACCTAATCAGCCAGCAGGAAAACGTACGGGATACATGAATTCAAATAATACCGAATTCCAAAGACCTATAGAAGACATTCTTGAAGCCACCATCTTATTTTTTATTTTCGGCTATCGAACACATCTTCCATGAAAATAACATGGACACTTATGAAAGATTTCGGAATGCAAACATTTTCACCGTGACTTCCAAACGTCTTCCAACATCGGAGACGTGATTTGCCCAAATTTTGGATTTGGAAGACTTTCAGTGAACTACTACGAATCATTTGACCTTGAAGATGTGCTTTTAAACGGCTTTCGACTTTAGGAGATGACCTCCGTTTGCTCATGGGGTTCAATTTGCGAGTACTAGAATACCAATCTGGACATCTTGTTCATCTAGTACCGTCTGCAAGCTATGTTTTATCTATTAACCACACCCTGTCCAAGATGATCATCCATGCGTCTCAGGTGGTCAGCAAAAATTCATAATCCAATCCTGGTTGCTTCCACCTCCTGGACCGTTTATGAAGAAGTTAGTGGACGGATGTGCAATCGCGGAGATGAGTGCTCCTTCATCTTATCTCATCAATAAGACATCCTCTACGTGGTTCAACATCATGGTCAGTGCTGGCGGTGCAGTTTAAATTTGTATAGGAGTCATCAGAGGAGTAGTAGGTAGCTCCTACGTGCAGGATGGCTTAGAAAGACGGACACCAACGTCCACATCTAAAGGATGAAAAGGTAGATACCGGAGTCGTTCGCAGAGCGGTACGTGCGGCTCGGACGGGGTGAGACGAGCGGACGCCGGTTGGTCACTTAGCATCAAGGTGTTAGAATCGTCACCGGCCTCTGGCTTCTAGGCGAACAAATACTACCACACATTTGGTCTCGCTCTTTTATCTCTGTATTCATACCCTTACAACTACAGTTGAACGCGTTCGCGTGACGTAAAAACGCGAGTCTTTTAAGCTCCAGACTGGCCTGGCCTGACTTGGCTTCGACTGAACCATAAATATCGCATGAAATTGATATTATGAAGTTATGTAATGAACTAGTTCTGAACCCCGAAAGCATCGATCGGTGAATAATGGAAGAAAAGAGATCGAAGATGCGATATTTTCGTTCGTTTTTCATTACAGATTACACAGTAGCTCAAAAAATCTAACGAATCAAGGATGTCTATACGATACTGAAAAGATGTGTAAAAGTCGTCTGAAAGATTCCTTCAGAGTGAAAGAAGTCTCGAAGGCGATATGCAAGCAAATGCGTTTGAATATATTTGGAACAGATAATTCAGATGAAGATCGTTTGGAAGTGGTTTTGAGGACGTAATTCAAGAAAAAATTGTTCTCAAGTCTTCCAAAATTATAGTCTGAAAGATTTCTCCCAATGGAAAGTCGTTCAAAACTTGTCACTGGGTCAATTGAAAATCGGCCCGACCATGTCTCACAATCCAAAGTCGTCTGAAAGTCATCCGAAGCTTGAAAATAAGTCGTTTCGTAGAGGTACTTTAACCTTAATTCGTTTGAAAGTGTTCTCGATGTTGAACAGAAATGATTTACAAACCGTAATTCAATTAGAAGTCGTCATATATTGAAAAGAAATTGCTTCCCGTTGAAGATGTTTTTTTTTTACCAAAAGTCGTATTCTAATTTGTCGGAAATAGTTACGAAGACGTCTTATAATTGAAACTCATCTGAATATCGTTTCTGCATAAAAATTGTTCTGAGGACGTTAAAAGGTAATTGCAAGAGTAAAAAGTCGTCTGGAAGCTGGCTTCTGCCTGAAAGTCGTCTCAAAATCGTCTATCGATGAAAACCCCCCCCTATCTGTCTTTCAATAGCCTTGGATCGCTCAAATCCGTCTACCACAATCATCCCACATCATCGTCTATGCGTTCTCCAAATCCGATTTCAGGGTGTTCCACTACCGGGTTACGCTAAAGGTGGAGTCTCGGTGGACCACCCCTGAGCGAGGGTTTCAAGTATGGTCTCAATAAACGTGGACCGGAGTTTGTGAGGCTACGAGGTACCGAGCGAGAGATGAGCATGAATGAAACCGAGTTTTACAACTCGTTCGTTTCATTCGGCTTCCCTTTTATTTTTACCGTCTCTTGATGGTTTTATACCGATTTTATTGGCGGTGCAAAAAAAAAAAAAAAATACAATGAATATAAAAAAGAATAAAAGTTCAGGCGGCTGTCTTTTGAGCCCAATCTCCGGTCACGTCCACGGGATCCTGGTTCTGATCGGCGAAGGAAAAAGAAGAGATTCAGTATTTGTGTACTCCTGAAGAATTACCATCTCACCTGAACGCCGCTCCTCCCAGAATCTTTTGTGTACGGTAGTCATAGTAGCAGTAAGTAGCTACGGGAAGAGTATATTCAACGGATACCGTGTCCGTTTGTATACGGAATGGAATGGAATGAAATGAAATGGAATGGAACGGAGGTATGAGGGGTTACCTGCAGAGAATACCCGAAGTCAAGAAGTTTTAAATCAAATAAAAGGCCTCTAACCAAACTTTAACTCACAGTAGACTTGTTTAAGTAGCGTCTAAGAATACTAATTAGACACCGACACACCGGATCCCTTTCACAAACGCGCCACTATTACACCGAAACTCAGCATAGAGCAGCACCGGAAATCATGAACCAGCGTTGAAATCGAAAAACTCGTCCAATAGTCATCTCGCGGGACTTGTCGAAGATGTCGTTCAATCAGAAGATGTCCTAAACCAAATTGAATGACAGGGGAAAAAAATTAGTGCCCTGCCAATTAACGCTGACACTGAATGAAAAAATGGAAGAGAAAATTTTCCGATTTTATTGAGTTGCGCATTTCGATATTCCGTAATGTCGTTGATACGGATGATTGACGGTAACGATCGGGTGACGGGTTCATGTCCGACGGCGCATTGTACCCGACGGTACCATGCCGGCTGGACGACCAGTACTTGGTCGACTACTCTCTACCGGTTCCTCAACTTCCTGGCTAATTTAATCTGAGTGAGTTAAGTTAATTACGCTTATCAGACCCGTGAACTAACGGCAACGGCAACGGCCCCCCGACGGCACCCAGGAGGGAATTAGAAGGACCCAAACAAAAACACAGCACGTGCTGTGATGCTGCCACTAACAGATACCGAACACGCGGTGAGGCGTAGTCGCCAATCGGGCGACGTACTTTGATTGGTTTCCTAGGTACTTTTTCTAAATCAACAAACTTTTTGTAGTCTTCGATCGAAAAATATGTCACGAATTTTTGGGTGCTTCAGTTTTGTAGCGATGAAGTATAATGGGAGATTTGAACGCGTGTCATTCTTCTTTGTGTGGGTACTGAAGCAATAAAGCAAGTGAGAGCGTTTAGGGCGTGCTTTGGGCATTGGATTATGGTCCATGATGCGTTGCATGCGTGATGAAAAAGAGGGAGGAAGGACTTGCAGTGGTTCTTTTTTGAAGAAGTCGAACCACCAAATCTGATATCAGCGAGGAAAAGAGGCAGCATTAGTCTTTTGAAGGGCATGTATGACATGAGTTTTTTTCACATAGGTTTGGAACAGTACCGTGAGGCTTGTTGAAAGTCGAATAGTGAGGAATTGAATCGAAAGCGGAACGTCAAAGCTTCAAAGTCGTTTCGCAGCCAGTGCTGAATATTTTATGATCAGTCGTTCACATTTCACGATACAACAAAATTTATGAAACGATTTTTGCTGCTGTTACTCAGTCAGAAACAAATTGCCGTCCAAACTGGAAAAAAGAAGACTCAAAGCTGAAAGTAAGACTCGGCGCATGTTTCGTTCTGGATTTTTTCTCGTCAAGTTGAAACAGTGATTTCCAATTTTGATGGATTGAAGATTCTGTAACCTTGGACAAAGTGGACGAAGCTTAAATCCTCAAGAGGCGCTGCAAGCAGACATGTGAGAGGTCAATTCTGCTCTTGTAACATCTGAGCGAAAATATGAATGCTGAATACTATCCGAAAATCAAGCCGAATGATAACGCAAAGACCGAATTTTGTATAGATTCGTTAAAACGTACAAAAACTTCGATTTGCATCATATGGTTACACCTGAAGCACTCTCTGAATATTGATTGGAGCTTTATGGAACAGTGTTACCAAGTTCTGGTGCGAACTGGATTCTGGAGTAAGAGCAAAGTGGCGGGAATAGTGAAGAGCATCAAGAATAAGATAGCCACTAAAACCAAGACGACTTAACCAACATGTGAAAGAAGATCATAAAGCTCGATTCGGTGGTACATCATAAGTCACCCAACGTCTGCTTCTGAGTTTCGACTGTAGAAGCAAACGAATATACTTCTTCGAGTCATCTAACGGCCTCAAATGAGTCAATGCCAAAAAAGCAGACTAGGGGACGTCTGAAACAAACAGAAGACTCCTCAAAAGACAAACGTAAGATAAACAAGACGTAAAGAAGTCGATTTCACAGGCATCCAACCACGTCACTGAAGTCGTCTACGACTACAGGCAGTCATCGTCAGTCTGTTATCAACACGACTTGAGGACAGCATCACACACGTCCTGATTGGCTCATTGTCAGACACGTTCGTTGACGAAAAATAAAAAAGAACTACACATTGCGAGAGCACAAAGCACAAAGCACAAAGGACCTTAACATTTGTAATTCGGGACAAGACGGTGAAGCGACCAAGATCTAACCAAGGGTAACTTCTTCGTGGTCAGTACTTATCTTCAAGACGCGGTCTGATGAAAATGGGTCAACATTATGAACGGATACGTATAGATGCTGAAGCTAATGTACGGGTTTTGTCAATTCATCTGTCCGTATCTGTACGTAATCTTTGCCCATTTCCACCAGGATGAGACCACTAATTGATGGATAGGTGAACTCATTACCATCTTGAAATTTAATGAGTACTGCAGACTGCGAATACTACCTCAAGAGTACATTAGGCTGTCTAGAAGAGCATCCAGATAAGATGTGATTAGTGCTTATCGAGAAGCACAAGATGTGAAGAAGTTGATGACAAATAATGTTGTAGGTTCACAAAATCCACGCAAATGATTGTGCTAATGTTGCGTTAAGCTTGTTACACTTTTTCGATACAACATAAACATTCTATGTTTGTAAAGCTAATAGACGCAATGTTTGAGTGGATCTTCAGAAGGATGACATTTTTTGTCTGTACTGTGTTTAATGGAGTATAAAATTACCGGGGATTCCGTGTATGGAGCCGCCGGTTGATATGTTGTTGAGCATGCCTCCCCAGGAGCGAAACTCCTGCACAATCCTGGTCGAGGTATCTTCAATTGTAACACTGTTTTATAAAACGTACGTCCTGAATGTCGTATTATTATAACTGATCAAGTATTTCACCACTTTTATTATTCTCAAACTCTTCGTAACGACTTTGATGTGAAGCTATGCGGTAACAATCGGTGAAACTTTTTACTGACGATTAAACGGTTCGTAATTACCCTCGTCGATATTGCACAAACGAAACAAGTCGACGATACCTCTTCTCCACCTCGATTTATTACCACTGCGACCTGATTAAGATAATTCACTCTCATCGATAACCGGCCCGAGCCTTTTGAAGGCAGACAGCGGACTGCCCGGCGGCTGCCATATCGGCCCTCCGACTCCCACCAGGCCAGACCTCGCCCCCGCCTTCTGCATCCAGGTTGTGGGCGGGATATTAAATCCCGAGTTCCTATACCGACCTCGAGGATCCTAACCCCGAAGAGGAACGCCGGAAAATATTCGCACAGGATTATGGGAGCCGGTTTTCAGGGTTCGCGGTTCAGGGTTTGGGGTTCAGGCCACACGATCAGGCTACTAGATCATTGATTCGGGGCTGCTTCATTATCCTACCAGTTGCAGTATGTTCGAATCATGTTCATCATCATTTCAGGAAATTTCACCGTGGTTACATAGGTACTTGCAAAAAAATAAAAAAATCATGAACTAAAAAGTAACAATACATAAATTACAAAAAACTTGCAAATTAAGGATTTAAAAAATCACAAGACAACAAATTATAAAATTCTTGAAAATTACGAATCACGGAAGTCTTGGGAAAATCACATGTTATAAAAGTCTTGAACATTTTTTGAATCGCAAATTAGAGCTAGGACACAATTACGAATGTCCTGCAAAGTCTTGAAAATGAGAAAGTCACATGTCTATATAAATTTCAGTCTCAATAATTGAAAAATGACAAGACTACAAATTTTGTAATCTTGCAAATTACAAAATTATTGCTGACAGAAATGACAAAAATATGAATGACAAGAGATTGAAGATGAGAAAATGACAAACTATAAAAATTTCAAATTCATAAATGACGAAAAAAAAATTACATAGATCCGGACGTAACATGTAACAAAATTTAGGAACAGTCACAAAATTATAAGCGATGAAAATTACAAAATTTCAGAAGCAAAGGGAATCACTCTTCACCCAGTTGATTTAATTTGCATTATCGAATATCTGATTTCACTTTTCTCCATTTGCCGTAGAGCAATTCGTTCCAGAAATCGAATCAATCTGCTTCATGATAGAGAGAAGATGACTGGTTAGCGACTTTGGACGTGTCTTAGACGTCTTTCAGAATATTTTTGTCTGATCAGGCGTCTTTCAGAAACTATTCGCCCACTTTTAGGCAACTATTATTTGCATTTAGAACTCTTGGAGGTTTTAGACGACTGTCAAATCAATTATGAACGCCTTGTCTGAATGTAAAACTCCTGAAAAACTTTTCGATGACTGTAAGACCACTTTTTATTATTTATAACTGTTTGACGACTTCCAGACGACTGTTATTCATTCATTGAAATCTTTGAGACGATCATAGAAGACTTCTAGATTCCCCGTGTCTCCGCCAGGTTGGCTCGAAGCGAATTTCGTTTGCCGCGTTTTTTCACCGAGGCGTATCGCAGGTCCTTTGCGGTGGCGGGAGTGAACTTCTGGAACTCCTTGCCGAACGGCTTGAGAGAGGCTCCTACCTACGCGAGCTTTAAAACCGGCCTTCGTCGGTTCCTTTTCGACACTGAGCAGGTGCGTCGGGGTGGGGCTTGAGTAGTGCTTAGTATTAATTTAGTTTTTCTGTTTTGGTATTTTTATGTAACTGGTATTTTTTATTTTTGGGGATATTATATTTTTATTATTTATTTTTTCTTTGTTTTTCTATTATGTTTTCTACTATGACTGTTATTACTATTATTATTATTCTGATTACTTTTACCTTTCTTTATTTTTATTTTATTGTTGTGACTTAGTTGTGTAGTCTTGCTGTTATTATCATTCCTATTTTATTTTATAATTATTGCCACTCTGAGTGTTATTATTATTTTGCTATTTTGTTTGATTTTTCTATTGAGTGTACTTCAACCCCTTGTCCTACATTGTTAAGGACATTAATAAATTGAATTGAATTAAATTAAAATACGTGTCGCTCCCAAACTTTTCGACGACTTGATCTACGTGACAACTATTAGACCTCTATTTAATGAATATTAAACGACTTTCGTTGACGATGCGTCTCTGAACTCGCAGACAACTTTTCGACTTCTTTCATTGAAGACGTTTCTGGATTTAACCTGACAAGACAGAATCCAAAAAGTTTATTCCCAAAGACGTCTAGCAAGAAGACTTAAAAACTGATCATTTCTTTGCCTGAACACGTCTTACCTATTGATAAACGGTCCTTTTGCTTTTTCTGTCTCGTCTCTGATCGACGTTGCGATTCGTCTAATTAAGAAAAAGTAAGAAGAAAAAAAAACTTTCACGTATCTCGACAACAAAATTTCATCGACAATATCAATAAAGTAATTTGTCAAACTTTTAGAGTGCCAAGATTCCCCCAGGCTCTATCGTCTAGCCGTCTTCGAACATGAATAAGACAAAGGAAATAACAGAAAGTATTCCAAGATTCCGAGTCTCGTGTTCACTTATTAATTTTCTGTCTACCAAAAATTTCAATTCTGTTTTTTGTACCTCAGTATCAGCGGGGGGAGGGGGAGCACAGGGAACGGGTGAACTGCAGAGTACTGTATACATCTCTCTTCGGAGATGAGAATATAGAGGAGAGTAGGGCGGGGGGAGAAAAGGAGAGAAAAGGAGGTATACGGGCTTATCTATAGGGGATGTCGGGTATCTCTCAGTTTTGCTCTGTTGTAGGCGTAACCCACGGACTACGGAATATCCAATGGAGAGTAAGCTCCCGCCCCCGCGTTTCCCCACTGGGGGTATTCCGCGACTGGGTACCACGCCGCTGATTCTCTCTACCGTGAAGATTTATTGAAATTTTATTTTTATGGCTATACGCGAGCCAACCCCCCATCCCTACGAAGCTCGAACCCTCATCCGACGAATGGATTCTACTGTCTTTTATTCCCTCTATCTCCGATTTCTTTCCTTTTCGATGTTTTTTTTTTTTTTATCGCTTTTGAACATCGTTTTAATTCAATATCACAGTTTGCAGAGATATTTGTTTTTTTTTCTTCTCATCTTACGATTTGAACTTTTGTTTGAAGTTAAAAAGACGTTACGTTGAATTGAGAAATGTTTCAAAGACGTTTTTTTTTTTTAAAGACAGTTTTCTGAATCGATGGACAAAATTTGTTCGAACTCACAATATATTTTGTAAAAATGAAATTTGAATCAGGCGATTTTTTCATAAGACGGTTTTTTGAATTGAAGAACGTCTGAAGATGTCTTTGAATTGACAAGATTTAGAGACTGTTCCTTGATTCCAAAGTTGCTTTTCCTTTGAATGGTAGGACGTTTTGAAAGATGCTTTGTTCAAGTTTAAGGAAGTTCGAAAACGGTGGTCGAATTGAAGAACGCTCAGAGACAGTTTAAAATTGAGCACATTTATTGAAAGGTGCTTAATTACCAATCAAATTACGATGTATTTGAGACGTTATCTTTTTTTTCAAATTATGAACCTTTGAAGACGTCGTTCTACGTTTTGAAATTTTTCTTTTCACAATTTTTGTTTTTATTTCCAAGAGGTTCAATTTGAAAGACTTCATCCGGGTCTAAAGCTGAGCTCGAGACGGTATTTTGAATTGAAAGACGTATTGATAGACGAGTTGAATTGAAAGATACGTTCTGAGCAACGAAGGTAGAATTGTAAGAAGTGTTCAAACGATTTTTCTAAATCACTACTGGACTAATTCAATTCAAAATAAAAAATGAGTGGGATGATCAGGCAAGCGAGAGAGAACGCGAGTTATGAAGATGAAACACAGCAATATGAAAAATATTCGAGGAAAATCCTTTGCAAAGAAATTTAATAAACATGGAAAATAATGCTCCACTAGAGTATCAGGGGCGTTTTGCGGAGGGGAGGTGCTCGCGTGCAATTCTCGTTCACTGGGAAATACCTCGACTAATTTTCCAATTATTTTACTCCCTCACAAAGGGAGAATGCCACAATGTTGCTCTCGTGCAGAGGAACCCTGGTTCGAAAATATAACAGAATCGCAAAAATTCCTTGCTTGCATAAAATTTTGTCGAATAATCGAAACATCGATCTTCGTGCAAACTACTAGAGTTACACCAGCGCCCATCATCCAGTATGCAGCCAATTGACCGCACCGATCATTGCGTGTCGAAATTGTCAACATGAAACATTCAAAGTATCCAAAGCATCGGATGCATTTGATTCAATTCGAAACTGATGCAGAAGTGGAAGTGCAATGGATACGAATTTACAAATCAATTGATTAAACCACAAATGATTAATGGTGGTACCTAAATTGGGGCAAAGTAAGCGATCGTTTGGAAGCTGATCGATAAAATTGAACGTCGAAGGGAAAGTTGCGGTATTTTTTAATATAAGGTAACTTGTTGTCTTCAGTGTTTGAGATTTGTGCTAGTGCAGCACTTTCGGCGTCAAATGAAAGGCGTAGAACAGTTGTGGTCTGGCCTGGCAGAGCGTGCATCACTGCATCAGTGTGTTTGAAGAACCGGGATGTCTCGCTCGGTCTCGATATTGCATTCTGGAAAACCGCGGAATCCGGTGACACAGGTCTGTGGTAACGAAGTATGTGCCCTAGAATGTATCTACTCTGTTCTCTACTATACTCTGATACGCTGATCCTCCTGGTGCAGTTCACTTCTCTACCTGATTTCGCATATATTACACACTCGCTACGCGAACTCCATTCCTCCATTCTGATCTTGCATAGCTGGATGAATAGACGTGATGTTGGATACGTGGTTCTAGCTGGGATGAGGATTACTCGCTTTTTCTATGTTCACACGCGATGGTTATGACCTTGGAATTAGTCCTCATTCCGATCTGGAATAACTTCCACTGGATCAGGAAAAAACTGACTCTCATGAAACGTTCCAATTCAATGTTCTGACCCTATAAAGGTTGGTCTGAGGGATCGAGACTTTCTGGACCGAAAGGGTCTCTAGTTGTCTCTAGTGTGCCAACACTGCTACAATATTCGGTGTTGTCGAAACCACAAACTAGAGGTATTCTCAATATTTTGCTTATGAAATCCTCGAAGTCGTTTGTGTGACATTTTTTTATCTTTTGGTGATTTTTGAAACAGAAGACGTATTTTCATGATATTTTTGACACCGATATATGAACGTTTCACAAAGTGACATATTTCCTTTGATGACGTCTTCACATTGTTCTTCTGGTTCTTCTCTACGTCTTTGAAACCGAGTATGCTCTGTTCTTACTTTTTAGAGACTTAGTTTTTCACAACTCAAATACTGTTTTTCTAATTGTAAGAACTGCTTGGGAAGTTGAATATTCGATGCTGTATAGCGTGTGCAAAGTAACCTCATATCCTAACCGTGCGGCAAAGGAAAATTGGCGCGTGCGCACATCGCAAATGGTCACCTTTCCGGACTAGGTGTTTTCGTGCGCACGCGCACCTTGAAGTAATCGACTCTATTTTCACACTTTCACTTACACTGTCGCCCACTTCGAGGTTTGTGAGTCGGTATATCAACCGACTTAGCAATGCCTTTACGACTGTCTTCGTATCGTCTTCGCGGGTTGAATCTGCTTATCCTCATAGATGAATAATCACAATGACCCTGACGAAAATGTTTAAAAAAATCTAACTACATTGGAAAAATCCGTCATCACTCAAGTTATAAAAGGTCCTTTGACGTGATATCTTGAAACACAAATACATCTTCTCCAGCGCCACTGTCATTCTTCGTCGTCTCAAGCCTCCGAGTACCAGATCGTCTAACGACTCCGCGAATCTTTCGACACCAGCAGATCCCTAGGATACAATTTAGCCCCGAGCCCTGGGGGTGCGACGCAGGGTGGGTTAAAGCGGGGGCGTTAGCGTTTCCAATGTGCCTGCTTGGGACGTATCGTCAATTCATTCGCCATCGGCGACATTCTCTCACCATTGCACCGTGCTGCACTATCTGCAACACACTGGTCGAAATTCGTACCCGGAGATACACACAGTCACCGAACCCATCCATGGAAACTCATACTACCACTACTACCTAGATTACGAAATCGATTACCACCTGCTGGGTGACTCGCCCCCTCCTCCCTCGTCGTGTTTCGTTCGAACCGTCCAAAGTGCAACGAGACGGTAATTTTATTGGCGCGAATCCGCTGGAGTTAGAAAAAGAGAAGCTGTAACAAAATATCGGATAGAATATGCGAATTCAATGTTCATATATCGAAGATGCATCGTAAATGGTATGAAAATATTGTCTTTAGATGATTTGTGGGGATAGAATAGGATGAACGCGAGGAGAATGATGAATACTCGAGGAAGTACCTATACACAACGCCGCATATACTATTCTGCAGACAAATTACTTCTACCTGAAGAAATGCAGGTTTCGAGTGTTGTAGGTGGAGGAGAAGCCAATATAAAACGTATTTGTCTCGATATCCAACAAAGCGTATGATATTGCCTGTCGTGTGGGGGGTAACCGTGCCGGTGCCGTAACGGCGAAGGGAAATGAACCAGGAATATCATGATGAAAAAAAGAATCCTTTGCCCAACTGTTTCATCCGCAATTTAGTTTTATTCATTTCAATGCATTTAGAAATACCTGACGTTGGAACCCTTCATTCAGAACAGGTTGATGCTGCGGCTCTGCAGCTCCTATGTTCGGAACAAGTTGATACTGTGCTAGAGGGTATCAGTACTTTCCATAATTAGCATCCAGGAGGCATAAAAAGATCAAATGTTGCTGATATTATAGACTGCAAAATTCACTTTTCAATCATGTTCCGCGCAAATTTACAACAAATTGATAGCATACTCGGATAGACAGTGCAGATATTCGGCCCTCTGAGTCCCCACTATCGGGCATAATCGGGCTAACACTGTGGCTAGTGACGTTGCGCGCGCAACCTTCTGCGCACAGGGCCGATTCGGGCCCAAAATTGGTTCGAATTTTACTTTGAATCGACTGGCTTTCACTTGACCTGAAAAGGGCTTTTCGAAACACTGTTAATCTCGTGCAGCGAAATTAAACCCACTTGATATTCTGGTTCTGGCTGCGATGCCGATCATTTTTGCCACTACTCTCGATGGATTAATCAGTTCCCCGGATTCTAAATGTGAGGTGGGAGAGTACAGCGGTACAGGTAGAACGCCATTCTGAAATTAGCAGGTACCCAACTATACATTCTAGTGCGGTGCGGTAGCTGCTGGATATTAGTACTTGGGGTGCGCGCTTTTCATTAGACGCTGTTTCGATGGGCGAGCTCGCGGGCCGGCCATCCTTCACGAGCACGAAGAACGTTTCAATTTGATTTAACGTATGCGATAGTCTATGTGAATGTGAATACAGACGTGGAGCTTCAGGTGGATGAAACCGGGCTATTCCACTGTTCAAAATACAGTCTAATATTTTACCAGAAGGTAATGAGACACGTGCGCTGCTGATATTGTGGATGGAGGGGTATTGAGATAGCGCAAAATTGACTACATTGTACGCGTACGTAGAGTGTGATTTATTATTATTATTCATAAAGATCAGAGGACACGACGTCAACGAGGTTTTCTGCTTTTTGCTTCGGGTGAGGGTGAAGGTGGGAAGGGGCACAGCGCCCCGCGCGTAATTCATGATTTAATAAAGTAAAAAAATACCCTTATACTCCACTCAGTTCCTGCTATGCATACGATATAAGCTCAGGTAATGGGTAAACCTAACGTGGAGAGGAGATGGGGGGGGACGCGTGTCCCAAGTATACTTTCACCGGCGTTGGCTCCTGCTATGAGAAAATACCATGAAGAAGAAATTTCAGGGCTCTTCGTTGATAACCACATGATATCCGAAATCTAGAGCGGTGTGTTAAATTCCTAAAATTCAAAACGCAGTCACTTTGTGAAAAAAGCTTCTAGAGCAAAATTAGAAAAAGCATTTCGAAGCTTCCAATGTCAGCTTCAAAACGCTTCTTAAAAATTGTTGCATGACGATTCGTTCGACTTTTGCAATCTATCAAAGTGTTGGGACACTTAGATTCAATAGTCAATATCTCGATCATGCAAAACTGTAGAGAGACTTTCAAAGTGGCATTCTGAAGCAGACACTTCGAGCTTTAAGAATCGCTTTCTGAATACTCTCCACCACATTTTTTCGCTGAGCTTGAAATAATAGTTTTTTCGTGTTGAAAAGATCAATCATAGATCTGGTACCATGTCAAGACACAGCCTCAATGGTTTTCTATGGAAGAATAAAAGCTCCTGTTTGATGGTATGCCCAGAGTACTAGAACTGCAGATTCTCTACGATGGAGAGACTCTGAGAAGAATCGGGTTCCAAAGTTTAATTAGTTTTTAGACGATGAAGAGAACGAGTAAAGTTAAGTTTTAGTGCAAGTAAGTCTAGTGTTCGTTCTCTCTCCTTCTCTATCTCTGTCTGTCTATCTTTCTCTCTCTCTCTCTCTCTCTCTTTGTGCTGGAGACAATTTCAGTTGGAAGTTTTTCAATTTCCTCAGCTTATGGGGGCTTACGGCTAAACTTCCTCCAAAGAGATCCTTTCCAGTTCTCCTTAGCCAACCCACGGTACCAGATGCTCTACGCCTACTACCCGTTACCCGTTGTTACGCCTCGCTTCTACTTGTTGCTTAATCATTTCATGGCCAATGACGGCATGGCATCGACTCGCAAAGAACGTGAGATTTGTTTGGAGACCGGAAAAAGTAGAAAATTAGAGTTTGGGGAAATTTCTTCGGACCCGAGAACCACTTGGGTGCGACTTTTGGCCAAAGCATACAAATTTCGTATAATACTTTTAAACCTCCTATTTTTGAGAGATTCGAATTTCAACCAATATGACAATTTTTGTCGCAGAAAATGACTCGTAGAAAACTGTAAAACGACTTTTCACTGAAATGAAGACTCCTAGAGAACTAGCAGACATGTTTTGATTGACAGAAGAATGTCATACGATTACTAACTGGAACCACGGTTGAAACCACCTCTTTAGGATGACTTTGCAGACCACTTCTGACTGAAACACAGACTCCTACAACACTTTTAGGCGTCTTTTCTTGAAATAATATTCGTTGACGTCTTTTGTATTAGTTTTAGAGGGCTTTCAGACGACTATAGAAATACTGCGAGACTACGTCTTTCTGAACCAGAGACGTCTAGAAGACTGTAAACCATTCTTCTTATCGAAAAAAACCTTCCAGACGGCCTTGAGATTAATTCTACATGACTCACAGACTTACAGAAGGCTTATATATTCTAAAACGTCTTCTTCTCGAAAGTAGACTGCTAGACAGGTTCTAGACTACTTCCGGCAAAAAATCAAGACTTGTAGCTGAGAAATACGACTTCTGGATGACTGAAGGGACAAACTACAGTCGACTGTTGACTGAAAATAGTACATAAGACTTCTAGACGACTTTCAGACAATTCATCAACGTTGAGACGACTTTTTCGATAAAAAAACGAACCAACTTCAAACGGTCGTTTCGATCTCGTTTATCATACTATTTTTTTTTTAATTACCTGGACTGTGTCTTCCTCGAACTGTTATACTTCAGGGTATAAACTGTTATACCGTTTTGGGCCACCCCACCAGTTCCAGCTAGTTCTTAGAAGTGGACTACTTATTATTTCTGGTGCTTATAATTCACGAAAATAATTGGAATCGAATAAAGTCTTTGGATATAGTTTTTTTAATACTTAATTCGTTAGAAATCTGTTTATTTGAAGGCTGAGGTGTGTCTTGACCTTTCCTACCGTTTGTGACCACAGCTTCTTTGATATATTGCGATTCATATGGCCAATGATGAAGCGATTGATGGTCAGAGACATCTACCCTATCAGGTGAATATAAATACTATCAAGAAAAGTAAGTGAAGAGATTGAGCATTGCTGCAGCACAGTGTCGTCAAGGGTGATTCCGTGTTTCGTAGTTTCTCCCTGTGTAGCTCAGCAGCTCAGGAGCGAGTAGCGAGTTCTAATGAAAATTGATTACGGCATGGTTGGAGAGGAGGTGATATCTGAATCATGTCGCGCCTTACCCGCTTCCTCCTCTTCTTCCCTTTCTTATTTCGGATGTCGGGCTACGGTCGTTCGATGAAAAACATTATACACACATAAATACGGAATCCCTTTTCGACAGTACAATCTCGGTAGGAAAAGTAGAGGATGGGAAAGAAATAAGTAAAAGTCCTAAACAGCAGAGACGTAGTGCTACTCCCTGCGGAGGCGAAGGACCCTATCAGAAATAAAGAAGCTAGAGAAGCCAAGAAGTCGAAGTATCAAGCATACGTGCTGAAACTTGGTATATAGTTTGGAAAACCAACTCTTGATCTAGTATGGGAATTAGGAGTGAGCCGTAAGGACTTACCGTTAAAACGTTGAGCTAAGATTTATTGCCTAAGTTAAGACCTCCGGAGAGCTTCTTTTAGATTTATAGCCCGTTTTTGAATCTTCGAAGCTCACGGATACCGGAATCTTCCTTGTTCTCTGCATTTTTATCCAGCTATATTAGCCCCGGTCTACGTGTCAAGCAGAGACAACGATCATGCGATATCGCAGGACTTTGTCGCAAACTCTTTACCCCCCTGATCCTTTGGCAAGAACTGATCGGAATACACTTTCAATTTCCCTCCCAGTTTCGTTCCTGGCAAGTCACGAAATGATTTCGTGTTAATGTTGCGTGCAGGGTTTGGGTGTTGCGTATACCACGACCCCAGAGCAAACAATGGTCCTTCCTGGCAGGGCGCACCCCGCAAACATTTCGGTGGCTTTAAAAATCATGTCAATATTTTGTTGGCTGTGCCAAGGGGCGTTTGGTGGTCAGTTTATATGCGACCGTTTTGAGCCACGCGGGTTTGGTCATCGGAGTTAATTGGGGCTCGCTGCTTCACGGAAAGGCGAATGGTGTGAAAAGTTCTGGTGAGCTCAGATCATAGCTGTCCATTTTTCCCTTCGGGTTGCTTCTTCATGGGTTTTCGGACCGCGTCACGAGACTCCGTGTTTCGGTTTTGGTCGGTGCCTCCTTCCTGCCCACGTCTCTGGCCGCCACTACCACCCCCTTTGGATTAGGAGACCCCATAGAGGGAAAAATGTAATATAAACGGCTTAACGGCTAAGCCGTTAATATGTTGTACCACGGTGCGCCCTAGAAACTATGTATATATTACCAACGTTCAAACATATGTCCCCCACAACCCCTAATTCGGAACTACCACGATTACGACCTTGTGTCACCCCTGTAATGCAACCTAGTCTGTAAGCTGTGACGTCAGGACGATGCGATTATTCTTCTTTTTTTTTCGATAAGAAGCAACAGTCCTCCGAAATTTTCACAG
The DNA here is from genome assembly GCA_018257835.1 of Euura lappo. Lineage (NCBI taxonomy): Eukaryota > Metazoa > Arthropoda > Insecta > Hymenoptera > Tenthredinidae > Euura > Euura lappo. The sequence goes on from JAEUYN010001945.1 coordinate 270,037, forward strand.
CAATTGTACAAGAATTTTATAAGCGTATTTGGAACAAAAATTGTAGCAAAATTGTCCAAACCCGGACCAAAGTCGTACGTTAAATAAAAGCTATACGAAAGTTGTTATTAAAATCGTATTCATCAACTAGAGACGTCATGGAGTTTCCACAAGTTGAGTAACCACAAATCCGTCCAAAATTCGAATTTCCAACAAGAGTCATCCGAAAGTTATTCACAAATTGTAAAATAGATTTAATACAGAATAAAGATTGTTGAATGAAATCGTCAAAAAATCATATTTTAACCGTCCAAATTCTGCTGAAAAATCAAGAGGAACCTAAAATCTATGCACAAGTTCTCCAAACTGGGGCTGAACTCGTGATTTTCACAAAAATACTTCCCTGAGCTATCCAAAAGTCTCATCGTTCACCAAAATGTGTCCAAAAGCTGTCCAATGTCATATAGTCTCGGTGAGAGTTATCATGAATATGCTAAAAATAGGATTTCGGGATGAGAGTCTTCAAAAAGTTGTGCGATAATTGTCCTTAGGGTTTCCATGAGTCGTGATTTCAACTATAACCTTGCAAAAGTAATCCCACAATCGTTTTTTCGACCAGAATCACCCCAAAGTTGATTAAAGATTGGCTCTAAAAGTCTCCCCAAGAGTTGAATGCAAAGTTTCCTCTAAGGAATCAACACCCAAGATCCGAGAGAGCAAGAGGGCAAAAAACCTTTGCTAATTGAAGTTTTTTCAAAAGAGTACTTCATCATACCGCAGAGAAAGATCTTTAGACACATTTTATAGACGATGGTTGCGATCGTTCATCGTATCTGGATCAGAGATCCGTCTAAATGAAGAAGAGGAGGGGAGAAACACTGAAAACTCTTCTCCATCATCGGTCTATCCTGTCCTAACCGTGTATATCATGCACCGTGATAATTTGATCATCATCAGAAATTGACCATGGTGCAGTGTACACAGGTATACAGCCATACAGACTCCGGTGCATCTGTGGGATGGTATAGGCTCTACAGAAATTGATCAAGTCTCTGTCTACCCTGCACCACCTACTCGAGGCTAATTCAACGACCGTGTAGGTAGTATCGTGCATTGTACGGTGCGGGATGATACCGGCCCTAAATCTGCCTCGTGCAGAACGCATATTACAGCTCGATACCATCAAGGTATGCAGACGCATATTAGAGGCCAGCGGCGCTGATGCGAGTCAAAATCAAAAGCCGACTGAAATGATGTAAGACTTCCACAAGAAGGATAAAAAGAAGAGTTCTGGACCTTCAACATGCCGAACATGCGAGAGGGTACATCGACGTCAATTCTGGCTGTACAAGTGACTTCTGACTTCTGTGGACTTTCATAGACATCAGTGGTCCCTCAGTCTGATGGGAGTACCTCCTGCCGAAGAGGATAATTTGGCAAGTCAGATTGCAACTAGGCTAGTCATTGGTTTAAATAAAAGTGTTTCCAGTTGTTACCGGCACACGTGATGCATTGGGATATGGGGGTAGGTGGGTTGCAGTTGGTATGTATGTACGCACGGATACTGCACGCACGTCAGTTTAATATATTTGCTTTATGAATTATCCCCCGGGTGAAAGGAAGATGGCATGTACTGCCTCGGCGATGGGGGATCCCGGGGATGTGATGGGGCGTGTGCATACGGCGGTCGCGTGGCTCGACACGTGACCGAAAACTAATTGAGATGTGAAATTTATTTGGTGCCAATTCTTGCAGTCAGTTTTACCGATATTACCAGCGTTTATTGATGGTACACATGAGCGTCACTACCCTATTGCCGTCGGTTTCAACACTCATTTTCAGGGAATGATACACTGTAATCAAACCATCCAGGGTCCCAAAACCAGGACCATGTTACGCAACGAAAAGACATTCATTCGTTTTTCTCTTAGAACACGACCACTTCGACTACTTCAGGTCGATAGACGTTCCCAAAATTGTTTTGAGTTTAAGACAATTTTAAGACAATTTTTAGACAATATTTTTGAGCCAACTTTTAGACAACCTTCTGTAACAGGTTTGAAACAACTTTGAGCCAAGTTTTGTGTGCGAATTTTTAAAACAACCTTTCAGACTAGTTTAAATTGTTGGTATTGATTAATAATTGCAGGTATTGACCCAAAACGCGTCTTTTCAGCCAACTTTCAGATAACCTTCTGGAACGAGTTTTACACACTTGTGCGCCAAGTTTCGAGTTTGTAGGATTTTTCAACCCTACTTTCAGAAAATTAACGGAGTTTATTTTTTAGAAAACCTTCAATGCAACTCTCGATACGATCTCAAGAAAAATTTCAGCTGACTATTCTAGATAAATATTAAGGATAAGCTTTCGACGACTCTACGAGTCTACTTTTTCACGACGATTTGAAATAACTTCCAGAACATCTTTGAGTCGAGTTTTCGATGAGTTCATAAAACAACTTTCAGACAAATTATAGAGTTCATTTAAACGATGTCGAGAGTGTTTTCAGACAATTTATAGACGAATATCTGAGACAAGTTCTGGACGACTTTCTGAGTTTTAGAGGCAATTTCGAATTGCTTTTTGATCAATGATTGACGAGTTTTCACGTTATGCTAATCAAAATTTTATCCGACTCCTAGACGACTTTCAGGCTCCCAACAGGCTTTGGTTCCCATGCACCCTGTGCACCTGGAAAGTACGCAAATCCGATCCGTAATAACAATAATAATAGTAATAATTTGTTATTAATTTGTGGACGATCACGTTTATCGGTCAATTTCGTTACACTCACCAACCCATACCGGGTTTATGAACGCGAACCTGATGGTTCTCTCCGCCGGTTCCAGCACCATCACCAACGGTAGCACCAGCAGTAGCCACGGTACACATCCACATATCCTACAAACATGAACAAACGCTATAGAATCTGCGGCTGTATGCATTTGACGGCGATACGAGGAGGAGGAGGAGGAGGAGGAGGAGGAGGACCTCTCCTATAGTCTGGAGTTAATTTAGAGGCTATTTCCTCTCTAAATAGTCAATAAAACCAGGACCTCCACCTCCGCTCTCTGCTCCCTGCTCTCTGGCCTCTGGGCTCTGGCCTCTGGGCCCGGACCTAGGCGACCCCGACCCCCGGCTCTTCTGCTGCTGCAGCAATATTATAAAATTTAATGTCTTGGTTTACGGCTCGTCGTCGACGTCCTCGCTACTGCAGAACTTCCACTTCCATTTCCACCCCAACCTCCACCTCCACCTCCTGCTACTTTCCGCACCCTGCTCTTTAACCTCGCTTCGATATTTACTACCTAATCGCGGCGTGCAATATCGCCTACCCTTCTTCTGCTTGCTCTTGGTTTTTTTTTTTTTTAATTTTTTTTTTTTGTAATACTTCGTTTTCTTTCGAATAAGTTTGTTTTTGCTACTTTTTTTAAAACTATTTTTCATCGCCAAGTTACAAGTTATCAGCGAGTCCGCGGAAGTTTAGAAATTTGTTTTCAAATTGGAAACATTGATTTAATTTTGAATTTGAGAAACTCAGAAAGTTTTTAATTTCAGAAACTTCAGACATCAATTTCAGAAAATTGAAATTATCTACGATAGCCAGAATTCTTGAGATTTTCAAATTGTTTAAAATGTTGAGAAAATAAAACATTAAAAGTCTTGAAAACTAAATAATTGCAAACAGTGTGAGATTTGTGATACGAAATGAAATTAATAATAAACGTTTGAAATTCCCCAATTCTGAAGAATCTGAAACTATAGAAATCCAACGTACAGACATTCTCAAATACCTAAACCTAAACATGCAAAATTTCAGGAACTAGAATGAAAAAATCAGTAATTCTAAATTGTAAGAACCTAGAAAATGATTTGAAACTGCAGAAATTGATCCAGATATTTTGCAAAAATTCCGAAATGTCTAGAATCGAAAGTGAAGAAAATAAAAAATTCCAATATTGCAGGATGGAGAAGAAAAATAATCGATTAAATTCTCAATATTTGATTTTTCGAGTGATTTGAAAAAATTCAGAAATCCAAATTTCACAAATTAACTAAAATTTCGAATCTCTGAACGTCTATAACTTCAGGTAATTCGAATCCTATTAGCTAATTTCGAAATTTCCAAAACAAAACTTCGTCAAGTTTTCCAAGTCCAAGACTCGAAAAATAAAAAATGACCGAATTCCAAAATTACAACATAAAAAACACAACCATTCTAGAATTAAACTTTTGAAACGTCAGTCACAAATGTGCCTGAAAATAAGTCCTTGCTTCACTCGGAACAAAAACGGTTCAACATATCCAAAAAAAAAAAAACGTAATGATCTTCTTTGTGAAAATCAGTACCTAATCTTCATATTTCACGTAGAAGCAACTGGAAGTAAAATATCGGCCAAAATGCGTGAAAATTATGAAAAAATCGCTTGCGGAAATAAATATGAAGGATTGAAAAATGTCTAAAAATCACCAAACTCGAATATTTCCAAAGTTCTTTTACTCGATCGTACAAAAAAATGATTGTACCGCGAGGTTTTCGTGGTATCCTGAAAATGATAAAATAGTATATTTCGATACAAGTGCGAAAGGTTTGTTTTGAGACGAGTGGGAGGTTTGTCGCCCGAGCAAAGCGAGGTTGACAATCTCACGAGTCGAAAAACAACTTTCGCACATGTATCGAACTATAAATTTTATATCACTCCGTGCGTGAAGTGCGACTTTACGCACGCGAGCGTGCGTATAATCGGACTTCACCCACGTTTGTGATATAAAATTTGGTTCGATACATGTGCAAAAGTCGTTTTTCCACTCGTGAGATTGTCACCCTCGCCTTGCTCGGGCGACAAACCTCCCACTCGTGCGAAAACAGACCTTTTGCACTAGTATCGTAATATACTACTTCATCACAAACGCACGTAAAGTCTGATTGCACGCACGCTTGCGTGCGTAAAATCGAACTTTACGCACGGCGTGCGGAAAAAAAATTTTTTGTTTCGTAGTATGGTACGTCTATAAGAAAAATCAGGCGTTCCGTATCATCGCTCGTCTCGCGGTGCCCCAACAAGACACAGTATCTACCCTGTATTCAACCGTATAGGTAGGAAGGTAGAGATGAGCAGAGACGCGCGGGGTGGTGTTGGATGCTGGCTGGATGCTGGCGCGACGTCACCACGGAAATCAAGAGTAATGCCAACACGAAACTGCACTACCCCGCAGCTCCTGGCCGTCCCGAACCCCGGGCCTCCCGCCCCCATGCCGCCCTTCCTCGTGCCATTTTCCACCTCCGCAACAGAGGCTCTCCTCTACCCACGGGAATAACGCGGGGGTCTCACCCCTCGACGGTTGTGCTCTCTCTCTCTCTCCCTCTCTCGCTCTTTCTCTTTTGGGTTAGGTATCTACTAGGTGGAAGGCTACCGGTAGGTGTAGCTCTACAGTCTACCGTGTAGCGTATAGGCACTTCGATCTAAGGGCGCGTTTGCTTCCCACCCGTGGCTTTCCGGAGAGTCGTAACGATTTCGGTGATGTCGTCGCCACTGAGTCGTCGCTGGTTGGTGATCGTGCTTTTTGTATTTTTGGATTCGTTGGGTTGGGAGAAGGAAGACAATGACGGATTTTTTTTGTAGTTTTTTTTTTTCTTTTAAGATTCTTAAATATTTGTATTTATGAACGTCTCAATTTCGTACACTTTTCAGGTTTTTTGACATCGAAAATTTCTGAGTATTCGCCTTTTTTTCGTCATTTCAGAACATTGGATTTTTACAAATTTTCATACATATTTCCGAACCCTTACATTATTGAATGTTGGCATTTTTTCATCAAAATATCGACATTTGGTGTTTCATAATTACTGCATCTTTTTTACACTCGGAAATCACTGAGGATTTTTAGATGACTCATCTCTTAAACTCATGGTTTTTGACATTTTCAAGTTTTGGATTTAAATATTTTTCATCTAAGGCTGTTAGAATTATTGGGCAGTCTGAATTCTTGGATTCCTGGAATCCTTTTTTTCGAATTGATCAAATCTTTGAATCGTTTTTTTTTCCAAATGACTTTTAACAATTTGTCGACGTGATTATAACACGGATGAGACACCATACAGATAAATATCAAACTGTGCCAAAACTTGTACCGGGAATTTTTCAAGAGTTCTGATATCGTATCTGAAAAAAAGGACTCAAGAATCTCATAATATTCTAATGTTGAACGAAAACAAATCCAGAGAAGGATTCAATTTTTATTTTTCACTTTGTAATCCCACAATATCAGAATAATTGTCGATTTCCTTTCATTATCTTTTCCCTCTTCATTTCTCCACAGCTGTTATACCTCCTATTCTATCCTGTCGTTCTCAAAAATCACCCCAGAATATCGGAGGTTGGTAAAATTTTATCAGTTCATCTCAAAACGTCCACTACACCAGCGCCGCCATCTTGAGTCCTTGGGTACTAAATTTGAAATCAAAGACCCTTGAAACCCCCCGAGAACCAAATTCGGTGGAAACTGGTGTTGATTTGTCCGAGATAACCTGGATGGATAAAGAAAACCACCCCATTTCAGCACGACGAGGGTAATTTAATTTTTTGATTCTACGATTCCGTGAAGTCTTCAAGTCTTCAAACCGACTTCCTTCGATTTGGTTTCTTCATTCTGCGCGTAGTAGTGAAAATTGAGTACAACACAACCCCGTCTTCGGGGTAGAAAAGTGCTCCTCGCCGCTTCCGAATCTCTCGGATCAGAGTCTGCCCCACACCCCCCGATCTACCCCTCCCGCAAAGCACAGGGTTCGCAAAATTACGCCATTTGTATGATCGGCCGTTATCCCCTGTGGGGGCGATGATACCCGCTCCCACCACCGCGAAACGTCTTTTAATATACACTATATCTCCGGTAGGTAGGTAGGTTGGTAGGTTGCTGTAGGTGCTGCGAGGCACAGGGGTGCCACAGACCAACGACCAGGATCTGGGTATACCGTGCTTATATCTAGAAGATAAATTACATCAGCTTTATACGTATACGCACAATTGGTAGTGTATCGTCGTCTTTCGAAGCCCCAGAATGGTGTCTGGCGAGTGCGGAAAATAGCCGATATACGATGAGTCCAGACGTTCCAACAAGTCCCGAAAGCGATAGTGCTGCTAATTTCCCGCTAGATTGAGAAGTAGCCGAATAATATTTGCCAGCTGATAAAGTCGCCTCACGAACCCGAAGTTGCAGGTAATAATTATCAGAAAGAATACTGAAGAGATGCAATGCGGCGACTTTTCTGATTCATCGATGGTGGCTCCCTCTGTTCTGCTAGGAAATTCAAATCGACTATGAACATGCAGCTGAAATACAGTTATACCTACACAAGATACTGTGACTTCCGGCACTTGCCATTTCCCAGCCAGGACTGTATCAAAATATGTAAGTTCCCCGGGATAGTTTGGAGGTTAGGAGGAAGATTCAGTTTGAAAGCACTCTGCACTGCGGTATAGATACCGTGGTTCTGGTGCTTTCAACACCATTGGCTGAGGAGGTTAGGTTACCGCTGTAATAGTTGCACATGGCTCCGATCCACACTTGGAAGAGTCGATGCACAGAAAGCTCAGTAGGGCTTAAGACATAGGCAAAAGCCACAGGGCATGAATATTACCTCGCAACATGCTGGAGACTTCTGCTCATGGCTCACGATGTTTCGACCTTCACTATTACGATTTTTTACTTCGAAGTGTGCATGCGCGAAGAAAGCATTGTGAGGGAAAGGAGTTCATTCACGATCTGCGCCGGCGCCCGGTATAAAATGAGGGTGCTTCGCGCACGCTGCACGGGCATCGAAAGTCGACGTTTTGAAAAACCACTTTTCTTACTTGCATAACGGCCGGGAAGTAATTGCCCAATTAAATTCGTAATGTTATATCTGCACAGTCTCCTAATCTGTCCAATTTAATTCCCATAGAAGTATGAGGATTTCGGAAGAACCAGCTCCACAGGGTTATCAACATTCAAATGGTTGTCATGATTATTCCCATACCGTCTAGGTGTTCATGTATATGTATACATAGATGTGTTTATACAATATCGGTATACAGATTGAATTAATTTCGGTAAATTAATTGGCTGTTAGGATGTTTAGCGCTAAGTGACAGAGACAGAGAGACGGAGAGAGAAAGAGGCTCGCGCCTGCCACCTTCAACCGAATTGTAGGTGTTACAGACGTGACGGGCAGCCCTGGGATTTTTAGATTCTTACACAGTCATTTTTTTTCCTTCGAATTATTATTGAAAATTAGCATTGCTAGGGGATAATCAAAATTGGTAAAAGTGAAGAGACATTCGATAAAATGAACTACTACTAGGAGATTTGGATGATAGATGGATTTGGTAGTGTCAGTCGTAGTTGAACCAACATTCGCTGTGAGGTGACATATCCCGATAAAAAGTATTGGGTCAATACGAATCACTATCCGTTTGAACAGTGAAGTATAATTGGAGATCGATGAAACTGGCGCCAACATATTAAAATGACCCCAAAATGGTGAAATCAGAACAGAAATGCTTCAATGAGCTCCAAAATTTGCCCAGGAGTTCGAAACGGCTTGAATGAGCTCGAAAATGATTAAATGAGCTCAAAATCCTCGACTGCGGTCACAAATTTCGAAATGAACTCGGAATTGATGAATTGTCAGAAGTCCAAAAATGATTCAATGAGCTCAAAGAGATCGAAATAATTTGCTAACAAATGGAGCTCAGTTATCACAGAATGAGTGGAAAAGTGGCTAAACGGGTTGAAGATTGGTGTAATGCTCTAAAAAAAAAATGCGAGTTGAAGAATGCCACAATGTCAAATGCAGTAGGGAATAGCAAGAACGAGCTCGAAATGAATGAAACTATTAACGATTAAACAAGTATGAGGAACTCGGCAGCAATCCTGTAATTACTGACGCGAGCTCAAAAGTATCCGCATAGAGCTCAAGAAGGATTGAATAATGAGCTCAATTATCCTGATGTAAGTTTAAAAATGTTAGAATGAGTTCTATGATCCAGAATAGAGCTTAACATATGCTGACGTGAGCTTAGAAATTCCGAAACGAGCTCAATAGTAGCAAGGATGACCTGAAGGATTATGAAATTACGAATTCATCGTCACTTTTACTAAAACGAGCTCAAAAGTATCAGCGACGAGCTCAAAAAGCATTGAATGGTAAACTAATTTATTCCGATAATAGTCGGAAAACGTTAAAAATGAGTTTCATGATGCGAAATAGAACATAAATATACTGACGGGAACTTGAAAATATTAAAACGAGCTCGATAGTAGCAGAAATAATAGCAGAGCTATAAAAGATGATGAAATTACGGTGTCAGTTTTGCTGAAATAATCATCTCCAAAATGCTGAAGCAAATTCTATAGAGTTTTGAATTTGGCTGAAAAAATGTGTAAGAATTAAAAGCAAAAAGTTCAGACCAAATAAAGCTCAAATAAATCTGTGAGATTGAGTTCAAGCAAAAATTGTGAAATAAGCTCACAAATTTGATCAGAATATTTTTGAAAAGGACACTATGTGGACGAACTCTTTCAGACATGTATAAAAAAAAAAACTATGGAAAATGGTTTCATCATTCACGTAACGAGTTGAACGTATTATTACTTTATTAATAATCATAACGATAACATGGTATTAAAAATAATAAATATGGGCTACTTATATTATAATCTTCGAGCTGCAGCAACTGCACTGCGAGTCATTTCTTGTAAAATTAATTTTCTAAAAAAATAAATTGTATCATTTAAATCCCTACAACAATTGTCATAATAGTAGTAATAATGATAATAATAGTAATTATAAATATAATATAATATTAATAATAAATAACAATGATTATAAAATTACAGTATGTTAAAATAACACTTCGATATCCGATTCTTATAAAGGCTGTTATGTCAGCGACTGCTTACATTTTTCACTTAATATTGTTATTATTATTTTTTTCTTTTGTATAAATAATTTTCGTTTATCGCCTGCTGTCCTAATATTAAAAAAAATTTCAATTTTGAAGTGCATACAAAATCTAGAGAATAAGAGAGTTTCTACGTTACCGAATTTACTGATTAGCGAGTCCTACATTATAGACCAGACTAAAGAGATAAGGGATTCCTATACTAAATTTTCACGGACAGTCGAATGTCTTCGAGTATCTAATTGTAAGCCCATGAAAATAAAACGGAAAGAAAGAAATGGCATGGAACTTACCAAATTACCGTCATGATTTCGTTATTTTCGTGCCATTTCTCCACTTTTGCGTGAATTCAAAATATTCCTGTCAATTGCATTTAGATTCTACGCATCTGCTTCGATGCGATTCAATTCCATGGTCTTAGATATTCGAAAATATCCCACAGTCGGTAAAAATCGATTACAAAACCCCCTTAAATATTACTCAAATTTAAGTACCACAAACAACGTAACATAACACATTGAATGTAAAGATACACTCATAAAATCTACACAAATAAATATTTTCTTCTGATAATTAGTTTTAAAATTAAATTTTAGAAATTATGGCTGAGTGTGTCTGTATTTTATACAACGGTAACCAGTGAGAAGGGTAACTGATCATTTACCGACGGAGTCAAATAAGAACAAGTAGAAAAAATTACAAATAAAAAGAATAAAAAGTTGTCTCACAAAAATCACGCACATACGGCGAAAATGGAAAATATAAATTAAATTTTTTTGGTTTCTACGTATAACTCTGTTGGTTAAGTACCGGTAGCTGAAGGTAACTGCCGCAAATTATTGAACCGACCGATACCTCAAGTCGGTAATCGGCGGGATCTACTATTTAGCATTTTCTATCAAATTACCGTTCCTCGATATCTCGTCCTTTATCATTTTCGCGAGCCTCTCCAAAGCCTGAAAATGAGGATAATATCGATTTGTAATGAATAAATGTTTGTGCTGAAAAAAAGTAAAATTAAGTTATGAAAATTTGTCGAATTTAATTCTTTACACTTACGGAATTCATGTCCTCGTAAGTAGCTTTAGAAAAACTCGCCCTTATCGCGTTGCAAGGCTGACTAGGATCCACCATGAAGGCAGCACCCGGTACGAACAACACTCCGTGGGTAACTCCACGCTGCATTACCATTTTCCACGTATCTCGAACACCTCTGATTTTTATCCAGAGGAAAAATCCTGCACTCGGTACCGTGAAGTCTGCTAATCCTGTTTTATCGAGAAAAGGAAAGAATTATAATTTAGAAAATTACAAAAAAATATTTGGCAACTTTTTGTCACAAAGAGTCTGTAAAATTTCATTTGATTGTATTTTTTTTCGTTCTCATCATGTATGTTGATTAGAATCTCTCGTAGAAAATGAGAAAAGATTTCTAGGAAAAATCGGAAAATCCTCAAATACATATAATTTGTTTTCTTCTTGTTTTTCTTCTTTATTTTAATATAAATTTTAAAAATCGTCAAAAGAGATGTTGAGATTGTTTAACGTCAGATTTTTCATTGTCACATTATTTTGCATTGTAAAGAAATTCTAAAAATATATTTTTTTATATTGTACATCCTAAATCTGAGTGATTTATAATCTATTTCTATCAAAAGTTTCGAAACTGTGTGATTGATAATTTCAATTACCATGGAGATGTTTTTTTGCCAGGGCTGAAATAAAGTCTCTTCGCTGCTTGTAGAATACACGTATCCTCCGGAAATGTTCCATGAGCTTTTCGTGACCCCATGATTTGATTAACTTGTAGGCGATTACCTTCAGAGGAAAATGAAGAATCATACTTTTAATGAGAATGACCTGATTATTTCGGAGTTTTTTTTGTTAAACCAACTGTTTATCGTTATTTGTGTGAAACAAAACAAAAAAAAAAAATTGAATTGTATGAAAAATGATCGAAAACGTGCGGAAGGTGATCCAATATGTTGTTCGTGAGTTTTGGACGCTTGAATGAAATAATTACCAATACTTCCAGACATTCGGTGGGGAAAAAATCAATAATTGAAGGATAACAATAAAAGAAGTATCCGAAAAACTACAAGAAAATATAAGATTGACGAAAATAACTATGGAACGTCACAAGAAAAAACGACAAACAAACTATGATAATCCACCGTAGTTTCTATGATTCCGTTGGAATAAATAGAAATTATATCAAGAATCATTACTCATTAATTGTGAAGGTGAGCTTTTTTTTGTAGACATTTCCTCGTTATTATATTGGATTAGTGAATATATATGAACATAAGTGAACATACTTGATATATTAGTAGTTTATATACCTACCTATTGTAGAATGACTAATATTTTGATCATTCTCTGAGTATGAACATGTGTAAATATATAAATGTAATCTGTAATGATGGAAATGGACTAAATATTGTTATCTTTTTTGGACAATTTATGCGCCACATGAGATAATAATTGTACTAATTACAACATTGATTAATCGATAAATCAAGATCAGGGTACACGATACTTTTTGCTGCTTGGTCTCGTGCTGGTGTAATAAATGCTGAACGTTGCGGCAATTATGATTACCCAATAGCGTGTATAAACATATAATTATCAAATAAATAACATAAATATAATTTTGAATCGGTGGGAATCACGACACGCGACAAAACATCGACGTCTGTACGTATACTTTATACACCGAATGACGGGTCAGGTTGAAGTTCAATATCCATGTGCACATAATATATGATGAATCTTTACATCAAATAATTATGTTATCTCGACAGTAATTAAAATATTTCCAGTTTTTTTTGTCAATTCTTTAATTTTCTACATAATTCCAAGTGTCACGAGCGAGTTAACACTCAAACGGATGATTAACACTCATTTAATTCATCGATTATACGCCATTTATCGAAAAAAGTCTGTAACCACTGTCTCGAGACGCTAACGAGTGACGCACGTTAATTAAAATTTTCTTATCTCATGTTATAGTTAAAATACCGATTATATACTATTGGAATATACAATGTTCAGCGAATTGATTATAATAATCAATCGAAACTATCAGTTCCTTTGACAATGAGTCAAATTAAAACGAGTATCTTGTTTTTCACATATTTATTAATCATGAAACGATTTTTTTTTTCATTCAATTCTTTTTTCTTATCCGATTATAACTAACCTGTGATATGGTCGGGGCGTGGAGATGACTACTCTGCATGTGAACCTCTATACTGGCAACCAGAGGAGCAGCGGCTGTGATGAAACCGAGTCTGAGTCCACTGCTCAATACTTTTGAGAATGAATCGATGCGGATTACTCGACCCTCGGTGTCAAGGGATAGAAATGATTTTGGGGCCTCCTGAAACACACATCACATGATTTGATAAAAAAAACATAAATTGTAATTTTCTCGAGAGCAAGGATAAATAATTTGAAAAAAAAATCCGGAATGAATTGAAATGAATTTTCTTAAATGTACATATGATAACAATAATCGATTAGGATTAATCAGTTTTTTTTTCTTCAAATATTACTTTTCTAAAAGTCTATAAAAAGATGAACAATAGTAGTAATAAAACGATTCATTGATTCATAAGTGTGATGTAATGAATTTCACGTGTGTGTCGTATAGGCATTGTACGTATTGCACAAATTCTACACGCGTTGAAACAGTGGAAATGTCACCGTTCAGACAGATAGAATCATAAACTGATTCAAAAAATACATATGTATAAATAATTGGGAAAAAAGTTGAATATGTTATATGAGATGAACGTGCTGGCCACTAATCGTTGGACTTGTATCGCTGTGAACTGCTGAACTCTGAACGATCAATTATAAGATATTATCGTAACTGAAAAAGTTGTTCGAGATAGATAACGGAAATCAAACTACATACGATGAAAAGTCTCACGATGAAAAATCAGAAAAGAAAAACTAAAATAATATTCATTATCAAAGATGCGTGTCACTATGCATACAGACTGCGAAATTAATCACGGGATAATCCAGATTGATTATCACTAAATGCGCTGCCATGTAGGAAAAAAATATTCGTGTCTCAGAGAATCCCCTCAATTTTTTGGCAATGTTTTCGGAATTCTTTTACATTCATTATATCTAAAATTAACAAAAATTCGACACAAAATTCATGAACTTTCAGATGAATTGAAATATTTATGACCAGAACATACATGTGAATGATTCGTTAATTATGAAATTAGACAGAATATTAAGAAAAAAATCTAATGCCACAAATTTTTACTAAATTGAAAAAAGAAAAAACTACGACCGAATCATTTTGTCGTAAAATACAAAATGAATGTATGAGAAACCCTAATTAGCCTGTCTTCTCTTTAATCATATGATTTATTAGCTGATAAAAAACATATTGAGGTCATATTTTTCTTTTTCCAAATTTATCAAAAAGTAGTTAATTATTAATAACGGAGTGATGACCTCATTAAACAAAATATCTCAATCTGCATATAAGAAAAAAAAAATAGGGCCATTGATTACTCACATCGGTGAAGTACATATGGTGGTACGGATCATCGTCGAGAATGAGGAAATTGTATTCGCAAGCGATCCTGTATATTTCCTTACGTCTTTCAAGCGGAAGAACGGTACCAGTTGGATTGGCACCAGTTGGATTGAGGTACATTAGTTTGGGCATTTTTTTTCCATCGGCTCTACGGCCCTTTAATATCTCCCGCAGCTGGGCCGGGTCCAGGCCCAAAGCGTCCTGACCCACGGAAATCAGCTCTGCTTTGTACGGTGAAATCTTTGTGAAAAAAAATTACAATATAAATCTAAAGAGTTGACTATTGAAGTAAAAAACTTCGATATGGTTATTGAAAAAATGTATCTTAATTTTGTTTATTTTATTTGGTCAACGATGCAGATAGTTTGAAATGTGAAGAAAGGGCAGGATTTTGAATTCATGAACTTAAGAAAAATAATGAAATGTTAATTTGGGAGATAAAAATAATGATTTTGAATCAACCCTGACAACTATTATTGCAATAAATGAAAACAGTAGAAGAAAAAAATCATCAACACATAAGTTGGAGTGATAAAAAAGTGAATGAGCTTTTTTCTTTGAATTTTATTATCATGAGAATAAATGAAGTTGAGTAATCAATTAATTGATCTATCGAAAGAATTGAATCAATTGGAATATAATATAGCATTTAATGCGTATACTATTAACATGTTTATTGAGAACGTATAAAAGAGAGATAAACCGAATCGCGGATAACCTCCTCGTTGACACGAGTCAATTAGTGATTAATCATTGACTCAAAAATCTGCAAACGTACGTTACGCACGTCACAGATTACGACTTGTGGTTTTCGCATGAGGATTACAATATTTATAGACATTGCAAAATAAGAGAACAAAGATTGGCACAAAATTACAAACATATTGAACAAATAATTTTTGCGCACTTCAGGAGAGAAGTTCATAAGACTGTTTCGATACTAGTATATCCACTAAATTTTGGTTTTGGATCTTGACAATTTTCTTCGACTCGAAATATTGAAATTCTATGTCAAATTGAATACAAGATGTCTAAAATAAAAAATGCAAATTTGAGTTTGAAAGTTTGAATGAAAAAAATATGGGCATGCAACGAATTACAATAGTTTGTCGTGACAACACCGATTTTTAGTCTGGTCTCCAAAAATCAGAAAATTTTGTAAATGTTAATTGAGAAGGCGAAAAATACAAGTACTGCTATTCCTGTGGTGATACAACAGTTGGTAAACTCAATTTTTATTTTTTCTTCTAAACTGTTCTCAATGAGGCCAAAATTCTGCGATTATTTTAATTAAATTTTGTTTTTTCTTTTCATTTTCTGATTGTTATAAATCGATTATTATTTTTTAACTACTCACCACAACTTCAACGCCAGTGTAAAACGGGTCCTGGACCAGTACGGGATCACCTGGTCCAATAATTGCTTCTAGAGCTTTGCTGAGACCGTCTTGACCACCGGAGACTACCACAATATCGCGACTTTCCCATAGAGGTGGAGAGTGTAATTTTCTTTGGAGTTCCCTCAGAGCCTGATTTTTCAAAATTGATAGTCATTTTCAATCCATACATCGCCGGTTAATTTTCAAATTAGATTGTTTCTTTCTTGTGTCAATGCAGTGCAACACTTTGATTGGGAATTATTTCAAATGAAAAGGACACAGAAAATTATTGCGAATAAATTCTGTCCAAATTTTTTGCTGCGCAGTATACAGAAATGTCTGTAGTTCAATTGACCCATGCCAATGACCAGTTTCATCATCCAAAAAATTCGAATCACTCTTTTACGCAATCAGTTGGTGATAAGATTTCAGCAGAGTGAACGATAGATAGATAGAGAGAGAGAGAGAGAGAGAGAGAGAGAGAAAGAGGAGCATGTCAAGCTAGATGAGCTTGAAGTCAAGAGGCTTGATTTAATTTTCATTAATTTGATTGAAAAAAAATTCTTTTATTTAACAAAATTCTTTTCAGCTTCCATTTCTATGAGATATATATATATATATATTTGATCGTTTTTCACATTTTTTTGTAGTCCTTTACCTCAAGCAAGGGAGGGAACCCTTGGCTCGGAATGTATTGAAGTGCTGCTCCGAGTTCTTCTCCTTCGAGGGTAAAACTCGATCCGTCAATAAGTTTTAAACGTATTTCCGCAAATGGGAATGTTTCCTCGTTTGGCATACCTTCGGCCAATGAAATTACTCCGCGTGGCGCCGAGTAAGCGATCTTAGCTAGGGAGGAAAAAACAAAAAGAAAATAGATAAGGGAGTCTGTATGCATCAAATTACCCCCCCTCCCCCCCTCCCCAAGTAATAATAATGATAATAATTAATTACCAAATGAGTACAGAATGAATAAATACTAAGGAATAAATTGTTAGTAAGAAAATCAAATTGTTTTGAAACAAATTTTTTTTCTAAAGATTCAATTTCTTGCTCTAGAAGCGACTGATAAAAATTCGGTATTTTTTTAAAGCAAAATTTCATCGCGAATTGTTGATTTTTTTCTGTCAGCACACATAGCGAGTACCATAAGTAATTAAAATATTAATGAAAGGAAGTTTGAATTGAACTTTTTGCACACAGGCATCTAAATAAGAACAAATGATCAACCCCCTTATTTTCAAGCCTTACATATTTCTGAGACTAATCGTAAACCTTATGAAATTTGCAAACCAGCGAATGATTAATTACTTTTTTTTCAAACTGTTACCAAAACTTTTTATTCGTTGATAATAATGATAGAAATGATAAAAATAGAAGAAATAATAATCATAATATGAACCATCTATGAGGCCAACAAGTTTTTTTTCCTCATTTTCAGGGATACAAAACAAGTGGCTACGCCGTCTAGGTCTTTTCATAAAAATTTTCGGAAAATTATCTTGAGAATGAACCTGGTTAAAAATTAGAAAAAAAAAAAAAAATAGATATTTATGTGGCATGCGCAGAAAGTAACTGTTTATTCGGCAAGGTTATGTTTTTCGTACGAGCAGTTGGTTTTACCTGGCGAGCCGAAGCCGAGCCTTGTAAAGCAACGGCGAGTACTAAAAACATAACCTTGCTGAACAGTTACTTTCTGAGCGCGCCCCATACAATATTTTTTACGGAAAAGGCATTAATAGTCACTTTGACGCCAGTTGAGTTCCGCACGAACTGCGTATAGGAGCTGCTGTGAAAGGTAGTAGAGAGGGGCTAACCTGCGGTATAAAGACTTTATTCCGCAACTTTGACAGGCGCACTTCGAACTGCGCATCAAAGTTGCGGAATAAAGACTTTATACCGCAACTTTGAACTTAGCGGTATAAAGTGCCACTTGCCGGAACGAAAACAGGCGTCAAAAAGTGACTTTTTAATGCCTGTGCCGTAAAAATATCTTTTTCGGCTCGCCAGGTAAAACCAACGGCTCGTACGAAAAACATAACCTTGCCGAATAAACAGTTACTTTCTGCGCATGCCACATAAATATCTATTATCAAACTAATTTTTTTCTTTTTAGGCTTTATAAGCAAAAATGAGTGAAGCAATGATATCTTCTCGATAATTTTATAGTGTCTACACCACCACTTTCATTTTCAGAATTTTCATTCTGTTCCTTGAATAATCTGCAAGCAAAGAAACATATACTTACTCATTTCTCTGGTCGGCGCGGATCGTCTTCTCTTAGAAATTTCCGTTTTGAAAAGCGAGTAGTCCATTTTTATCACCGATGGTATCGGAGATTCATTGATCTTCACTTTATGATTATTCATAATGAAATTCTTTTCCGAGATTCTTTTTACCAAAAATACCTTATCATTCAACTTCTTCGTTTCAAATATCGCGTACAATTGAATGAATAATCGACTGAATAAATAAATAAATTACTAACAAATAAAGAAGAACTTGCGGTATTTCTCTTTTTTTTTCTGTTTCAGTATTTTTGATTTAACAACTCTTTTTTCTTTGATTTTTACAAAAATTCGCGTCTATGTCTTTGCTTTTTCCTCGGCTACAGAACGACTCGACTGACTCCCGGCCAACTAGTGAAACCCGCTTTTATATTTTGCGATAGCCAACATACATAATACATACATACATATAATATTGCGTCAGATATCATCATACTCGTCCGGAATATTAGTGCAGAAATCATTCAAGACTATTTCTTTTCAGACTGCGCGCGTGTGTGTGTGTGTGTCCGCGCGTGTTTTGTTTGTTCCTCACCTTTTTTATTCATTTTTCATTCGTCGTACAAGGTTTGACTTTCTATGTGTTGACCGTCCGGTTGTTCAATCATCTTTTTTCTCAATTTTCGTGAATTTGGTTGTCATTCGAGTATACACATAACCTTATGATACCGCGTGTCTAATGGCAGAAAGTCGTAAGCACCAAAAATGCGATTTTGGTGCCATAAGGTCGTATAGATTTTTTTTCACGCCATTCGCTTTGAGAATAATCAAAACGTGTGAATCAATCAAAATTACAAGTTTGAAAATTTAAAAGCATAAGGTCGGATGTTGGCGAGTCCGCCCTTTTTCCATTATTGATTGTAATTGAAAAAGGAAAAAAAGATAAAGGCAGAACGACGTGATCACCATTTTTTTTTTTTTTTTAATTTTTTTGCCAATTTTCTAAGACAGTCGTCAAAAATCGTGGAACACGTGGATAACTTGAAAAGACCGGGGTTTCGAAAAATTCGATAAAAAAAATCTGAACGTAAAGCCAGAAGTTCGTAATCAATTGTTTTTTAATTTTTGCATTTTACTTCCGAAAATTGGGATTTTTTTTTCAATGGTGATTACGACCTGCTGGAGTTAGTGAGCCGGATTATTTTTCTTTCAATCAGGTTCAGAAGGGCGTATACGCCAGGACCCCCGAAGTTCTGATTTCTAATTGACAAACTTTCAATCTCAACGGTTTTGAGCGTATTCGAAGGTTCTTCGAATAGATGAATATAAAAAAATTATACGACCTTTTGGCCTTCAAAATTCCAAACGGTCGTATAAATGGCTCTTTCGACCTTCTGCCATTAGACACGTGATATGAATAATGAATGTATGAACCAGGAAGTATCGTCACTTCGTAATTAGATCATTCGTGACGATTTTACTCTGTTTCTTTTTTACATTCATCTGCTTATTTTTTACTGCTTCGGTTGATTATTTGTAACTGTATTAACAATTTTTAGAGATTTTCTTAACTCTGAATCTTATCATTTTCTATACCTGATGAATATACCTGCCAACATTCACGCGGTACAAACTATTTCTGAACTGGAATTATTATTCATTAACAGAATTGATTTTTGATGCTTGTGTAGTGTGTAGAAAATTTTGCGCATCCGCATCTAGTAAATCCTTTACTTTCAGCACTGAGGCGGAAATAGTACATTGTGTATCAAGGGCGCAAAACACTATTTTTCGAGTGTGAAATTTGCAGTACGCGCCGAAGGCGAGTGTACTGCAATCACACTCGTAAAAATAGCCTTGCGCCCGTGTTGCACACGATTTTTTTCTCAACTCCTGGTCTGCAAAAATGCTTCTTTTCAGACCGAGTGAGCGGGCGCAAAACGGAACTTTGCGCCCGAGGGCAGGAAAAGAGTCGTTTGCGCCCGCTTTAGGCGGGCGCAAAGCAAATTTCCGCCCGAGGGCCGAAAAGATCTGTTTTGCGCCCGCTCAAGAGGTATGAAAAGTGGAATTTTGCGACCGGGTGTGAGAAAAAAAATTGACACACGTGCACAGTACTGTTACTAACTGTAAGAAATACGAACCTCACAGTCATCTGATATCATCCACTTTCCGCACTTGCCATACAGTCTACTATAGCTAAGAAAAAAATATGGCTGTCACAACTAATTTATAACTATGAAAACAAGTAACTCAACGGACTGAAAAAAATTGTACTATGCAGGTAATCCATCGAAATTTAACAGTACATTGTGCATCAAGTGCGGGAAGTTGGCGATCGCAACTTCACCTAAATTATTCTACGGAAATTCTTGTTGACAGTACTATTTATATAGTTATTTTTTACCAACATGTCCATGTGTTGATGTTTCCATGGTTAATACTAACTAATTACCAACTAACTACTTTTTAGTAATCAAACCCCAAATTGACTGCAATTGCTTCGGAATCGCATGAAATGATTTTTAACCGGTAATCATCACCTGAACTATGGTTGACTTGTTTTTAAATTGAGAATATTGTTTATTTTTGTTTGAAATAATCCAATATCATTCCAGAATCAACAATAGTCTTGGTTTGTCTGCCTGATTTTTATATCGTCTAGACGAATAAATTATTCAACGAATGGTACAATGAATTCAACTAATTATCCAATGTCGAAGTTATAGTCTGAATGACCGGTAATTTGCCAAAACTGATAAACAATTGTTCGGAATAATTGTGCGTTTTACTTCCGATTTTTAATGATTCCTTTTCTCTCACATAACTTCTTGGAATCGTGAGCGTATATTTGATTTGACATTGCTTCGAGGAAGTTTTGCCGGGGAATTTCTGACACGATATAAGAAAAACTAGACATAAAAAATGTTTTATATTATATATGACAACATAAATGTGTGTGAAAATAGTGTAGGTATTGAAATTGAAGTGATGCAAGAAATACGAGTTTTGTCGGCAGGAACTCTGGAATTCGACATTCACGCAAGAGGTTCTGAGAATTAGATAAGGAGTGTAATGAACGTGATAATCTGTGATGTGTGATCGTGTGATAAAAAAATGAGTGTAATAGGCAAATAAATATTGATATTTACATCATGCTTATCATCTGAGCAGTATTCCGCGTCAACTTATTCGTACACTTGCATCATCCAATTTTCAATGAGTCTTAGACGTAAAATTTTAATTGCAAATGAGGAGGATCAGTGGACAGAAGAAATTATGAAGAATTGAAAAATGAAGAAAAATTAAACAATTAGAAAAACTAAGAATACCGACAAAAATCGCATACATGTAGGTACATGAAAATATCAAAAGGGAACCTATGAAAAAAAATTAGGGGAAAAAAAATCGCGTGTATGAAAAAATGAGAAGTCATGACCATTGAAAAATTGAACAGGAACTTGAAATGAAAAATTCGACAATTGCATATGTAAGATCAGATTCATTAAAAAAATATGAAGAAAAGAACGAAGACAGAAATGACAGAAGACAGTATGAAAATCTCAAATAATCGTGATAGTCAAATTTTGATTTCTCTATTTTTGTGTAAAACCAAAATGTTTCACTATGTTTTTCGTTTGCTGTACTAAAAATTGGTTATTAAATCACCTTATTCATGGTAGATGAACATAATAATAATATTTTTTTTCGTTCCCAAAATAATAGACATTCAATCTAAATTATTGACCATTTTTCCCAATATCACAATTTACCGACTGCGCATTTATCAAGTAATACTTCATTAAGGGTAATAAAATGCAAAATTCCAGTCTACATATACGAAAATAATTGAAAATATTTCTGAAACTTGATTAAAAATTTTCGATCAGAGTAATACTCTGATACAACCTCGTCCTCGTTGACATTATTCTCATTACTCTGGATAATTATTCG
Source organism: Euura lappo (assembly GCA_018257835.1). NCBI lineage: Eukaryota > Metazoa > Arthropoda > Insecta > Hymenoptera > Tenthredinidae > Euura > Euura lappo. The sequence goes on from JAEUYN010001945.1 coordinate 292,082, forward strand.
AAAGAGTTGAGCAAATAGAAAATTAATATTTGTACATCGTGAATACACGAGCTATCTCGCATCCATCACAGTTGTGATAATACTCATATCCATTCAAACCGCATTATCTAATACTTGTTCGGTTACAAATTCTGCGTAAATACTTTACCGCCTACGCATAATAGTTAGTGTATATATTATATGTGAATATTTATTTGAACGTACGTCAATCGATGAAAAAAAAAATAACGAAAGATAAAGATGAATGGAATGAGAAGTGAAGAAATAGAAACAAGAACAACAGTACAATAATCATTTAATGGAATAGAATTTTTTTTAAGAGAATAATAAAAAAAGTAATTGTAAATATTGTACCAATATCGTAGGGTTATCGTATAATAGAGTATAACATGACGTCAGTATTTATATCCCAATTTTCATAATATTATTGTGTATTTAATTGATTGCTATTATCCAGACCCTCGATATTCCCTATCCAAGCCACGATGCGAGGGGTAATATACTTTCACAGGAAATATTCAGATTGTATATATCTGTAATAGAAATGAAAAACAGAAGAGAATTTACATGGACAAGAGAATTATGCCGAGGAGTGCATACATCGAGACTTTATTATTGACTAATGACGACAAAGCCATGATTAGGGAAAAGAAAAACAGCTGCTAATCTAAATTTTGAGCTGTATTATACGTCTGAAGAATTTATTATGAAGCACATAACGATTTCTCGTGGTTTCATGGAGCAGATTTTTTTTCATTGTTTTTTTTTTTTTAATAAAGAACGGAATCGAAATTAGAGACTGTGAGGTAGGTCACGTGTGTATAAGGTAGAAAGTAGGTACGAAAGTAACAGGAAATAGGAAACGAACTGAACTGATGGAGAGGCTGCAGACGTGAAGTGAAAAATAAGAGCGCAAACTACTTCTGCTCTTGATATAGCCATGTCGGTGCTGCTGCTACTGCTGCTGGTAAATAGATTGATTTTATCCTCAGCCAGTATGATCAACTGGCTACAAATTGCCGATTACGTACAGTTCCTTCGAATTCTGGGCGAGGGGTTCACTAATCGAGTGCCTCTTTGATTTCGTTTTTACATAAATGATGTGTGTGTGTATAAGTACGAAAGTAATGAGACATAGTTGAAGTCAGCCGAAGTGAAGCGCAATGAATGGTTGAACACAACAAATGTTAGTCGAGTCTTCCACGTAGAGTCACGTGAAGAATTGTACCAAAAGTAGATGAATAAGAATGTACTAGAATATTGTAGAATTTTGTATATAGTTTCAGAAATAATTTGATGAAAATTGAGGATTCTCAAAAAAGAACTATTCCCTACTTCAACTTTGTCACTAGTAGATGATAAAAGGTATGCGTTCGCTTTTTTGATGTCGTAGGTCAAATTTTAAATTCCATGAAATGAGCCCTTTTCAGAAGTATAATTTATTATACTCACATATTTACGAAGGTCAAGGAAATCAGCGATTTTTACATGTTTAGACATTCTCATACAGCTTTTTTCCATGAAAATTTATTTACATACGTGCAGGCTGAGAGTCATGTCCGAGTGAAAAGCGGAGGTCAAGATAACTAGCGACCGAGAAACCCCAAATGACGATAACGATGGAAGAAGGACAGTGTTCCTATTTTTGAACATAGAATTACTATCGGGAACTATGAATATATTAAATTATAGTTCAAATTGAGAGTGCCCTCTTCATGGCCAAAATGTTAGAAATAGAGTTTGATCTGACCTTCGACACCGAAAAAGAAGAAGGTCAAAACTACGACGAGGTTTACATAAGAAAAGAAGAATGATTCATCGATAAAAAGTATGTCGATTTTCCAAAATAGGCAAAAATTTGATTCAAACCGTAATCTGATTCTCCAGGAATTCAAAAACTCCGATCGTCTGATTGACTACCGAGAGTCTATAATATAGATTGGAGGAGTTGATCGAAATCTGTCGAATAGTAGATGAAAAAATGTTGGAATAGGAAATGTTGAATGGGATTGGAAAAGTAAGACCTCGATCTCCTGTGCCGGGAGATTGTCTCTGGTTCTTATTGCCTCTTACCTCTTGCCTCGAAGCTTCTTGGTTCCTCCGTCCCTTCAGAGCTTCAGAGCAAATGCTAATAGAAATTAGTCAGGGATTATGAATTATCTGGTGATTATTTTGAAATTTAATTACCACCTTCAAACTCCCTCTCCACCGGTTCCCCAGTCCCAGTCACTTCCTATCTCTGCAGACTCTTATTCTGCCCTTAATTATCTCATCCTCACTCACTGATTGAGTTTGTATTTTATTCGGAAAACTCATGATATTTATATCCCATCTTTTACTACACCTAATATATGTATATGTAACTGATCCTACTTCATGGATAGATCATATTTCGTCATCTTCGACGTAACAAATCAGAACCGATTTCCATAATCCTTAAAAAACCTTCCGGAATTATGGGTCCCGAAGCTGTAATCGCAGTGACTACAGCGCCATTGTCAAACGAAGTAAGCTAACCTCAGCTTTTTCGTGGTTATGCTTTTTACCCAGCAAACAATTGATGTCATCTGGGTTGCATATCCTCAGAAGTTATCATAGAGCAGGGTCTGAAGTAGAAAGAGACAGAAATGCTTTCGGTCATTATCCATCTCTTTCTAACCAGGACCAACGACGAATCAAATTCCCACAAAGAGACAGACAATGTCTGAAAGCGTTTCTGGCTCTCCCACTTTTCGTGTAGGTACCATAGGCAGTGTGGGGAATGCTCAGTCTATGCTCTATGTCTATGGTCAGAACCGAAGGTACCACAGGCCTTGAACTAGAGCAGGGATCGACGCCAGCGCTCACAGTGGCGAAGAGACGCACTTTTCAATGGAAAGTTTCGGCCACCGAAGTATCTGTGAAAAACAGAATATCCTGCAAGATTCTTATGTGTAGCTTGAAAAACCCTTGCAACGGCTTTTCATGGAGAAATTTAATTTCAAATGGGGAAAACTATCTGAGGCTCTCCCGGAAAATTCATGCTCGTCCCAAACTCCGCTCGAGCTCGACGTTTCTGGGAGGGTGCTCAAAGGGCCCCAGATAGTTTTCCCAATTGAAATTTAATTCCTACATGGGAGTCAGTCAGGCTTGCTATCGCTTGGTTTTCAGACCAAAAGTATCGTAAACCTTGGGAATATAACTAGGCTATTATTTATTCATTTATTTATTCTATTATTATGACCGATCATTATGATATCATTACCTAGGTGAACACATGTTGAGGAAACATGGCAAAACCTTGGGTCAAGTAACCTTGGCGTAAGTCTTTTGACAAGGTAGCTTATCACAAACAGCAATTGTAACCTGCAACCATTCATACACTGTTCAGAGTGACAACTCTGCAAATTATTTCGACGACCCAAACGGCTCGGCTCTTGGAGCCAATAACATTAAACAAGAATTTAACACCAAGAACCCGATTGATTTTCATTGCATCGTTCAATAATTTCATTCCTAACAGTTAATTGTTTTAGATTTTCTAAGATAGTCGAATAGTTTTTTCCCTCTATTTTCTCGGTTCACAGCAGAGACGGTATTGCTCATAACATCCTTACGAGTTTATCAGAAAACCCTGTGCAGAGCAGCAAAATTTTGTTAGTCTGAAATATTTCCTAGGAAATCGAAACGATAATTAAGTATTAATTTGGAGAGTTTATTAATTATAGGTTTGTGGAGATGTTTGTATAGATGTGTAGTTGATCTGGTTATCTTCGATTTACTTTACTTCGTGCCATTCGCAAACGGCGTGAATTCTATTTGTGCAATATCCTCGAAAAAGTTATTGAACAAATAACGTAATTTATTTACAAGAAAAAAATGCATCTTAAGTTGGAAATAGGTACTTGATCATATAATCAATAACCAGATCAAACATGAATGAACTGATTTTCGAATTTACTATATTGTAATAAAAGGCTTAAATTTTTTTATTCATTCATATCGTGCAGTTGTTTTGAAGTAAACTTTTTCGTTTCAGAATTTAAAACGGAAAATTAGAAAAAAAATGTCTCAGAATTTTGCAGAACTGTGAATTTATTTAAACTATATTTAAGGTGAAATGAAAGTCACGTGACCTCGATATGATTTACACTTGGAATTTTCAAACGCCATTTTCTCAGCCAAAACACATTCGATTGATGTGAAATTGATATCAGTGACGTAGAAAAACTCAATGAAGGGCCTGCCAATCGTGGATTTTCGAAAATCGAGACGTAATAACAGTTTTTTAATAATATTGTTCTGTAATCCAAGGAAGTGCTGCCTCTCTCCACGAGGGGCAGCACCTCCTTGGGTTACAGAACAATATTGTTACACAAAATTCTGATTATGTCTTTCGA